>OZ020194.1:27704048-28156197 GCA_963971165.1 Philopedon plagiatum
CGCGATCTTAACAGAGACGTGTCTCGTTTACCAAAGATGGCGGAATTACTCACTGCGTGACGTACATGGCCACGCCTACCTGCGCGGTATCATATCTTCTTTTATTTGTATCATGGTCACCGAGTCAGTCGTATCCGAATTTTTGTCGGGATAACTACGTTTGTTCTGTTGCTGTTATGATGTTTTGTAAGATAGTTTTAAGTTATGGAGGAGTAGTAATATAAGTTTATCAAAATACTTTTTTGTCGTAAATATCTCTTTATTGTTTACGTTTGCTAGACTTATAAAAAAAGTTCCATCGAGTACCGCCGCTTCTTTCCATTTGTAGGAAAGAGTTAATCAAGGCGATTCTAAAACATTAAAAAACAGGTCCCCTTATCTCCCAGTTTGCTAAATCAAGTTGTTTTTTTTTTAGGTAGTCGCGACGACCTCACTACACAGGAAAGAAAAATAAAAAGAAGAGAATTTTGTATATTTAGTGATGACGAAAATTGTGATGATAATGACGAAAGTAGTGATGATTGAGATATCAACAAGGATAATTAGTAGATATTTAAGTTTTGTATTAGCTGTAAGAACAAATTTTTGAATATAAATTGGTAAATGTGCTTCTCATTAATCAGTATTAATTATGACGTATGTCCCCATGGATTTTCGAATAGGATGATCTGGTAGTAATATTAGGACCATTTCAAAGACAAAAGAGTAAATGAAACCCAGTCTTCTATTTTTGTCGTCGCACAGTGCTGATCTGGCCCTACGTGCGTCGGTTGGACGAATCATAATAAAAATATTTAGGTTTAAATTTAAAAAATTCAGTTTCCCGTCTGACGTCATCCTATGAAAAGCAACTGAACCTAGTGGGCAATATGGCGAACCAAATTATGTATGCGGCGACACCGCCACGTGCCCCTTCAGCTATTTTACTACTAACAGAGAATATATATACATATATACATATATATATATATATATATATATATATATATATATATATATATATATATATATATATATATATATATATATATATATATATTTATATATATATATATATATATATATATATATACAGTGACCGGCAAAAAGTTCGCAACATATGGGAAAAATTTTTATTAGGTGAGTATTGGAAAAACTTTTCCGGGGGATCGGTTCTGCATGTCCGATAACCTAAAAATCGATTTTGACATACGTCACGTGACCACTGGTATAGCGTCAAATTAAAAAAAAAATTGTTAATTTACAAAAAGTGAGGTTAGTTGACGAGATATCAAAAAAAGTTATTTGAAAAAATTGCTTAGAATTAAATTTTAGGTCCTAGTGCAAAATTTTAAGATTTTATTTAAAAAAATTGGAAAACTCAATTTTTCTTAAATATTTTTTTATCGATTTACAAATTTCCAGTTTTTTTCGTTTAGATAGCTTGGCTAATGTAAAGCCCATGTATCTGGATGAAAATAAACGAATGTAGTAGTTTTTTCTACAATTGACAGGACAAAATTAAAAAAAACAGGGTTTCGCCGGACGCTAGCTGTTGCAATGATTTGTATCTAGCAGCAGTGTCAAAATTTTAGAGACATTTCAATGAGATTACATTGAGAAAACCTTAATCGTCTTAAATATATCTGAAGTTCGACTTTTTGTAAAGTTAAGGGGAGTAAAATAGATAATAAACAAAAAATTACCTGTTTATTTAATCGAAATTTCATAAACGAAAACCAATGTAAGAAAAACTTAAAAGTAGTCAAATTCTGTACTAACAACATAAAAAATCATTGTTTTTCCTTGGGTGCACAAAATTTAAAACTCAGTATGACCACCATTTCTCTCCATACATACTATTGTTCTCGAGCGCAACTCTCGATTAACATTTCGGAGCATTTTACGATTTATTTGCAATACACAATTTATAATGACATTCTCTAAATTTTGTATATTCCTAAAGGGTCGATGTTTGTACACAGAGTTCTTTAGGTATCCCCACATAAAGAAATCTAACGGAGTCAGATCTACAATTCTACAATTGACAGGACAAAATCGAAAAAATAGGTGTTCGCCGGACGCTCGCTGTTGCAATGGTTTGAATCTAATGAACAACAATTACTATATTTCTGGGGACTTCCCGATTTATGGGGACATACACACGTCCCCGCAATTTTCTCGTCACGTTTTTGCGATTTATGGGGTCTCTTAAGCTCAAAAATACAAATTTTAAAAATTGTCCACAATAATATACCATCGACCATGGTGTGTGAATCTCCCGATTGTAAGCAGTATTGTGGGGTCGCGCGGTACTCTGGTAGATTGCGACCTCTGGCGTGATATTTTATAAGTAGGAGTGTATAATTGTGTGGACGGTGTGTAAAATTTCGTGTGTGTATCTGAAGTGTGTAAAGTGAAATAATATGTTTCGTTAAGATTCGGTTTTTGTGTGGCCAGAGTGTATGATTCGACCGTACATGCGAAATAAATAAGATATTGAAGATGAGACAAAGCGGCAGTAATCTTCTGGGAATTAAAAATGAAACAGTGGAGGATGTGACGTGACATGAATATTTAAATGTATTTTTTATTAAATTTTAATTTGTTATTCTAACGTATATTATAACATTATTTTACTAACAAGGGAGGTACCCGAGGCGTGTCTCTCCAATTGGGATGAAATTTAAATACGTGCTAGAGAATAACAAAAGACACGTAATTTTTAATCCATGGAAAGCATTTTTTAGGGGTGAAAACCACTTCGGAAGTTTACCCCAAATTTTTCCGCAATAGTTTCGTTACTATCATATTACTATGATAAATATCCGAGTGAAACAAAGTGGAGATTTTAAGTTATGAAATTACGCTTGTATATGCACAGTTTTAAGCAAGTTAAAAGCGAAAATATGTCTTTTTAACCCCAAAAATGGATAAAAAATCATTCGATAAACACCAAACCGATTTTTTTTAGAGATTGACCACTAACGTCGCTTTTCGGGTTTTTTTTTCTGATAAATGGGGGTAAATTATCCCTTAAAAAAATTGTTATATTTTTATTGAAAAAATGGAGATTAAGTGATTTTGCTGACGTGAATGACCTTTAGCATGCAATATTAAATAAAGAATGAGAAACACAAATTTTTTGTGCGTGGAATATTATTTTCAGGGGTGAAAACCACCTCTAAAATTTACCCCTAAAACAGTTTTTTCGCAGTAGTTCCGTTACTGCGACAAATATCCCAGTGAAACAATGTAAGGATTTTAAGTTATGAAATTACGCGCACAATGTTGATATCCGAGGGTTGCAACCCTTAATTTTTATGTGAGCAGATATGGCTTTATAACTCAAAAATTTATAAAAAATTGTTCGATGAAGACAAAGTCGATTTTGCTTAAGATTGACTACTTTTAAAGTTGAGGTTTTTCGTGGTTTTTGTGAACGCATATTGGGGGTAAACTACCCTTTAATAAAGTTTGTTATATTTGTACTGAGAAAATGGAGATTAAGTGCTTTCGCTGACCAATATGTTATTTTAAATAAAAAATGAGAACTCTACACTTTTTAAGAGTAGTAAATTATTTTTAGAGATGAAAACCACCCCAAAACTATTTTTTTTACATCTCCGTTGCTATGGGCTATATTCAAGTAAAATAAAATGAAGATTACTAGCCATACAAGTGCGCGTGTAGATGCACTAATCATTGTGACGGGATTGCCACCCTTAATTTTTATAAGGGTGAGTATGTTTTCTTACTGCTTTTTAACCCCAAAAAATATATAAATTATTGGATGAACACAAAATTGATTTCTATTTAAAAGTAGACTACTTTTAAAGTTGAGGTGTGCCGAGGTTTTTCTAAAAAAATGCATTTTAAGGAGATAAACTACCCCTAATTGGAGTTTCAAAATTTGTATTTATATATATTTTTTATGAGTAATAACTTTAATTCTTTAAATGTTGAATAGTAGTAATACTGTTCAAAACCAGAATAATTTTTAACACCATAGGCGTATATCTGTAAAAACTACGTTGGCCATTTTTCATACCAAGTGGTACTAATGAATTACTATCTACATTTACATCTAAGAAATAATACTCGTATTAAACTTCATGTCCATAATTAATTTTCCTCGCCGAGGTACAAAAATCTTTTTAAATACTCTTGGTATAAAAGTGGGTATATAGATGAAAGCCTGGGAAATTTAAAAACTCGGTTGGTTTTAGCTTTGGATCTACTGCGAAATACAAAACTGTACCAACACTGCTATTATTCGATGTTCATGGTGTAAAAAAACATTTTTTTAAACAGTATCACTATTGTTCAGCATTTGAAAAATAAAAGCTAATAAACATAAATAAATAAATAAATAGAAATTCTGAAGCTCCAGTGAGAGGTAGTTTACTCCTTTAAAATGCATTTTTCAGAAAAATCCCAAAATACGCCAACCTTAAAAGTAGTCATTCCTTAAATTAAAATCGGTTTTGTGTTCACTGAATAATTCTTTTATACATTTTTTAGGTTAAAGAGCCATGAAAAAACATTTGCCCTTATAAAACTTAAGGGTTTCAAGCCTTGGATACAAAAATTGTGCATATACAAGCGTACTGCCATATCCCAAAATATTCATTTTGTTTCGCTCAAACATAGCTCATAGCAAAACTAGATATAAGGGAATAATTTAGTGGGGTGGTTTTCACCCCTAAAAATAGGTTCCCGCCATAAAAAAATTGTTTCTTGTTTTAAATTTATTGCAACATACTGGAGGCCATTTAAGTCAGCAAAGGCATTTACACTGAAAAAAAAAAAAGAAATGGTTAGTTTAATAGTTTCATGAATGTTAACGTTTACATGGTTGATTGAATTAAAAAACTGTTGGAATAAAATTTATTTTGATATTCAGACAAAAGTCAAAATTTCTTAAACTTTATTTGTTCATCTAACAGTTAGGCTCTTGATTAAACATATCTTTTTACTTAAACTAATCGCCTTGAAATACAATGCTCTAGTATCTTAAAAATCATTGAGTCAAATATTCACTCTAGTCAATTTTACAGATATAACCGGTAATTAGTCAGTTATACACGGTTGAAGCAAAAATTCCTTTTTTTAAATTAGGAAACTAATTAATGTTTCTTTTTAAAAATTTAGTAAAAATGTCACATATTTTGCTAGAGATACAATGGTTTTTGACTCATGAATTATTGAAAATTAAATATTTTCATTTTTGTGAAGATTAGACCCCTTATTTAGTGTCAGGGAATACAAACTATATTGCCTTTGGTACGATTCTCTGTTCTTAAACTTTTGTTTAATAGGTACTTTACGGCAATTCAAGTATTTTCAGTGACATCTCCCTGTTTCGCCTATTTAAAATACTTTTGTTTTTTTTTAAAAAATTATAATCCCTACATCAGTGGCGGTTTATGTAGGATCAATTGTGCAGTGAACACCCTAAAAATCTAGGCAAAAAGATGGTTTTCTATACCTATAACTATACTATTATACTATTACAAATCAACTATAACTTGTTTTAATTTTTGTATTATAACTTTAAATTTTACATTTACTTTTACTACTGGATAATAGATTTTTGTATTTTTATAACAGTCAAGCTCTTTTCTTTCACCGTCTAACATTAACATTAATACGAGCTCTAGCGCGTCCAATATCAGAACTGAACGCCGAGAGTATCGGCAAAGACCGTGTGTTGGAGAAAGAGGAGACCGGCGCGTGAGACAAAACATCGCCGTATCAAAATGATGCAAATTTTAGCGTTCTGGCGTGTACTTCACAATGCACCTGAAGCATATTACTCGTCAGCTGATAGAATGGTCACATACGCGGGAGCCCAGACTGCTAATAGTGGTAGTAGGTTATTTTCGAGGTTATTTTGATCAAAATGCAGTACCAGATTTTAAATTTTAATCGTGTATAGAAGTTTTTGCAAAAATGAAGAACAGGAGAATGGACTTTTAAAATAGATAAGCTTAAATTGGTATGCATTTTTTGCAATATTTCTCTTCGTATCTTTCTTGTATATCCCAGTTTAATACCTCACGAGCCACTACTGCCCTACATACAGGATGTAACAAATTCGAGGGCCACTACAAGGATTTCCTAAACGGTAGGAGATACAGATGTATTGAGTACAAAGTTGAATAATTTATGATGAATTATAAAATCCTTAGAAATTTTAGAAATTCTGATTACGTTCCGAGGTATCCACAAAAAAATCGGAATTTTATAATCTTTTATGTTTTCCTGAATTTATTTAAAGAAACGTTTACAAATAAGTTACACTTTCCCATTTACACTTATTGGCGTTTACAAGATTGCATTATTAGTTTTTTGGGACAACGTTTCGATTTTCGGCAACCATCTTCAACTTTATACGGACCTGTACTTTTTACTTAATTTTTTAAAAGCTCTTTGTCTCCCAAATTCAATGATGTACTGCACTTACTACTAAAGTAAATATTAAGGGCGCTTTTCGTACGGGCCTGTGTATTAGAAAGAAAAAAAAGATTAATTTTTATTAACCAAAATTGTTTTTATTTTATTAGTAAGTGTAATGGATCGCTGAATTTGGAAGATACAGAGCTTTTTAGAAATAAAAAGTGCAGATCCATATTTAAAAAATAAAGTTGATGATGGTTTCCGTGTTTCCGATAATCGAAACGTTGACTTTAAAAACTATTAATGGTATCATATAGACAACAAAATGCCAGTGGCACAGGGCTATTTATTTTTAAATATCTCTTTAAATAAACTCAGGAAAATTAAAGAATATTTTGTAAAATTCCGTTTTTCCGAATATCTTGGAATGTAACGGGAATTTCCAAAACTTCTAAGCAGCTTATAACTCAGCATCAAATTGTGCAACTTTATTCCGATTTAACCTTCTTTGTATCTCTTACCGTTTACAAAATCCCTATTGTGGCCTTCGAATTTGTTACATCCTGTATAGTGGCTCTCGAACTTGTTACACCCTGTATAGGAAACTTAGTGATTTAGTTAACATATTCTCAAAACAGGGTTTCCATGGTTTCCATTTAAATGTTTAGTTTACGAAATTCAGGGTCTTCTTAAATTTTTAAAACCAAGTTAAACCGTTTTTTAAGGCCAGGTATCTTTAAAACGAAACTTTAATCGACATGACATATGTTTATCAAACCTTTTTTTTGTTAAATTGTGATTGATCTGTTGTTATAAACTAATTTACAGAGCATCCTATATAGGCGTAATAAAATCCTATAAATGGCAATCGCCTTCAAAACTCCTACTCCTAAAGTTAATCAAAGAGATAGAGTTAAAGCAGATCTTTTAAAAATAATAGTAAAGGGGGCAGGATAAATCTGAAAAGGTCGCAGTGGACTAGACGAGATGTTATGTCACCTCATTAAATAACTACATATATGTAGGTACTACAAATGCTTTAACTTTACCCATGAAGTTATACTGTTTCTATAGTAACGCCTTTGTTGTAATGTGTCTAATTCAATCGTATATTCGCAGTAGTATTATGTTACAATATAGATACGATTAATACCTGGTGGGTAAAGATATAGTGTTTTAAGTATATCTGTATCTAGTTATTGGGTCCTGTAATAATAACTTTGGGAAAAACCCGAGGAAAATTCCATATAAACATTTTCTTTAATATAAAAAAATATTTATCATAATGTGGCAGTAACTTCACCGTCCTCATAATTAGGTCCTCCGTCAGGTGTCCCCACTAATATTTACAATCGGTATGTGTGGGTACAAGCTGCCCCACCTTTTGCTTAGTAATAACATTTTACAATTTAATTCCATTTTCTCGTCAACAAAATATTATTACAATGGACTTCATATTATGAAGTGTAATGTCCCTTAAATCTCATTTCAAAGTAAAGTATTATTTTTTATAGCATATTACATAACAAGTGTTGAAAGTGACACTTTTCATAATTCCACGAGTGTGCGAAAATTACTTTCACACGAGTAATGTACAATATTTTTTCTACGACAACAAAAATATTTACAAAAATACCTCAATTTCTGTCTTTTAAAACCCTCACTTTCAACACTAATATTTTCCTCAAGTGTGCTGAAAATAAAACAAATGAAATTGGCACCATCTATTTAAATGTCATGTTGACAAGTACTTTTCAACACGCGTGTGATATATGGCACTTTCTAGCCGCTTTGAACGTGCTTTTTTCCCACTTTCACGGGTGGTCGTAGGAAAACTCCTTTTATGAACGGACCCCCCTGACCAATTACGACGCCCCTGACTATACCTTACGAACATAGACAAATAATATTTTTTCCCGATTTCTTGATACGCGCCACACACACACAAAATACTTGTCCCCATTAATTGGCAATTTTTACGCGACACCAGAAATGGTCGCATCCTTAACTCCCCCATACCTTTCTATTACTTTTTATGTATTAGACAGAAGCAGAAATCAACAGTGATGTTAACTTCCAGTATTACTAAAATCTGATGGACAAAAGCGGCTCATTTGTAAATTAAAATGCACAATATTGTGTTGGACGGTTAGTTGTTTACAACCCGTTTTGTGATTACTGATAAATTGTTAGTAATTATGCAGAATATAATAATAATAATAATAATAATAATAATAATAATAATAATAATAATAATTATTATTATTATTATTATTATTATTATTATTAATTATTATTATTATTATTATTATTATTATTATTATTATTAAACAAATCCTACTAGAAAAAAACCTAAATATCTATCTGTAACATGTTGTCAGTTATCCAATATATTTAGAAACTTGTCTCTTATTGTCTTCGGCCCGATTGTACAAACACTCGGTCAGTAAAAGTCTCTTGAACTGTGGGTCACTTATGAGCGATCACCAAAATGAAGTAAATAAAATATTAACTTAAACGATTCTTCAACGCCCATTGCTGGGCGTTGAAGTTAAACGCGTTAGTAATCAAAGTTTACCGCAAAACCTATTTTTACAATCCATTTTTCGCGTTCAACCACAGATTAACTTGAACCCATGGTAAACTAAAATTGTACTACCTGCTACTTAGCTGAGTACGTAAATTCTCCAAGTTTGAGAAAATCACTTTCATACGAGTAATGTGTACGGGGGGGGTAGAGTGGCAATAAAAACGAAACAGGCCGCATTTTTCATATTTATCGTCACTTAAAAAAACGCTATGACACTTTATTTTGTTTCGAAGGGGGAATCATTTTGCTTCTATTTTCAACCTTGTAACTTCAACCCCCTAGCAGGGGGTGAGCTTCATCCATAAAATTTTTAACGGGAATAGGGGTCAAGAGATAGCTCATTTTAAAGGCTGTCAAATTTTCTTTTTAAAGCTGCCTGGTTTCTTAATTTTGGTTTAGTAGTTTTTAAGAAAGTGCCTTTTAAACATGGTAGTCTTTGAAAATTCATGTAATTTTGGATTTTAGGGCTAATTTTCCTATGGAACTTTTTCTCAGCTAAAAGATTATTTCTAGAAAGTCTTCAATAATACTAACTCCATACAGTGTGGTTTTTACAACCTATTTTTATGGGAGCAATTTTAATTTTCTGTTATAAATTTTACTTTAAATTCGAGCCAATTTTATCAGTTACTTGAACCCTATTCCCATTTAAAATTTTAGTGGTGAAGCTCACCTCTGCTAGGGGGTTAAAGTTACAGGGTTGAAAATATGAGCAAAATATTTCCCCTTCTAAACAAAATACTGCCAGAGCGTTCTTTTTTATGTGACGATAGATATGAAAAACCTTGCTTGTTTCGTTTTTATTGGCCCACTGTGTATATTATTTAGAGGCATTTTATCTATATTTTATATTTCGTAGGTATATCACCATTGTGTTGAAAAAAACTTTTTAACATAAGTGTTGAGAAGATAGTTTTGCTGTCAACAATTACCCGACATGCCAAAGCCAAAAGGAAGGATACAAAAATAAGCATCAGTTTATACAGGGTGTTACAAAAACATGTATCATCGGTTTAAGGGAGATTCTTTGTAAGAAACGAAGGCAAAAAGTTTATATAAACATGGGTTCGCAGATGCTTTGTTTCAAAGATACAGGGTGTTAAATTTTTTAATTTTTTTCAGTTTTTTAAAAATATTTTCAAAATGGCTTCATCAATTTTAATGAAATTTACGTGGTGTAAAGTACTTAAATTAAGCCTAATTCTGACCATGAAAAGACTTTGACAGGGCTTCCAGGGGCGTGCATAGGAGAAGACGGTAGGTACAATATTTTTCCAATAAAAACATGTACGCCTCTGGTTTTTCACATTTTCGTATATCGGAAAAATAGTATGTTAAATTCTTAAAAAAACATCTCTTCATATTTTTTGAATTTTTATTTCGTTTAGGAGATAAATGCAACTTTATTAGCCGCCTTACTGGTTTAGTTCTCCCAACAGATCGGTTTTAACATGTAAAGACCATTTAAAAAATTTAATATCCTGTATCTTTGAAACAAAGCATTTTCGGGCCCATGTTTATATGAACTTTTTGCCTTAATTTCCGTTAAAGAATCTCCCTTTAAGCGATGCCACATGTTTTTTGAAACACCCTGTATATGTACATAGATATATAGGTACATATATGGTTATTGATGTTTCCTCGTAGGTCCTAAGCGGCTTGTCAGATTTTGACAAGTGAAGCACCGTTTGATTCGTCTTGACTGCATGAATGTAGTTGGCTTCATAATGTTAATAAGAACTTAATACGACCGCTTTGATTTCAAAAAAATACATTGCAAAAAAGGCACAAACCTCTCTCATTCATTTTAAAAATACAATAAAAAAAAATAAGAGCTTATATAATGACAAAATATCCAAGGTTTTTTTAGACTTAATATCTAGTATGTCTGTCAAAACTGAAAATAAAAGTTTAAAGTGTTTTTGGCCCACATGCCGAATTTTTTCAAAATTTGTTAATAAATAACGAAAATATGGCAGTTAGAAATTTTGACTGCTGACAGTTTTTTAAGCTCCATTAAATTTCTATTAAAATCAATCAATAAAAAACGAAAATAGAGCAGGTTTTAATAAACAAAACTATTGAGTTTGAAACTTTGACAGCTGTCAAAATTAAAAAAAACAAAAATTTTTTTAACCTACAATTCGACCCTTACCCAGTTATATTAGAAGTCATAGAGTCTCAATCCCCATTTTATTTGACTTTTGTAAAAAAAATAAAACTACTTTTACTTTTAGTTAAATATTTAAGTAGCGTTTTAAATGCCTTTTCATTTGATATACCACAAAGGGGCATTTTGTCATTAAAAATTTTGTGAACAGTAGGTAGGGGGAGGGGAATGTTCATAATACGACCGATCATGTTCGCATGTTTTCTAAAGGATTTGCTGCTATCTTTCGTTTGAAATATTTAAACAGTTCACAAGAAAAAATAGTTTAGGTAACCTACTCGGTAATATTAAAGTTTGTGCTAAATTTCATCAAAATCAGTTTAGCCATTTTTAAAAATATGCGTTTCAAGGATTTGTCGGTAGACAAAAGACCAGATTTATTCTAAAAGATCCAAAACGTAAAAAGCAATAAAAAATTTTTACGGTGGAGACCGAAAATTTTTCGAGCTTAACAAACGATCACAATGCTTCCCTATACTTCGCATAAATGAAGGAGCAATAACGGATTGATTTACGAAACAATATTTTTTACATAAAATGTCTTATCAGAAAATTTCCTATAATTGTTTTATGAGCTATTTACTAGAAGTCTTAAAGAGTTAGTTACATTTCTTGGTAACAGACGAGACGTGGCATTTTAAAATACATAAATTGACTAATTACCTACAACAAAAATACTTAACATTGACTTAGTTACTCATAATAAGGAGAAGACCCACGGGCGCGAAATCGCTGTCATCAATTAAAAAACGGGATTTTTACATAAATTATTTATGGCTGTTAGCGTCACTCGTTTCTATCTGTCGAAAAACGGATGCTTAGATTAGTCGGAGCATATCATAAGTGTTATTAGTTTACTAAAAGCTCATAAAGCATTTCGTACGGTTTTGTTTTTTTTTTAATTTAAACTTTTATTGAATGTATTGAATACAAAAAAAAAATTCTTCTCGATTTATGGTGGAAAAATAGATGAAAAAATAGCGACATCCTCTTTGGGCCTGCCTTTGGTTTAATTAGTAGCAACCCTGCAAAATTTCATTATGTCCGGTGGAAAATGCAGGAGCTATGTGGATCTGACAGACAGATGGACGAACGGACAGGAAATTATAAGTTTTCCGAGTTTTGCTACGGAACCACACAAATTTAAATCGTACCAGGAAAAGTATAGTTTACTGCTGATTCGTCAATATTACAACTGTTTCCAAAAAATTCTAAGCCGCTATAGACCCGAACAACGGAAAAAAGCATTGTGTGGACTGTCCCCATTAGTAAACAATGCAATACACCCGAACCACACGAAAAGACACGAGCGTTATAGATCTATATTTGTGAGGACCGTCCCCATTAGTTACCGTTAATGGGGATATGTAATAATTGTGGGGACGGTCCCCATAAACACTTTTTTCAAAATTACTATAAAAGTATGGAGTGCATCTGAACAGCGAAAACAGCAATCTACAACAGATAAAATTCTGGATCAGTCTCTTGCAATACACTCGACGTCCCCATAATTGGGTCCCCTGTCAGGTGTCCCCACTAATATCCAGCGACCGGTATGTGTGTGTGTGTGTGTGTGTGTGTGGATTGCATTTTTAGTCTTCCAATTAGTTTTCACCTGAAAGTTTTTTCGGAGTGCTTAAGTGTATTTAAATATAACGATACTACGACAAACTACAACAGAAATATTAGTAAAACCCAAACGTCGGGGTGTAATGATTTTTTACTTCGGTCATTTGGTGAATAATGGTTAGTTTTAAGTAATAAAATATTATGCGTCGACTGTTGTCTCAGTTCCTTAATATTTCTGTGTAATAGTTTACTATAAATTTTGAATATTACGTTTTTTATAATTTAATTTGATGACATAACCTCGATGACTAACCCGCGAAATTTTTGCAGCGGTGCCAATGGTTAATTTATTGCCTAAATTTGGTTCCCCATTGTGGGACTACGTCACCAGAGGCATCTCTTTCTTTTATAATAAGCGATGTTTAACCGCTATTTTGAGCGTGAATTTAATCAGAAAAAAATCTAATTTTTTGTATTATGAAATGGGGAACCAAATTTAGGCAATAAATTAACCATTGGCACCGCTGCAAAAATTTCGCGGGTTAGTCATCGAGGTTATGTTATCAAATTAAATTATAAAAACGTAATATTCAAAATTTATATATATATGCAATCTTGAGCAGATCTCTATAAGGGCTTTAAAAAATAATAGCTCCTGAAGTCTCAAATCAAAATTCGTGTCTCAACACCTGCTATAAAAATATCCCAAAAAGCGGGTAAATAATTAAAAATGTAACTAGAACTGTACCGGACGTTGATAACTCGAAACCAAACATTCGCTGGTACTAAAACGGATATATGAAACGTGTTCGTCTTAATGATAAAACAATATTGACAAGGTTTAATTTTTTTGTCTATATTACGGGAAATGAAAAGATAATTTTTATGTAAATTTGTAGAAATCCGTTATGTATTTAAAGAATTTTTCTTGCCGCTTGTTTATTCGAAGATAATGTTTTAAGGGCTGGGTTTTGTAAAACGATACAGCACCAGTTAATCATAATGTATCTCATATTATTATTAAAACTGCAGGGGCTGCAAAGGCGTACCCAGGATCTGAACTAGAGGGGGGCAACTCAAATTATTTTTGAGGAAAGTGGCAGGATGCGAATTCGGTTTGCGAAGTATATAACTTTATTTTTCCTTCTAGGTGGGGGACAGCTGCCCCACCCTGCCCGTCGCTGCTGATTGCGATTGTCTATTATAGTTTCAAACTACAGAGAAACGGAAACTTCGTTCTATTATTGGCCACAATCTGTTGAATTTTATTCACCATAACACTAAGTTTTTTAAAACTTTTATTGGTTTGGAATTATGAGGCCTTTGTAAATACAGGCCGATCTCAAGTCCCTCAAAATGCCAGGCCCCACGATAACGCCTATTTTGCCTATTGGTAAAATCACCTCTGCTAACATTTATTACACATTGGTACAACCTATGATTCCAATAAAATCTGTTCCCGTTGTGTATCGAAAAGCAGCAATTATTTAATAATTTTCTTCCCATTCATTAGATACTGCGATTGATAATGAATTATACCAGCATTGTACTAAAATAATTGTATGCTCTATCATTGCATATCATTGGAACGGGAATGTATAGTACTCAGTACTTTTTTACCAATTACTATTTACAAGTACTATTTCACTATGCTCTTTCTACTTAATGAAATTAACACCTTAGACGATTATCCACTGTTAAAATAGGCACCTTCGAAACGCAACTTCATTTTATTCATCTTTTTCCTATAATTAGATCAGGACACAGGTAAACTGGGCTAGTTTGTTCATTTTAGTCGAAAAGTTTGCTCCAAATAAAAGTGCAAGCTGCGTGGTATAAAATGGCGTCACCGCCATTAAATTCAGTTACCTCTAATTTTAAGAATAGATAAAGCATTCTTCAAACAAGGCCATGGCGCTATTAACGCATGTTACACAGGCGCGGCCCGTCCATAAGGTCATTTGCTCAATGACCCACCTAAATTTATTTTCAATGATCCACATAATACTTAATTTATTTTTTAAAACCAAACTTTTCTTTCAAAAAAGTGTAAGTTCCATGCGAAAACTCCCCAAGAAAGAATCAAGCCAAGCCATCGTCGAAAGATATCCAAGTTTGCTCTGGGCTGGATCGTGTTTTAAATTAGGCTCATAGGTTTTCAAAATATTTGGTTTGGAAAAAGAAAAGCTAATTAGGTATTAATTAGCGGTTAAACATAAAAAAATTATAAATAGGATCTCAGTCACGCCTGCGCTAGTTATCAAATATAACGGCATCGGACCGGTTTTCTTGCATTACCAGCGTAGTCCAGAGGTAGGATCTCAGCGAGTTGACCAAGAGGTGGTGGGTTCGAGGCTGTGTTAGGGTAGACTTTTTTTAAAAATTTTTATTTAAAAAATTAGATCGGCTCTAAAAGGTGTATTGGCAACAAGTTAGCACTTGTTTCTCAATAAAATATTTTTAAAATTATTGGCAATCTCATATCTACTACAGCTGGCAGCCTACACGTGCGTAGACAAAGATCGTATTACTATATCTAGTCGCCAGTATTGTATTTATTAAAGAAAATGGAGTTTCGGCATCATTCCCAATTTTATTTTACGAATAATCATACTTTTAGCTCAGAATAAACACCACCATTTATTCTGTACTTTTAGGACAAGGCGCGACCTCTATTGAGAAGACGCTAAACGTTTCAAAACGGGAAGCCGCTAACAATCTAGAGTACTAAAACACATGGAAAAAAGTCATAAACATCTAGAGTAGCAATGTTCAATATACAGTTTATGATTTTTGCGGTGTTTATTTGTAGGTAAATAATTTCTTGGCAAAACTAGGCCCATTGTTAAAAATCCTTCCTTAATTAAAAAAGTGTATGTTGCTTGTTGCGTTGATATCAGTAGTTGCCCACAAAATTTTGACCCACCTGTAAAAAAAACTAACAGGCCGCGCCTGCTGTAACATACGGAATTGACAATTTTAGGTAACAAACAGCATCGAATTAATTTTTAAGTCCGACACATATTATTATGTAGCAGCCCAAGACGCCGTTCATTAGTAGAGTCGAATGCTCTCAGAAGAAGCCATTTACGTATACGTCATCATTTCGCCACTTATCGTAAGTCTGGACAAGCCAGAGCCGCGTTAAAAACACAATGGCGTATAATTTTAGTAATAGTCATATTATTCACTAATATTTTTGTTAACAAAGAAAATCAACTAAGTTTTTCCTGCTCAACAAAACAGCCATTCGACATTTTTAGTCAATGCAAATAAAGAAACTTTTTACCATTTGTACGCTTATTGATTTGATTTATTGCTAAGGGGCACGGCCGTGGCCGGCTAATGATATACATTTTCGCCCGATGGCGTAAATGGCTAGAAATATCTGTTAAAGGCGGCTATAAGACGCATTAGTCGCACACCAATGCTGAAAAAGAACAGAGACAGATTAGGGTTCCCACACACACAGCCACAACAACCACCAACTTCTGTGGCGCAAGACTACAGATGCCCTTAAAGCTGCGTACAGACCGGGCCGCATATTTCCGTTTTCTATTGGGATAGCGCAACCGGGTGCGCTAATCGTACAGGTAAATTGGGGCCAAGCGAGTCGGACGCCACCCTAAGGTCGGAACAGGGTTAGCACCTGGTTAGGGGCCCTGACAAGTCTCTTTCCTCGCAGGCGAAGAGACTTGTCAGGGCCCCTAACCAACAGAAAAATGCCGTCGGAACAGGGTTAGCACCTGGTTAGGGCCCTGAAAAGTCACTTCGCCTGCGAGGAAATAGACTTGTCAAAGCCCCTAACCAGGTGCTAACCCTGTTCCGATCTTAGGGTGCCCTCCGATTCGCTTGGCCCCAATTTACCTGTACGATTAGCGCTCCCGGTTGCGCTAGCCCAGTAGGAAACGGAAATATGCGACTGGGCCAGAGAAGGCCAAAGTTGGGGTTTCGTTGGCGCTTTGGTCCGGTGTGGACGGTATAGCGAACGCCAAAGAAGTTTCATTGGCGTTCGCCCCCAAGCCGTCGCGTGGCGGTGTCATCAAAGGAATCGAATAATTTAAGCGAACGAGGTGTGGATGGGTGCCGAAGGCCAACGAACAAAGGTTCAGTTGGAGCGAGCGAGCTGACTTGTAAGTCAGCCATCATTTTACTTCCACTATATAATTTTCGGTTTTTAAATGATGTGGTTGTCCATCACCTCCGCTTTCATTTCGTTTTTCTTGCTATTTCGTTGGAATATAAGGATATGGAGCTCGTAATTATACTTTCTTCGTTAACTGCAATACCAAATGCAATAAAAAAGTATACAAATGAAACTGGATACACGGGCCAACGAACATTTGATAGAACAAATAATGCATATGTACGTATTACCGACGGCCGACGAACGTGCGATAGCCAATGACGTATCTCGTTCGTTGGCATTCGTTGGCCCGGTCCTTACGCAGCTTAAGGGCATCTGTAGTCTCGCGCCACAGAAGCACGCATATTTGGTGGCTGTTGTGCTGAGGCTGTGTGTGTGGGAACCTAGTCTGAATCTGTTCTTTTTCAGCATTGGTGCGACTAGTGCATCTTACTAGCCACCTGTAAAAGATATTTTAAGACGTCTACTAAAGCTATAGTCAGATTTACTATTACTAAGACCATCAGTCTAATTTCACAAATTAAATATTTAAATTGACGAGTGTAAAGATACAAGAACTAAGGTTTGCACTGTGAATTTATTTCCGAGTTTTTTGGAAAATTTTAAAGGGGCAAACTAAGAAGATGTTTTCTACAGAATAGAATCAAATTCATTTTAGCAACATTCGCGAAGACAAAGATTTCGAACACCCAGCAAAAATGCCTTGTGGTTCTGAAGATGGTTTAAGTTTAAAATAATCCGAAACATAAATTTAAAATAGCAGTTATCCTTGCACATATTACCGAAAGACCCGAGAAAACCCAATAGTACCTTTTTGTTTAAATTCCTCAGTAGTTCTTTTTTAATTTGTAATTTATTTAAGTCTTTTTTAAGCAAGAAAGTCTCACCATATTGAACTTATGTTGGGCATTATTTTGGAAAATAGATAGAAACTACTAAATGTAAGCAACATCAGGAAAAAACATTTTAGGAAGAATACAATAATTCAAGAATAACTATAAACTATAAATTCAGACAACAAAGCATTAAACCTTTTAGCTTCTACAACCCCAACAGAGCTAGAGTGAACACATACCTAGTTAAAAACCTTCTCGTCAAAATATTCTTTCATCTAAAAAAAGAAACATTAAATCCGATGCGCCATTAAAAATTATGAAGCCAAAAAACCAAACTAATAATAATTTACAGCAAGTCAGTATTTGCATCAATCAATATCCTTAAATCTTAGTATATGAAATACTCATGGCTTGCTCCGCAGCAACAATCCGGCAGAGTTTACAATTGCCGATTTTATTTTATTCAGTCTTTTCCTATAATTAAATCAGTTCAAAGGTGAATCATATTTCTGCAAAAGGAATCGTAATAACATATGATTAAGATGTCCGTTTTCGTTGTGGTTGTTTTGTTATAATATTACTATGACAATTTATAATTATTATTACTGTAAAATATTTTTCTTGAAATGTATATAGAAAGCGTGAGGCCAATTAACTTGTCTTAGTCCGTTACCGCCGTAAAAATGCTTAACTAGAAAAATGACCGCCTGTGTGGGCAAATTTAATTTCCTCTTCTTATTACAATGAATTATGGCTTAATTGGAAGTCTAGATGTATTCTAATTAAACCCCGACCCTTAAGATTAGGCTTTCGTAGCAAGTATAGGATTTGAGAGAAGAATCAAGAATCAGATCAAGCCGCGCGGAAACAAAACTGTTAGACCTAACTTTGTGAACTGACCCATACTCCGCAATAATGCAGATGTATGTTTTTACATGATAATTGATAATAATGATAATGGATGGACAAAAAGTGCAATAGTGCCACAGTAGGACCTAATCATTTTTAGGGTTGGAATAAAAATTCTTTGAAAATAACACCGGCACACAAAAAAAAAAGTGGTCTGTACATTTGACCAGACCCATCTATCTATATGTATTTTGATGCGCTGAATCCAAATCGGAAGTACGTTTGGCTCGTACATCCTCAAATTTTGAGTAAATTGCAAAAAACGCTGAAAAAGGCTAAAAATTGCGAAAAAGTGCAGTTATGAAAAAGAAGAAAATTTTATTGAACTAGATCAAGTATGTTTCTTATGTATTTTGATGTGCTGAATACACATCCGATGTCCGTTTGGCACGTACACCCTCAAAATTTTGAGTAAATGGCGAAAAAACGCTGAATATGGCTACAAATTGCGAAAAATTGCAGTTATGAAAATGAAGAAAATTTTATTGAACTAGATCAAGTATGTTTTGTATGTATTTTGATGCGCTGAATCCAAATCCGAAGTTCGTTTGGCCCGTACACCATCAAAATTGAGTACATTTCGAAAAAACGCTGAAAATGGCTAAACATTGCAGTTATGAAAATGAAGAAAATTTTATTGAACTAGATCAAGTATGTTTCGTACGTATTTTGAATCCAAAGTCCGTTTGGCCCGTATACCCTCAAAATTTTGAGTACATTGCGAAAAACTTCGAAAAATAGCTAGAACTTGCAATTCAACTTCGGAGGACTGATTGCTTGTGCCTGTAACCAGGGCACCTCCACGTGGTGACGATGGGCAACAGAACCATCTGGCAGAGTCCCTGGGTTAACGGCGTGTATGCCGTCATGGCAGACACAAGCGATAAATTTACGATGCAGGGATTCGGAACCCCAGTATCGGCGTCTGGTCAGGGTGAGAAAGCAGGCCCGCAGGCGTCGTCATCAAGCGACTGCAGTTCTGCAATAGTGGGTAACTTGGCTTCTGTAGAGTATAATGTTGCAATACTCCCACATATGTAATAAAAGTCCTAATTGGTTTTGCTTTGTTTGTGGGGCATTTGAAGTGGCAAAATACCGAAGGCCTATATCTGGCAAATTAAAATCGATTTACGAAGATTGTTTCGGTATCAAAATTACCATTTGGGATGCAAACTGGGTACCACATATCGCTTGTGGTCGGTGTACCATAATGTTAACACGATGGGAAAAGGACAAAAAACAAGAAAACTTGCAATTTACAAAACCGATGATATGGTCTGCACCGACAGTCAAGAAAACTCAACTCAAAATTTTGAGGGTGTACGGGCCAAACGAACTTCGGATTCAAAATACATACGAAACATACTTGATCAAGTTCAATAAAATTTTCTTCATTTTCATAAGTGCAATTTTTCGCAATTTGTAGCCATGTTCAGCGTTTTTTCGCAATTTACTCAAAATTTTGAGGGTGTACGGGCCAAACAAACTTCGGATTCAAAATACATACGAAACATACTTGATCTAGTTCAATAAAGTTTTCTTCATTTTCATAACTGCAATTTTTCGCAATTTGTAGCGATATTCAGCGCTTTTTCGCAATTTACTCAAAATTTTGAGGGTGTCGGATTTGAATTTAGCGCATCAAAATACATAAGAAACATACTTGATCTAGTTCACTAAAATTTTCTTCTTTTTCATAACTGCACTTTTTCGCAATTTTTAACCATTTTCAGCGTTTTTTGCAATTACTCAAAATTTGAGGGTGTACGGGCCAAACGGACTTCGGATTTGGATTCAGCGCATCAAAATACATATAGATAGATGGGTCTGGTCAAATGTACAGACCACTTTTTTTTTGTGTGCCGGTGTAATTTTTCCGTCCCAATATGTCGCTCAATTACACATTACATAGAATATTTTGCCAATATGGGAAGCAACATCCTTGATTTTGTTCACAAAAATGCTGATGTGATATCTCACCTGACAATGATATCTTTCTGCTCACCGAAGTGCGGCTGGCGATCCCTTTTTCTCTTCTACAGATGTTTTTACGGTTTCTGCTCTGCTGAATGCAAGACAACTCAAAATTTATCATTTTTGAATTATCACTTTAAATGATTTTTAAGTGAGTCAATAATCCAAGTTAAAAAGTCATTTTACTAAAAATGACGATTTAAAAATGTTAAAATTGGTTTTATTCAGCAAAGAAGATGTGCCGCAATATTTACAAGCTTTTATTTAACTTCACCTTTTAGTTTGCGTGTATGTATACGAGTATATGTAGGTGTGTATGTGTGTGTGTATGTGTGTATAGGTGAGTGGACTTAGGGTACGTAGCGAGGACACACACCAAATCCTCAACGGAGCTGCGAGGACATTTTACGTTGCGAGGACCCACTTTCGGTCCTCGGAACGTTCTGGCCTCACAGCGTTGTTCTATGTCATATAACGAATACATCGGTACCTTTATCTCAATTTTTTTTGGTGTCCTCTCAACGCATGTAGACAGTGGATTTTTAGTTCCCCAGTTTTGAACAACTTTTTAGTAGGTGGCGGCCCAGTCGAAAATTCGTGTGTAAAACGAGTTGATCTAACTATTCTTCCGAGGACTATGGAACACATACACACGTTTAAAAATTCAAATATTCTCTAGTAAAAGTTGTATTATCGCGGAAGTCCTCGTAACATGCGTTATGTTCGGATGATATACACAAATGTAAAAACCTATAGGATAAGGCGTATTTCTGTTCATTTCCGCATAAAATCGAAATAATTTGGACGGTTAAAAACTGTTTTAATAATACCTACCAAAGTCGAGTAAAATAAAATTAAAAATTTTTTTTTTCACATTTTACTTTTTTGGGATAATCATAAGCTATGATTCAAACAAATAATAGGTTTTTGCAAATATCAAAATTTATGATTTTCTATTTTTGGTGGTATTTGATTTTCCAATAACACTTGTTAGTCAAAGTAGATGCAGTTTTTTACCGTCTTGTAGTACCTATATCGGTTACAAAATGGCATGTTTGCTGCTTATAAAATTTAAAACCATGCTTTTAAATATGCATATATGTACCTACATTTATAATAAAGAAAAAAAACTATTTCTGCTTGTGATTCTGTAATATGAATCAAAATTGAACCAAAACTAAACAATACATTCCTGTTACAGAAATAATAATTATATAATTTGGTTTTAGCTAAGGTTTCACAGATTTTTACTTTTCTCGCTAGAGGAGTTACCTATTATATTCGTGAAAAACTCACTTCTAAAAATTTTTTTAGTTGATTACGTGTTACGAATTTAAATATTCTGAAGTAAAAGTTGTATCATCGCGTAAGTCCCCGTAACATGCGTTATGTTCGGAATATATACACAGCTGTCAGAACCACTGGGATGAAGCGTATGTTGTCTTCATTTTTGCATATTTAAATAAACGAAATAATGTAGACTATTATTAAAAATTAATCAGATATTTACATAATTTTACAAGATGCCTTTTGGTTATAAGAGGTTAGCGATATTCTCTATATCTAAAGTAGCTAGGAAGAGATGCATTTAAAACAAATAACTTAAAATTTTTCCGAAATTATAAAATTAATTTCAATTACCAACAAACTTTTTAAGGGCTATTGTGCTTATTTGTTCCGCACTTGACGCACGTTACGCGGACCTGTGGCCCGCCAAATTATTCTGTTACATATTTTTACTAATCCACAGGTGTCAGTTTGATTATTTCCTAATTAAAATACCGCGTTATTAATTTCATTATAGCTTTAATATTTTATTTTGAATCTTTCGCAATTTTCAACTCTTCTTTAATTTAAGAAATCACTTGGGTGCCTAAAATACTGAATCATAGAAGGCAGGGTGGCAGGTGTAAAAGTTTGTGGGTTTTTATTTTAAGGATATTAAACATTTCATCAAATAATGTCGTTACCCCGCCCTTTCCAGCACCGTAAAATTCCTCTAACGTTAATATTATAATGTTCGGCCAGTAGTAATAAATAATATTTTTATTATACAGGATGTCAAAAAATAAAACATTTATGGCCATTATCGGTCTAATTTGACAACCAAAAGTTTTAAAGTGAGAAGTGTAAGAATAAGACAACTAAGTTTTACACTACGAACTTGTGTCTGAGTTTTTTCGCAAATTTATAAAGAAAAGTGCAATTTCAGTATGTACTTTCCACAGTAGTAGAACTAAATTCATTCAAGCAACGCGGTTCAAGATGAAAATCATTTGAAAACTAAGCAAATCGCTGAAGTATTGGTACAACTCATAAGTCTTTAATGACGACTTGTTAGCAATGACAGGACAAAAACCTGTCAAAACCTTACTGATCAACTAGAAGATCTTAATTTAAACCAGTACTAAATCCTAACCCCTTTTAGTGAATCTGAACGAAAGATTTTAAGAGTAAACAGCACTTAGTTTTCATTGAACAGAATTGTCGTGTTAAATAAGAAAGCTGCTTTAAATAAAGCGAAAACACAATTTTGACAACTTCCCTCGCTAGATCGTATTTAAAAAAATCATCTTTCATGATTTTTTTAGAACGTCACGTTCTGAACTTCCGTCTTCTTTCCGTCTTCATGGTGGGGTATGTGCCTCCGTTCGCAGCAGTCTTTCTTGCACCAGATTCCCGAACCTGGAATCAGGCAAGCCTCTCTGGCTAAAACTCACCCTTAAATCTTCTACTAAATTTATCTGTTGCATCTATCGCTCCCCATCAGACAAATCCTACAATGAGTTCTTTGACTTTCTCTCGGCAAAAATCGACCATCTCATCTCTGAATTTCCCTCCGATGAAGTTATCGCCCTAGGCGACTTCAACGTCCATAGCAAGGAATGGTTAGGATCCACAAAAACTGACCCAGAAGGCAGAGCAGCAGAAAACTTCGCAATCAGCAACTCACCAATTTGATAAGAGAGCCAACATACTTTCCCCGCGTTTCTACCCATAGTGCAAATCCTCTAGATCTTTTTCTTACCACCCATCCTGAGCCATACTTAACATCTGTATGCGCTCCCCTTGGTCGTTCAGATCATGGTCTTATTACCGTCTCTTGTCCCATACATCCCGAGTTTGCCGAAATCATGCCAAATCACACAATCTGGCACTACAATTCTGCCGACTGGGTTGGTCTTCGAAACGTCTTCTCTGCTTTCCCTTGAAACCCTGTCTGTTTTTCCACTCCCGAGCCCTCCGAAATTTGCTCTCATATCACAGGCATTATTCAAGCAGGTATTGAAGGTTTCATCCCACATACCCGCAAGAAACCTAAACTCCACCATCAATAGCCATGGTTCTCCAAGGCCTGTGATAAAGCCAGGCTCAAAAAAGTCCAAGCTCACAAAAGGTATCTTCAAAATCCAACACTCGAAAATCGTCAAATTTTCACCGAGGCAAGAAATCAATACAACCAAACTATCTTAGAGTACAAAAATGCTTCTAACAGTCGCATAAAAGATAAAGTGCTTTCCTGTCCCAACGGCAGCAAATCTTTCTGGTCCTTTGCCAAAAACATTAGTCAAAACTTCTGTAGAAGCACTTTTCCTCCTCTGACCTCTGACAACGAAATTATCTCCACCTCTAAAGGGAAAGCTGAACTATTCGCCAAACAATTCGCTGCCAATTCCACCCTGATCCCTCCCCCAATTTCGCTCTTCCAACCGCTAAGTCTGTACCCCACAAAATGCCCGATATAATACTTACGGTCAAACAAGTTCAAAAATTCTTCTATCCCTTGACAACAAAAAGTCCTCCGGTCTGGACGGTATACCAGCAATTGTCCTAAAAAAATGCGCCCCAGAACTTGCACCCATCTTAACTCATCTTTTCCAGATCTCTTATGACAAAATGCCCGATATAATACTTACGGTCAAACAAGTTCAAAAAATTCTTCTATCCCTTGACACCAAAAAGTCCTCCGGTCTGGACGGTATACCAGCAATTGTCCTAAAAAAATGCGCCCCAGAACTTGCACCCATCTTAACTCATCTATTCCAGATCTCTTATGACAAGGGTATCTTCCCAGATAGCTGGAAGGCTGCTCGTGTGCAGCCTGTCCCGAAGAAAGGTTCCTAGCCCCTTCCATCCAATTATAGACCTATCTCTCTTCTTCCGTTGTCAGCAAAGTTATGGAGAAAGTAATCAACTTGCAAATTCTAAAATATCTAGAAAAACACAAAATCATTCATGAAAGACAGTACGGATTTCGTCACCATTAGCTTTAACACAGATAACTGGAACCAGTCTCTCGAATTTTATGGCGAATCTCAGATTGTTGCTCTCGATATTTCCAAGGCCTTTGACCAAGTATGGCATGCCGCACTCCTCAACAAACTACCTTCTTTCGGTTTTCCTACCAAACTATGTACCTGGATCGGTAGCTTCCTCTCTAATTGGCGCATATCTGTTGTGGTTGACGGTCACTCATCTAACTTCCATCCTATCAATGCTGGCGTCCCCCAAGGTTCAGTCCTGGCACCAACCCTATTCTTCACATTAATGACCTACTCTCTTCAACTACCAATCCCATCCACAGTTATGCTGACGATAGTACTCTTCACTCCAATGTTAATTTTTCCAGACAAGTTTCGAATCAAGAGTTGGATAATAGGCGCAGATCTATGTACCTATCCCTTTCCCAAGATCTTTAGTTAATCTTAGACTGGGGTGCCAAGAACTTTGTTCAGTTCAACGCCTCCAAACCCCAGTTTTGCTCCCTGTCACGCAAAAAATCTGCCAACGCTTACCCCATCCACATGAATGGCCAAGCCCTACAAAACAATGAAACATTCGATCTTGATGGCGCCGCTTTCGAACATGATCTCAGCTGGTACAAACACATTACTTCAGTAGCCACATCGGCAGCTAAAAAGCTTGGCTTTCTCTTTCGAACCAGAAAATACTTCTCCCCTTCCAACTTATACACTCTCTATGTTTCCCAAATAAGACCTAACCTAGAGTACTGCTCCCACGTCTGGGGAGCGGCATCACCTTCGACACTTAACATCCTTGATTCTATCCAAAAGAGAGCCATTCGACTTATCAATCACCCAGCCCTCGCGAGAAAACTCCCTTCTCTCGCTCATCGCCGCGCTGTTGGGGATTTATCCCTTTTCTACCGCTACTTCCACGGATTTTGTTCTGAAGAACTAGCCGATATTATTCCCCCTTTGACTGTTCCTAACAGAACAACAAGAGGCGCGTTACGTATGCAACCCTTTACTGTCCAGCTACAAAAGCCTAGAACAGACCACTTCTCTCGCTCATTCATACCTAGGGTCTCCAGATTATGGAACAAATTGCCTGCAGATGTTTTCCCTTCCCGTCCCAACCTCCAATCCTTCAAATCCCGTGTCAATAGACTACATTTCCCTTCTCTTCAGACACCCACGGTACGTTAGTACTTAGGCTTGAAGTCTACGTGGGATGTCTTAGATAAAAAAAAGTATACTTATTTGCATCCGTCTTATGGCCAACAATACCTTACAGTATCTACAAAGCAAGAGCGTAGATATGGGGAGAGGGGTAGAGGGAATAATTACCACCCCTCAGAATGGTACGAAAAGCAAACCCAGAACGGTACGAAAAAATTGCTAGATGCAGACATCGGACACGTCCCGTCCCAACCTCCAATCCTTCAAATCCCGTGTCAATAGACTACATTTCCCTTCTCTCTAGACGCCCACATTACGTTAGTACTTAGGCTTGAAGTCTACGAGGGATGTCTTTGATAAAAAAAATATATAGGTAAACCATCGAAAATTAAAAGACTCATATTGGTTTTAATGTCTTTCTACAGTCACATTTACATTAAGGGGTAGGAACCTACTTTCAAATTTCAAAAAAAATTCTTCGGCTATGTGTCAGGAACGAAAAATATTTTATCATTTTTACATTAACGCTCAGATTCACTAAAAAGGTTTAAGATTTGGTACTGTTCTAAATTAAGATCTTCTAGTTGCTCAGTTAGGTTTCGGCAGGTTTTGTCCTGTCATTGTTAATAAGTTATCACTAAAAACTGAGTTATTTTATCGATCTGCTTGCTTTCCAAATGATTTTTATCGTGAAAATTATAGCTAACATGAATTTAGTTCCATTACACAGCCCCACAAAAAAAAAAATTGGTACCCCTATCGAGACAACTATATCCCTATGTAATTTTCGACGCTGAATCCGAATCCGAGGTCAAAAAAAATAGTATACCCCAAAATCAACCCCTAGCGCTAAAAATACCTCAGCAGGGTAAAAATGACTTAACGCTCCACGAATAGTCTTAAATCTCAATAAATCGAAGTAAATATAAACATTCAAGTATATAACGCAAGAGTTACCACTACTTTCCATTGAAAATCGCCCCCATGAGTATGTGAAAACTACCCCTCATACAACAGGAAACTTAAAAAAAATGCAGTGATTGCAAAAAAAGCTTACGATGCCCAGTTTTTTGCAAGGAGTGAGTAACTGCATTAGTTCCGATGAGATGCTCAAAATCTACCCCCACAGAGGGGCGGAAACCACCCCTAGATTAAAATTGCAAGAAAAATCGGGCAAAAATTTTTTTTTATCATCGTGATTTCTATTTTAATCGATGCTAAAATTGGCTAAAGACATGCAGCACTTCAGTTTGGAGGTGAAACTTACACATTGCACCAAAGTCATTCAGTGACATCCCCATGAGAGGGTGAAAATTACTCCTCATATAATTATATAATAAATTCAAAAAATAGTTGCAGTACCTTTTAGAAAAGCTCAAAACATCTGGATTTTTTTAGTTGAGAAGAATCTGTCTCTCTTTTTACGGACCAACAGCAACTGAAATTTAAATTTAGGGGTGGTTTCCGCCACTTTATGGGGGTAGATTTTGAGCATCGCATCGAGACTAATTCAGTTACATACTGTTTCTAAAATAACTGAGCATCGTAAGCTTTTTTTTGCAATCACTGCAGTTTTCTTAAATTTCCCGTTGTGTGAGGGGTAGTTTTCACTCACTCATGGGGGCGATTTTCAATGGAAAGTGGTGTTAACTCTGTTTATATTTATTCGATTTATTGAGATTTAAGATTATTCGTGGAGCGTTAAGCCATTTTTACCCTCTTTAGGGAGTGTTTTTTCGCGCTAGGGGTTGATTTTGGGGGTGTATGATTTTATAAAAAAAAATTTTTAAAATTACATAGGGATACAGTTGCCTCGATAGCACGATGACAAAAATTTTTCCCCGATTTTCCTTGCAATTTTAATCTAGGGGTGGTTTCCGCCCATCTTTGGGGATTTTGAGCATCGCATTGGAACTAATGCAGTTACTCACTCCTTGCAAAAAAAACTAGGCATCGTAAGCTTTTTTGCAATCACTGTATTTTTTTAAGTTTCCTGTTGTATGAGGGGTAGTTTTTACCCACTCATGGGGGTGATTTTCAATGGAAAGT
Source organism: Philopedon plagiatum (assembly GCA_963971165.1). NCBI lineage: Eukaryota > Metazoa > Arthropoda > Insecta > Coleoptera > Curculionidae > Philopedon > Philopedon plagiatum. Next base: position 27,732,097 of record OZ020194.1, read on the forward strand.
AGTGTTAACTCTGTATTTATGCCTTATATACTTGAATGTTTATATTTACTTCGATTTATTGAGATTTAAGACTATTCGTGGAGCGTTAAGTCATTTTTACCCTGAGGTGTTTTTTAGCGCTGGGGGTTGATTTTGGGGGTGTACTATTTTTTTTGACCTCGGATTCGGATTCAGCGTCGAAAATTACATAGGGATATAGTTGTCTCGATAGGGGTACCAAATTTTTTTTTTTTTGTGGGGCTGTGTTATCATTGAAAGTATGTACTTAATTGCCCTTTTCTTCATAATTTTTTTCTGAAAAAACTTAAAAATAAATTTATAACTTAAAACTTACTTGTCTTATTCTTACATTTGTCAGTTTAAATCCTTTGACTGTCAAATTAGGCCGATCTAGCCTTTCGAGAATTTGGCAGTAAGAGATTCTCAAAAGTTGTTCTATACAAATATAAGAGTACATAATAGTTATTTGTGCATTAAGAGCGCAATGTGGTACTTTGTCACTCTGAGAGAAAAATTAATTTCTCGAGAGCGACACAAAGATAAAGATATTGTTGAAATTTTTTTAACAAATAGAAAGATTAGATTTAGTAATTTTCTGCTATTTTTTTATATTTTAGAATCACGTTTTGGTAATTTTATAGAAAATTAAAAACTAAGCGATTTATTTATAACTTCATTAATATTCTATAGCAACAACATTACTAATTATTTGCAATATTAAAGGTAGGTAAATGTACAATTTTTTGAATTTCTGATTATGATGCCCGATCCAGATGGTTTCTCTAACGAATCTATAGGAATGCATTCCGATTTCTTAGATTTAACAACGGCAGTGGGACCGCCTTGTGGAGATGATGAACTCGAAATCTTCTAATCCCAGTTTATTTTGCTGATAATAGATTCCTCGATATATGCCTTCGCAACTACAGTACTCTTCCATCCACCATGCATTTTTAGTTAAGTTATATCTTCTCCTTCGTTAATTAAAAGGGTGGCGGACGTATGCCTGACGCAATGACCCTTATACATGGTGGACTCCGGCAGCTCCAAGTACTCCGCAATTTCTTTGGATATTTTGGTGATTGAGTTCATGACAATAGCTTGATTTTTGCAGATCCCGTTAGAGTACTTTCAGAAGAGTCGAGGTGTTTTGGGCTCGTGGGGTTTTAAGCTTAATTTCCTGTAGAAGGAGAAATAATGCAGCTCTTCATCGTTTATTTTTATCTAGGGCAGCTCACGTAGACTTCAAGCCTAAGGACTACTGCACCGTGGGCGCACAGTAATATATTTCGAAACTAAAATGGACAACCGCCCTTAGATAGGCTGAATAAAAAGGAGATAGAAAGAAGTAATAAAAAATTGACTTTTTATTGGTTACAATAATAACTAAAGATTTTTCAATGATTTTTTTTCCAGAATTTTTCAAGTAAACTTTATCTTTAGTGTAGATAAAAAGTACCAGGCCAACAGAATGTCCGTACTTTCTAATATGTACTGTATTATTTTATGCTCCTTTATCAAATTTCATCAAATTTCACATGAAAAACATAAATATTGTACAAAGGAAATGATAAATTGTATCGACTTTTAAAATATCATTGTAAACCACCCGAATAGTTTAGTTGTAGTTAGAATTTTCGAAAAGAAATATCCAGCTTTAAAGGAACAAGTGTGTATTGAACACTTAGGTTACGTAACAACAAAACTCTCATCGGCGCTATGAGGACAAATTGTTCGTTGTAGGGACCAATATTTTTTGTTAGAACCGTGCCTAGATATTTATATTATATTTTAATCCAGACGCTTTTATAGACACTGGAATTTAACTGCGGAATTTACTAGAACGGTTTAAGACTTACTATACTGGTTTAAAATTTAAAAGTTCTTAATTACTTCATTTTTCACAGATTCTGGTCGTGGACTGAAAAAATTGACTGTGTCACTCTTCAGACCAAGATATACTTGGCTCAAAAATGGGATTTCTATCAGAAAAATTTAATATATAATATACAGGGTGAGCGCTTAAAAAAAAATCATGTTCAAGTGAACCTAATCTTTATTACCTAAACAACGACCAGCAGGTAAAAGTTGGTCAAAATCCTATCTTTGTTTTCAGTTCTTTCCAGAAACATGGCATAATGTAAGAAGAGAAATACCTATAAAACCACAAATTAACAAAAATCATATTGTTAGTAATTTTAACGATCGTTAGCCCTTACTAAAGTGGCTTATTTCGAGATAGAAAAACCAGTTGTAGGTATTTCACTTTTGTCTGAAGTTACTTGTCGTGAGAAATTAAATTTAGTCACTTAGTAAGAAGGGTATTGTAGTAAAAAACAAATTTGAAATTATATATCACTGCTCAGTTTTCAATTTTTTTTACAGCGGTACATTTTCGATCAAAAATCATTAAACTTTTGTTGCCCTGAACCCTTAATTGGCACCCCTGTACACGAATAATTATCACTGTGTTCCGTTGTCGACGCACGTTATTGAAACTTCAAAAACCAACAGATCCAGGAAAACATATCTATTTGTTAATATGTGCTTTTTTCCAAAACAAAACAGGGTTTATTCTTTCAGTTCCGTAATAACAAGAAATTTTTGATAAGTTTGTCTTACGCCGTCTGATATTTTTTTTGTAGATAAATTTGGGTTATTCTGATTTGACGATCACGTCATGATGCAAAGCATATTATTATAGTTCTTATTGCGACCTAGACAACCGTCAAATTATATCAATTCAACTTTTTAAATATCTATAGCGATAAGAGGAATTTAGATCCAATTTGAAAAATAAAACAAGGCTGGAAAATTTTATATCTACTAAAATCCAAGGTAAAAATGAAAAGATACATAAGCATTTTTTGATGTAAAAAAGGTGAAATTAAAACTTGTTTGTTATGTTATAGTAATATCTATATCGATCTGAAACTGTTTTATATTTGACGTTATAGGGTCATAAAATTAAAATATTTTTGTGTGACATGCGGATAAATTTGGACATTTCTTAGTAATAACATTATAATAATAGGAGCAAAGACTACAATTTGTTACTCGACGCCAAGTAAAAATGATGAGCACGACCAAACTCTTTAAATCTGCTAATATTTCATCTCGTCAGTAACACAATACGGCGGTAATATATTTAAGCGTTGCGAGGACATTATCTGTTCAGATCGTCTACAAAAAAGCGCGGGAAACCAAGTCCTCGCAGCGAGTCCTCGGAAGGATGATGAAAGTATGAGTCCTCGGAACGCCTACAATATCCGTATACACAAAAAATTCAAATGCAATAGTAGTAAAGGTTGATGCTCCCCGAGTCTCCGCATGCGCAGTAGGGTCGACCTTGAACGCCCAGGTGTGCTATTGTTATTTGGCCTTGATATGCGCAGGTGTTATTCCAAGGTCAAGGTCAAGAACTTGGCCTTGAACGCGAGCAGATGTTTCTTTGTTTGGTGATGACCAGGTGTACGATGCTTATTTCAAGGTTACATTTGCGGTGCATATTTTCAATGAATGCGAGCAGCTGTTTCTTTGTTTGGTGATGACCAGGGGTACGACGCTTATTTCAAGGTTACATTTGCTTGGCCTTGAACGCGAGCAGATGTTTCTTTGTTTGGTGATGACCAGGTGGACGACGCTTATTTCAAGGTTACATTTGCGGTGCACATTTTCAATGAATGCGAGCAGATGTTTCTTTGTTTGGTGATGACCAGGTGGATGACGCTTATTTCAAGGTTACATTTGTGATGTTAGTTTACCTTGAGTTATTACTGGGGTGTAACATGTTTTGGTATGAAGATCGAGTGGGGGGTCTAAATGTGGATCGGTATAAATGAGGGTAGGGGGGGTTAAATTTTAGTATAGAACATTGTGTTGAGTAAAACGGTTCAAGCAAGTTAATTTGAAAGTCATGGCGTACGTGTGTGAAAATTGTGGTAAATCATTTACTCGGAGTTATAATATGTTACGACATAAACGAGAATCGTGCGTAGCACGATTTGAAAATATGCATGGTGGAAAACAGCGAAAAGTTGACGATGGGGCATCAACATCCGAGGTGCGTACTTGCACTTGCTGCAATATAACCATACCAGCAAATCGAATGGCAGCTCATCAAAGAACAATACACCATAAAAGTAATGCATGTTCACCAATATCAGCTGGTGTTGAGCTAGTGTCCAGTGCTTTTAGAAATAGGATTGCCACATACCGTATATCAAGTGATAATGAACATACTGACTATTCATTATTTTTTGATGAAATTAAAGCAAAAGTGTTAGAGGTAGTAAGTGACCTAGTAAGAGTGCGTTGTGCTTTGAAAGTTAATATGGTGGTTGTTGGTCGGTATCTGTTACCAACACAAGATAATATGTACAGTGACAAGTCATTTAATACACGCAATGAAATTGTTACTTCAGGAAGCGATTTGGAAGAAATATATCAATCATTAGTGGAAGCCATGAAGACTCAATCGACTGAGTTTCAGGAAAAAGATTCAGGTATGTTATAAATTAACGACTAAAAATAAAATAAATACTTATGTCAATCTTTTTGTGTTTTCGTAGGTTGGGCTCTGGAAAAAATTCTATACCTGGAAGTAAATGTCAATGAATATAAACCTTTTGGTGGATCTTCATATATAAAGCTACCCCGTTTCATCGAATTGAAAAAAGCCATCATCAATGTGATTAATCAAGATGAGTGTTGTTTTGCGTGGTCAATCGTGTCTGCTTTGTGCCCCACCACTAGAATGGCATCACAGATTCGATCTTATCCACACTATTCAAGAGTGCTGAATTTTACAGGTATAGACTTTCCAGTAAAGTTGCGTGATATATCAAAATTTGAAGAAATGAATAATATTTCAGTTAACGTTTATGGTTTGCAAAAAATTTTCGAAAATAATATGTTAAAGTACGAAGTTGTCGGTCCATTAAGGTATTCGGGTAGAAAACTTAACAGACATGTCAACTTGTTGTTAATAACAAAGGATTGTAGTATTAAAGATGATGATGAACATATTTGTGATACGCGTTGTTCTAAAAGTCATTATTGTTGGATAAAAGACTTATCGAAATTATGTTCCAGTCAAATTACATCGCGTAGAGATAAAATGTATTTTTGTGATGGTTGTTTGATATATTTTAGTTCACAATCATCTTTGATATTACACCAAAAAAATGACTGTAACCACAAATATTCATTAACACCATCACTAAATTTAAAAATAGATAAATTTGGAAGGAGTGTAAGTGAAAATATATTAAAATTTGAAAACATAGAAAAGCAAATGCGTGTACCGTTTGTTGTTTACGCGGATTTCGAATCGGTGCTTAAACCACTGGATACAGTGGAACCAAATCCCACAAATTCTTACTTAGTCAAAAGCATCAAACATGAACCGTATTCTTTTGCGTATTTAATAAAGTGCTCCTTTGACGATTCGATTTCAAAATTTGAGCTCTACCGGGGAAACGACGCAGCCCAGGTTTTCGTTTCGCGACTTGAAAGTGATTTAAGATCTCTTTACAATACATACTTAAGAGATATAAGAGCAATGGAAACTTTAACGGCTGACCAAATAGCGGAGTTCAATAATGCCACAAAATGTGGTATATGTGAACGACCTTTTGAAAATAATAATTGTAAAGTAAAGGACCACTGTCACATAACTGGGAAAAAAAGACCTGGTGCTGCTCATTCGATTTGCAATTTAAATTATAAGTTACCCAATTTTATTCCAATTATATTTCATAACTTGAGCGGGTACGATTGCCACATGTTTATTAAAGAGTTGTGTCGTCACGGAGACAAGATCGATGTTTTAGCTCAAAGCAAGGAAAAGTATATTTCGTTTACGAAAAGTATTTACGTTCACGATTATGTCGATAATAAAAGTGGGGCAATAAAGAAAAAATATGTGAAATTGCGGTTCATCGATAGTTTTAAATTTCTATCAACTTCGCTGGAAAATTTGGGTAATGGATTAGCTGTGGGTAGTTTCAGGGAAACAGGAAAATATTTTTCTGATAATGAGCAGTTTAATTTAATGCGCAAAAAAGGTGTTTTTCCCTATAGTTTTGTCGATTCAATGGAGAAAATGAACCATCCAACTTTACCCACAAAAAATCAGTTTTATGATAGTTTGTCAGAGGAGCACATTAGCGATGAAGATTATGACAGAGCTAAAAAGGTGTGGGACACATTTAATTGTAAGAATTTGGGGGACTATTCGGATTTATATTTGAAATCTGATGTTTTATTATTAACCGATGTTTTTGAACAGTTTCGCGATACTTGTTTAGAAACGTATAAACTGGATCCAGCACAGTACCATACCCTTCCAAGTTATTCGTTTGATTGTATGTTGCGTATTTCTAAGGTAGAGTTAGAGCTATTGACTGATATCGACATGGTTCATTTTTTCAAAAAAGGTATTCGAGGCGGTATAAGTCAGTGTTCAGAAAGGATGCACGCTGCCAACAACATATATGTACCAAACTACGATCCTAACGAACCATCATCTTTCATTGTTTATCTTGATGCAACAAATCTGTACGGTCATAGTATGTCGCAAGCATTACCATTTGGCGGCTTTAGATGGTTATCAGAGCATGAAATTTTAAATTTAAATATTATGGATGTGGATGATAGTGGTCCAGAAGGATACGTTTTGGAAGTTGACGTTCATTATCCGGATACGCTATATGATGACCATTCCGACTTACCCTTTTTAGTTGAAAATATTGTACCACCCACGGAATCGGCAAAATTTTCAAAGTTAATTCCGAATTTAAACGATAAAAAGAAATATATCATTCATTACCGAACATTAAAACAAGCAATCAATAACGGCCTAATGGTAATGCAAACACACAGAATTTTAAAATTTAATCAATCCCCGTGGTTAAAGACATATATCGACTTAAATACAGATTTGCGCAATAGGGCAACAACAAAGTTTGGTAAAGACACTTTTAAATTAATCATTAATGCTGTTTTTGGCAAGACCATGGAAAATGTGGAGAATCGTAATGATATAAAACTAGTTACCCGATGGGAAAATGACAGGAGTAAAATTGGGGCACGAGCATTAATTTCTCGTCCTTATTTTAAAAGTTCAACGGTTTTTAATAAAGAATTCGTTGCCATTCATATGGATCGATTAAAGGTAACTTATAATAAACCAATTTATATCGGATTTTCCATACTGGACATGTCGAAAACAGTAATTTATGATTTTTTCTACTCATTCATTAAAGCAAAATTTGGCAAAAATGCTTCTTTACTGTATACCGACACAGATTCGTTAATATTAAAAGTTTACACCGAAAATTTTTATCGTATAATTGCAGAAAATCCGGATAAATTCGATACATCCAATTATACCGAAGGAAATATTTTTAACATAAAAAAAAGTCAGTCAGTAGTAGGTAGAATGAAGGATGAATTTCCAGGTGATCCAATAATAAGTTTTTATGGTACCGGAGCCAAAGCTTATTACATAAACTCAATCAGTAGCGAAATTAAAAAAGCGAAAGGTATAAAAAAACGTGTAATTGAAAAACAGCTTCACCTGGAAGATTATCGGAATATCGTAGAACGTGGTGGTCAGATATTTCGAAAAATGAAAACCTTTCGAAGTTATAAACACGACGTTTATACCGAAATAATTAATAAAGTTGCTTTATCTCACCACGACGATAAACGTTATATTATACCATCAACAACAAAAACTCTACCTTGGGGGCACCCAGACATAAAGTTTTACGAAACAAACCCTGAAGATAACCTAAATATGTTAATACAAGCTATGCAAAGTTTTTTACCCGAAAATATTAGTTATAATTAGAAAAATGTTGGAAAGCCTGTGTTTTAGAAAAATAAAAAAATATTAACTCCAATGTCACGTAGTTTTATTAACCACTATAGTAATAGCAATAGTTGAAATTGTATAACGCAGGATAGTAAAATACATAGATAATTGTTTCAATAATATGTTGTTTTATTTTACAATATAGTAATAAAGTTACAAAAATAAAAATTAATTAATGTCTGGCTTATAAACTTCTCGTAGCATCCATTGTCTTCTCAACATATCAGATCTGCTAATCGGCCCTCGTCGACACATCAGCGTTCCACAGTAATGACACTTAACAATCCTTACTCTCAACAATTCAATGTAACTGTAAGATTGCATGTGGTCAGTCCAAATATATACTTCTCTTTTACAATTATAGCAAACAGCAGAAATTATTATTTGTGCTCCTGAAAAAGTCTCAGCTGGACGACTGTTATCTTGATCTGCGGGCAACATTATAGTTTCTGATAATAGGCATCGAAGGAAAGAGAGTGTCTATAAATATGGGTTGTCTGGGTCATATAACCTTGAGAGCACAAACAATAACAGAAGTAAGGACACACGATTACCTTGAAAATATGTCCTTGAATCGCTGTTTAGCCGTAGAACGCAACCTTGTAAGTTGAATGAACTTGTTTGGCCTCCAAAGCATCAACCGTCAGATAGAGTGGGGGAGTTTATGGTGGGGTGATAAGTATAAATTTGGTTTGCTAGGCAGAGCATTTCATAGTTCGCTAGAACAGTTCGCCAAGTAAATACATTTGTCAGTTTAGTGCAGTGAGTTAGTTAGAAAAATGAATTCCGGTAGTGAGTCATTGTTAAATGCGTTTAACTTGGATGGAAGTATCCAAGCAGAGTTGATGGGGCAGGACGTTATTGACCTGCTGACCCCGGGTGTGTTTGACGAGTGGCACAATGACGACGTGCTAAACACTGCGTTTGTGGAAGAAGAGAATGTGGGTGAAGAGAATGTGGGTGAAAAAAAAGTAGCTTCGGCGGTTGATTACGTCAACAACTGGACGGAGAAGGACGGCGGGCGCATCAATATCATAAGTGATGTGGTGGTAAAGAAGGCGAGGCGGCAACCCACTACGAAGTTGGAAAAGCTGCTGAAATTGCCAAAGACAGCCGGCAGCAATAAAAGTCAATTTTATGCAGCTATGGAGGGTGAACAGAAGAAGAAGAAGAAATTCGTGTTCAAGCGACCAACAGTGCCAGTCCAATACCCCGATTTTTTGGAGACGTCACAACCACCGAAGCCTCTGTCACCGGTCGTCATAATTAATGAAGGCCCAAACTCGACAACGCCCGAGCCGCCGCAGTCCATGCCTCCGATGGTGTTGGTGGCCGACGCTGACGAAAAATCGCCGATCGCGGGTGCACCACTATCACCAACAATAGGACGTGGGAAGTGCCGCAAACCGGTCAAGATGCGATGCAAGCGATCGTACGAGGAATCGCAGCAGTCAACAACAACTGCTGAAGAGCCGGACTGGTTGAACGAGTTTTCGGCGAGCCAAAAGTGCGTCTTCTCCGCGGCGTATAGTGCTAGGGAAAAACTACTACGAGAACTAAAAAAGTGTGATAGTGATGAGGTGGACTTTGAAAGACAAATGAATGAACTGCGGGTGAAAATGGAGGAAAATAAAAGGACAAGAGAGAAGTGCGTTAAAAGACTCGAAGCAATAAATAATTTAACGTATAAGAAGTAGTTTTAGAATTTTATTGTAAATATAGAGTTAAGTTATTTTTGTAATAGTAATGTATATATATATATATATATAAGTAAAAGAAAATGTTTTTGTATATATGATAATAAAAAAAAGTTAAATGAAACAATATTTTTTATTTCTAAAATAAGTATACGGAAGTTACACACAAAAATAGTGTAAAAATGCAAAATAGAAAAAACGAATAGACGGAAAATGTAGGGCCGTAACTTTAGGTGTGTAATCGTTAGATGCACACAACTTAAGTATGCGATAAAGTGTTATGTCTGTGAAGAGAGGCTACCCGTTACAATGCCCAAAAACATGCATCTTATTTGTAATAAAATGTGAATTTTACTACAAGTAAGATAATAGACCAAACTCTCAGCTTTTCGTAGAGAACTTACTAGAAATTTAGCTAGTTCTAACGTACGGTAAGAACGTACATGTCTTTACAGAGTAACACAATATTTTCCAAAAGAAATTAATTCTTGAGAAATATCATGTTACATGAGATGTGACATGAATCAACTACAAACTACGATCAAATATTTTGTAGTCCTGAAAAGGACTGATTTTGTCGGGGTAGGTCGGGGCGGGCATGGTTCCGGGATCAGTTGGTGGAATCCGCTGGACCATCTTCATCCTGATGGTCCGTGATCCACCAAGTGGATGAATCGGCCGGACCGTCATGATCTTCCGGCGGCGGTGGTGGTACCCAATCGGTACTGGAGTCCGGCTCCATCTCGTCAGCCGACAACTCTGCATCGTCGTTGGGCAGTTCGACTCCCCAATCGAACTCAGGTTCTTCGAGTGGTCGCAGATCATCCTCGTCCCACTCGATAGCATCCAATATGCCCTGCTCTATGTCGTCAAAGTCATCAAATACTTGTTCGTCGACTTCGTTCATGTCGACCGTCTCGTCGCTCCAAATCGACGAACCACGACTTAATGGACGTTCAGGATTCATATTTAGATCTGGTAACTATCAGATTTAAAAATGAAGTGATTCTGTGACTCGCTCGCAACCGCTTAAATAGAGATAATCTACCCCCTCCACCACTCCATCCCCACCTTTTCACCTCTAACAAACTAGAGTTTATTATACAAATGCCCTCCATCCAAAAATGATACTGTCGGACTTCACTGTCGAGAACTGCTTTTAGTTCTCAAAAATGGTGTAATTGTGTTCTGGAAATGTGACCGACAAAGAAACTTATACTCGATCCGTCTGGACTTACATAATTTCTATCTAATGTCACAGATGTCGTGACATTAGATAAATACAAGTAAGATCAAAATATCCTGTCATCCTGAAAAGGACGGATTTTGCAAGGAAAATTATACTCGATCCAACTGGACTTATATAATTTTCTATCTAACACCACATATACTATGGCATTAGGTAACTAAAACTACGATGAAACATTCTGTGGCCCTGAAAAGGACCGTTTTTCACGGGATATCTTATTTGTAATCAGGCTCGATTACAAATAAGGCACGCACTCTGATGTTGTAGAGTACCAAGAGCTACTCCACAACCTTTGCAGTTCGGTATGTGCGCGCGACTACCGAAATCTTGGGTTACATGACCACTGAAGAATTGGTCACCAGCCGACTTGTTTTCCAAGTCGGCATAGCAGCCAATACACCACTCGTCATTACCCACCTTCACCAGGTTTAAGGTCTTGCACACCCGGCGGGATCGGACGGGGAAAACTTTCCTCTGTCTTAGAGCCCAATTATCCAAATTCCTAGGAGTATCATCGCTTAAGTATCCATCATCATCTGATGATGCCATGTTGAGATGAGCGAATGTAATGAAGTAAGCAGTCGAGCCGAGCTGCTTTTAAAGAGCTCAGCTTCCCCCACCACAACCCACCCCCACCCCTACCACCCCCAGTGTAGCATAGCGGATTGATTTAAAGTATTTTTAGCATTTTTAAAATTTGAAAATAATGAAAAATAAAGATTTTTGATTTTTCACCATTTTCATCAATTTTTTTAAGGCATTTCCCGACCATCTACGGCAAAAGTGGAAAGCACAAAAGATTTTGATTAATTTGAACTATTTTTTGACATTTTTTAAATTTCGAAAAAATAAGAAATAAAGATTTTCAATTTTTTTAGCATTTTCATAATTTTTTTTAAGGCATTTCCCGACATTTTATGAAAAACTTGAATAAGACTAATACGTTTCTTTTACTGCCCTTAACCCATTTCTGAGGTTATTTCTTAAAAATTCCAAAAAATTAGCGGGGTAATAGCTACTGCGCAGGCTTTGAGACTTAAAAAAAAAAAACCTCCAAGTCGTGACGTTCCATACCCCGCAGCATCTGGGGTCCTTCCACCACTTCCACCGGCTCTGTTGGAGCCGGCTCCGGTGGTGGCGGCGGTCTTGGAATCGGCTGTACGATCGCCGTTGGCTTATTCGCGTTTTTTAAACGCCAAGCCTCCCAAAACTCACTTATTTTGGACTCCCTTGTCGTCCTTAACATCAGCCTGTCCCACTTCATGGCTGGTTGAGAAATGAAAATTGTGATGGCTGCTCCCGCTTTTAAAAGCATTTAGGATGGTGGGGGGTGAGAGTGGGGGTGAGAGTGGGGCTAAACGGTTCTAACATATCCTTTCAGAGTAACAAAATATTTCCTATAGAATAGATTTCTTGTTCGAAATATTTTGTTACACTGAAAGGATACGTCTGTTTTTGTCATACTTAAGAGCAGGTTTGCCAACGTTCTATGTGAAACGACAAAAATTCTGATGTATCTTTTTGAGCGTATCAACCCAGAGTGAATTTATTTTTTTAAATATGTTTCTTGATAGAAAGTTATGTCACTTTGAATAACTAGAGGCATATGCGTTCTTATCATACATAAAAACTACAAGCTAAATCTTGCAAATGCTCTTTCTCTCGCTATCTATGTATGATTTAAACACATAATGCATCTCTCACCCAAAGTAACACAATTTTTCCTTCGAGAAATATCTTCCTTAGGAAACATAGTGTTTAACTACAAACTACGATCAAATATTCTGTAGTCCTGAAAAGGACTGATTTTGTCAGGGGGCAGGTAGGGTTGTTATTTGAGGGTCCTTATTTGTAATAGGAATTTAAGTCCTATTGCAAATAAGGCATGAGTTCCGGTGAGTGACTGTAAACAGTCTCTCCCGACACCGACGACACCTCGAGTAGTTCTGCATACGCTCACATCGTGCCCCCACTGTGAAATGGCACGATATGAATCTAGCACCTATCTGACCCCTAAATCCTGTGTAGCAGTGCATACAATAGATGAGGTGGGGTCCAACTTTTACATAGCAGTGCCAGATGCAATACCTAGGTCTAAACCTACGCGTATTGCGTACACCCCTATGTTGCGCATTATGTGCGATTGCCTGATCGTCATCGCTGGAATAACCATTATCCGAGCTTGATGACATCTTGGCTTCGAGTGAATCTCATTTTCTAAATCACGTCTTATATACATTCTTTCCCCACCCCTCTCCTAAATTTCTCTCTATTCTTCACCTCATAACCTTATTTACCAAAGCCCCACCTTTGAAGTATTAAAATAAGCCTCAAATATGTCGTATGTAGTAAAAATAAAACTGAAATGTGTCGTTTATAAGTTTATTTTAAATATGTAAAGTACATAATTTGGAGAATTACACAACTTCAAACTAATGTATTGATTTGTTAGTAACAGAACCATTAAGTATATTGTAGCTAAAAAATGCATCGTGAATAACTAACGCGTACACTTTAATGTCTTTAGGAAATTTACTTTTGCGTGTTTCGAACTCCAATTTCACGTCCACTGTGGACGTCCTAACGGCTTCTGGTTGGTGACTGCAATCGATTACGAATAACGGATTTTGCAGATAGTCGGCAAAACTCATCATAGGATCGCTCAGTTCTCGCTGGTAGTAGCTAGCTTGAAAATTCTCATAATTATAATAGGCTGCGGCATACAGTTTCTTTGAAAAATCTAAATTCCATCTTTCGTACGGAAATACGGCAGAGTTCAGATAGAGCCTAATATCACTTATATCGGCCGTTGTAAATTGTGTGCTATCTTTTGCTCTGTTGTCGGAAGAGCTAGTTGGTTGAAAACCGATAATCAAATATCTCGGTTTTTCGAGACTCGTGCTAGTTCTTAAGGCCCATACGTCTGACGATGTTTCTCTCAAAGAAGGTAGCTCGTAAAGATCCCATTTACGGTAAGCCATTGGAACGTTTGCGTTACTGCCACCTTTATTCATGCGTGATAATATCTTTAACTTCTGTCGATCGTCTGGAATAATGTGACGAATTTTCCATTCAATTTTTTCAATTGAAATGTCTGCATCTACTTCGCCGATATAGCAATTGTTGAAAGTGCGGGCGATAATTAAAATCAACTCTTGCTTGACGTTAAAAATACCCTTTGAATAATCCTCTGCGAAACCCATGAGATATTTTAGAGGAAGCTTGCCGGAGAACACGTTACTTGTGGAATCTAGTATACCTTGATTTGCTTCGTCTAGACCCCATCCACATGCCATGAGAGCTCTATTTTGTGCGGCACCCAATGACACCATAGTTTTCATCGTTGTAGTAATTCCGGGTTTCCGAACGACGGCAACTTGCTCCCCTCCCATTTCATAACGACATTCGTCGAATAGAAAGGCGATGGCATTATTTGATAGATAACATTTCTTACTAACATCTTTGGGTTTAAATGTTCCTTCGATGTAAATGTAACTATCCGATATATCCAAAATGATATCTTGAAAGTGTACAGGTATACGAATTTCATCGGAATTGCGGAATGTTGGAGAACCGTAAGGTTTATATGTGTGTTCTTGAAAACTAATAATGGAGTTATCAAAAATGGGTTCGGTAAAAACTTCGATTTTGTCACTGCTAGCGGCCATCATTTTCTAATTTTTCTCACTTTCAAACCGATCGATTGTAGAAATTTGCAATCTTTCACGGAGAGCTGGCGATTGCTGTGCAGATGTGTTTTCGATCGTCCGTCTGACTTGCGAATGAACCTTGACTGTGTTGTCTGCTTACTTTTATGTCGTTTAACTGAATCTTGAATTGTTGACAGCTTATGCAGTTGACGGTTAAAGCAAAAACCCATTATACGATTTTTTTCAACTCTAGTTTAACTATTATTTTCTCACCTCGAAAATCGATCAAATCACCGCTATCGTCCAAGATGCGTAGAGTAATGTTGTCGATAAACTGACGACCATCCGGCATTATCGGCATATAAATATTATTTTGCGGTTCTTTAGAGATTTTGTAACCGGGTTCGACGTCAATATCAAATTCAAATAACGTATGACTTTCCAAAGTATTCAGGTATGCTCCGGAAATTATATTACAATCCACACGTACGATGCGCACTTTCATTATGTCCACGATGGTACTTGATTCGTGTCTTTGTCCACCTTGCAGCAACACAGAGCCAAATCCGAGCACTTTGCCGATACTATTGCTACCTCGGAAATCGATGCTATATTTTGACTTTAGCTCACATTTTAACGTATTATTATTGGCTGTTAATGAAAATAAATCGGCACCAACTTCATTGCATGACTCTTTTAAAGCGGTGTACATGGCTTTTGCTATTTCATTAATTTCGTAAGCTCCTGGTGGAATCCTTAAATGCTTTGGTATAGCTGTTTTCAAATGGCTGAATGAATTATTGCTTTCGTCGATATTAAAAATCGAATTATATGTGTAAAATCCCAGCAGTGCAACTCCATATTTGCTTGTTGTATTTAACTCGATGGGTGGGTAAAAATCCGCACTTAAGACACTTGAATGTCCTGTTAGAGTGAATGTGTAAGACATGACTGACCACGAAACTATTTGTGTAGCTATTTTATTGCTGTTTGCAACAGTTAAATGGATTTAAGCTGAAGCGTTGCTTTATTCCTTTGGACGTTTTTAAACTGTTTTCTGCCTTTATATTCACATCGTTAATTTTGCAATAACAACAAAATATTTTTTTTGGTATCGGTCCATCGCCCTCGTCCGAATCTGAATTATTGCTATTATAATGTTCGAAACAGTATTGATATTTCAATATATCGACGTCACTTTTTAGGTGATTAGGTAACCTATCCCAAACTAGTGCTATTTCATTTGGAGCTAATGCGATCAACACTTCTTTGGGCGTATTTTCTAACTGTTCAGCTGTCATTTTTTGTAATCCTCCGACTTCACGATATGCTTTAAGTGATAGCAACATTTTGGTGTAGTTGTCACGTTCCATTTGGGGTGTCAAAGACATACTTTTTTATGATTGTAAAAGAAACTTCAAACACAAATGTCCACACCAGACTGTTCCAAATTCTTGTTGACGGTCGTATGTATAGTAAATTTTCTTCGTCGCTTCGGAACCCATCTGCAGATATCGTACCAATTCCATAGGTGGGGGTAAATCACCGAAACTATCGTAGTATGTTACATCAGAATTGCTTTTTCTATATGCTACCCAATGAGTCCCTACACCCGACATACTATCCAAATTTATAATGGCGGCCTCATAACGTTTGGGACCGCGTACAGGTAATGAATCTCTCATATATACGCCTCGAAAGTGTGGTATTTTCATTTTTAAGGCGTACTTTTCTATATCAATATTGGATAGTGGTCTTTGAGGTAGGGATTCTATTAGTTTTTTGATTTCTTATTTTTGCTGTTGTTTATAAATAATCCCAAACCTGTGCGATATGGTTTCAAATATAATCCATTTCCTCTTGAACTTAGATGTAAGCCGGTACCTATTTTTTCTGCAGTCGACTTTTTTACTGCTTTTACGGCACGCACGATGCCTGCTGCACCACCTGCTAATGAACCTAAGGCGGATAGTCCTGCAAATATTGGTATTAACGGTAATATCCCCCCAGTCTTCGGAATTGGAATGATTCTAGGCGTGCGAATTTTTCGTTTGCCACCGGCTATTCTTAGGGATTTACGTGCAGCTACTGCAGCTATTTTCGATGCTTTCATGATATTTTTCTCGATAAGTTTTTTCCCACCAGCTTTTAACAATTCTGATCGAACGGGTCGTCTAATAGATGATCCAAAAGCTACTTTGTGTACTCGCTTATGTTTACCGACGCCATTTCCTTTAGTGTGGCGGCGGCGGCGCTGGAAGCGACGTTTACCTCTAGTGGATGCTTTTCTCGATTTTGATGATGATACACCCATACCAAAACGTTGTTTCGCTTTCATAATGTTGGTTACCAACCAAGCTGCAGCTTTTTCACCAGCGCTAGAGTCTTTAGATTTTACTCTTTTCCACGCGCTTTGCTCGAGTTCCTGATCTGCTTGGTGGCGAGCACTTAAATTTTCACTATTACGCAAATAGGCTAAATCGTGTTTTTTGCATGCGACATCCAAAGAATTAATTCCTTGATCTCCTCTTGCCACACGTTTTACTATTTTCGTCCCGGGCCCGCAATACTGATAGCCTGGAATGTGTAACTCGAACGGTAGCCTATTAATTACTGAATTAACAATACCGCTTCCAGTCTTACTTGATAAACGAGACCGTCTACTTCGTCTGACGAGCGACATCTGAATGATAGTTTACGTGAAAGTTCAGTATAAAATATAGATTTTGTTAAGATGCGTATCGTCAATCTTAAACAAAAACTTCCCGTCGATAATCTCGATGTAAAGGTCGGCTCTGGACTAGAACAAAAATTATTTAAAAGACATGGTCCTTTGCTACCGTCATCTATTCGTGGATTATTAATAGGACCTTCAAACTGTGGAAAAACAAATGTTATGATTTCGCTGCTTACTCACCCATCGGGACTGCGTTTCGAAAATGTTTATATCTACTCAAAGTCGCTCTATCAACCAAAATATGAATATTTAAAGACAATTTTATCTCCAATCAAAGGTCTTGGCTACTACGCTTTTAGCGACGCAAATAACATTGTGGAACCGTCAGATGCTAAACCTAATTCAATATTTATTTTTGATGACGTTATGTGTGAGAAACAGGACGTTATAAGATCGTATTTTAGCATGGGACGTCACAAAAATGTGGATGCCTTTTACTTGGCGCAAACGTATTCTCGTGTTCCTAAGCAGCTCGTCCGGGATAATGCCAACTTCATTATTATGTTTAAACAAGATGAGATGAATATGAAACATATATTTTCCGATCACGTTTCACCCGACCTGACGTTTACACAATTTCAAGAGATGTGTGCTAAATGTTGGGATAATAAATATGGTTTTTTAGTTATTGACAAGGATAGTGATGTAAATTCGGGCAGATACCGCAAGGGATTCGATAGTTATATATTCCTATAATAATAACTTGGATAATCATTTCATCGTTGAACGGTGCTTTGAAAGCATCATGAATGAAGAAATCGAATTAAAACGAAAGCTACTGGAAACTACAAATGCGGTTAGAAAAAAATTTAAACAAATTAAAGCAGCTAAAGTGCAGAATGAACATGATTTGGAAAAGTTTTATGAACCAGTTTCTAAACCACTAGAATCTATATCTAAAGCCGTAAAGCAGCAGCAGCAGCAGTACGTAACTAAAAAATCAAGTACTACGACTAAACCACAAAGTCGGAGTAGCAGCAGCAGCAGCTCGGTGGGAATGGCGAAAATGTTTGAAGAACATCCAACAGAAGCGGATTTTGAAACATCTACACCGATTCCTACACCGAAACGTGGAAATCGTGGGTCACTGTTCGAAACCCCTTCCCCTTCAACGATAACATCATCTCACACATCACCACACACATCAAGTGGTAGCAGTTCAGCCGCAAAAACTATTCAAGATTATTTAAATGGATTAAAATTGGAGCCATCTCATTATGATACCGTGTATGGTGTACGCTTTGGTAAAAAAGAAAATAAATCAACAAAATATATTGGCAACTTAGTGGTTCGTTTTCTAACAAACGGAAAGATGGTGTTATACAAGAACAAAACAAACATTGCTGAATTCGATGGAACGGCTGATCTTTACGATTTGATTTTTCTAAAAAATCCACCACTCCTAGGTAATGAAGACGAAATTAATCTAGATGTACTTCGAAAATACCAAACCATTTTGAAATTGACCGATGCGGCATACGACGGTTATGACAAGAAACGTGGTTTAAGAGAAACCCGATGGAGAAAATATTTACGAATCATAAAACCGCTAATTACGGGAACTAAACTGGGTGGTGGTGGTGGTGTAGGAAGAAAAAAAGGCGACAACAAAATCCAACTACCAGCAAAAAAGCGCCTATCGTCGAAATCATCTCAATATGTTTATTGGAATAAACCTAAGGAGTTAGTGGATAGATTACGATTATTGTGGGGGTCAAAAGTAGCTGGACATACCGGACATGATAATGAGATTATGTCAATTATGGAAGAGCTTCGAGAAGAAGGAATAATATATTAAGTTTTGCACGTAGTTGCCATCCTCAGTGTCTGATAAGACGTGGAACCTTATAATATGGATCCTAGCCGAGAAAAAATTAAAGTCGTAAATGAATTACATAGGACAGCAAGGAAAAATTTTGTTAGAAGACGTACAGTCATAAAAGGATATCGAGATTTGTGGCAAATTGATTTGGCGGAAATGCAGCAATATGCTACTGACAATGATGGTTACCGTTACATTGTTGTATGTATAAACTGTTACTCCAAATTCGTGTACACCAAAGCAGTTAAGAATAAGACCGGTGTTGAAGTTACGAATGCCATGAAAAGCATCATTGAAGAAGCATCATATGCACCAAACAATTTACAGAGTGATCAAGGAAAGGAATTTTATAATAGCACCTTTCAAGCCCTCATGAAAAAATATAATATAAACCATTATTCCACATATAGCACGAAAAAAGCGGCAATTGTTGAGCGTGTTATAAGAACTTTGAAAAATAAGTTATATAAACAATTCTCGGCTAGAGGTTCTTACAGATGGTTACAAATATTACCAGCTATAACGAAGACCTATAATAACACTAAACACCGCACCATTGGAATGAAGCCTAACAGTGTAAAAGAGGATACCCCTATTAAAGCATATGACTATTTGAAAATTGCTCCGAAGAAAAAAAAATTTCATTTGGGTGACGTTGTTCGCATTAGCAAGTACAAAGGTGTATTTGACAAAGGATATACGCCTTCCTGGTCCACGGAACTGTTTGAAATAGCAAAAGTTAATATTACAAATCCACCCACCTACTTGCTGCAATCATTGGAAGGTCAACCTATTAAAGGATGTTTTTACGAAGCAGAACTGCAAAAGACAGCTAGCCCTGGTGTTTATTTAGTTGAGAAAATTCTTAGAAAACGCAAGAACAATCAAAACGATCAATTGTTTGTAAAATGGTTAGGTTTTCCAAATCAATTTAATTCTTGGATAGACAAATCAGATATTGTATAAATATTATCAAATAGGTTTTACGTTACGTATGTATGCATTATAAATAATAAAAATAAATATTGCTTTTCATAATTATTCGTTTTATTTTCAATTTAACAGTATAATTATGTTTTTAAATAGAACTTTATCTAGGTTGGTTTCCATTTTGGTTTTTTTGGATCCTTTATCTTCGTTGTAGTATACCGTGCAGCATGTGAGTGAATTTGATACATTTTTTCCTTAAGGTACGTAATTTTGGTCTCATCATCTTCAAACATTTTTTGAAAAACCGGTACTAGCACATTACTAAGTATGGTATTTATCTGCGAACCAAGTTGATGAACTTCCGTAAGGACATATTCTTTGGTAGCAGCATCATTATCATTTATCGGTTGGGCAACATTCCTTAATAATTTTCCCTCTATATCAAAATGTCCATCTGAAGTAAGTTTAAATCCGATTCCGGGCAACCCTCGCGATAAGTTGTTACAAACAGGAGTTTTCTGTCGACCAAATTTATCAATTGTGTTGTTAACACGACCCATTTTAAAGTAAAACTAATTCACTCTCTTTATGTTCAGCCTATATATAAATGACATAACTAATAAAAATTCATTTTACAATACACCATGAAGCAAGTAAGATTTGACGAAGAAAGAAATATTATCCACCGTATGTCTGTTTGGTGTTTTGCATATAGACAAGCCAGACAAAGTAATTTTCAGCAACTAATACTTGATAGATATCGTTTTCAAAGGAGAATTGGAAAAATGGATGTAATGCTAGCGAGGATTTTAGAACGGAACCACAGAAATAATATATATCAAGAGCGATTTGTTAATTCAAATGTATGGTGAATAATAAACATATTTAGTACAAAAAGATTTTTATTAAGATTTAAATAATACATACACACTATCATTAGAAAAACGCACTTTTTCACATAAATTTAAAATTACATGACTATCATAAGAAACTTTTACACTATATCTAAATTGTCTCTATTTTTCGGAATTACCAGCGCTGCCCTTCTTGGTCGAATTCCATGGTCTCACTATTATTACGTTCTGATGAACCTCCTCCCCCTACTCCTCCTCCTCCTCCTTCTAAGAAAACAGGACTTTGCGGTGATTCGTTAATTATTTCGAGATCTTCAAAATTGCTTGAAGAAGTCCAGCGCTGCCCTTCTTGACTGAATTCCGGCGTATCGTGATTATTATGTTCTGATGAACCTCCCACTGAGACAGCGAGACTTTGCAGAGATTCACTAGAATTTTCACGAGATATTTGTTGCGGTGATTTCATCCCATGTTTCTTATGGTACTCATTTTGACACCATTCACAGAAACCCATTATTCCACTAATAAATTCCCAATTTTCGCAATTGGCACACATCTGACGACCGTTTACAGAGAATGGGCGAACAACTGCAATTTGACGTTCACTTTTTGGTGACTGCATTTTGAGAAAATAAATTACTATGTAGTATTCTGGAAGTACTGAAATGCAGACTGAAACAAGAAAGTTTTGTGCCTCTATTTGTATCTGTTAGGTGACCTTCAAACCCCTCCACTCTCATATCCCATGTAAAATCGAGGTCACCATACACAGAATAGACTTGTTTCTTTATCTACATGCGCGTAATACGTATACGCTGAATAGCTTTTTCTTGATTCAACAATTTTGAATCGATTTCCTTAAGTCTTTTTGTAACAGATTGCAAAAAATCTTCATTCGCCTCTTCAGCAAGCTTTTTATTCATTTCATTAAGTTCTTTTCTAACATATTCCAAAACATCATTATTCACTAATTCACTAAGTTTTTTAATAATTTCACGCCTTTGTTCAAGAACATATTCCTGATTAGCGGCATCCCCAGGATTCTTTGGTGGTGCTACATTAGTTAAAGATTTCCCTTGTATATCATATTGACCATCATCGGTCAATCTAAATCCAACTCCTGGTTGTCCAACAAGAACAATGTGATTTTGGTCATTAAATTTTTGGCGCCCAAATTTATCAATTGTGTTGTTAACACGACCCATTTTTAGCTTAAACTGATGTGATTTTTGTGAAGGTTGCCTATTTATAAAAAATTAAACAATAATTTAGGTACATAATCATTTATTTAACATCTCATGTTATTATATTATACAATGAATTAAAGATTTTCTTCATCTTCTTGAACACACTCCATCTCGTCATCGCTAACAGTACCCAATGCTTTACTATCAACTTCATTGGTGACTGCTTTATTTCCAAGGTCATCAAGAATAGTGGTATCATCTGCGGGAGCCAAGCCATATTTTCTAGCTAATTCATCGGGTAAATGAGGCACTTCGAATAGGTAGCTTCCCAATTCTTCATTTATCATTCCAGCGCAAAATTCGTCCAGATCAATGGTTCCATATAGGTATTTCTCGCACGTATGTGCTCCAGCCGTGAAATTTACGGCGTCTTTCATATACTTCCTATACTGACTTTCACTAAAACCCACATCGGATTTACCATAATTTGCAAAGTGTAGTATTTCTTCAGCCAGCTCTCTTAATTTACATGATAACCAATTAATGTACATATCTCGATTTTCAATGACAGTAGGGCAGTCACACATCTTAAATAGAAAATAATGGACATGTGATTGTGTGTGAGTGTGTGTTTTTCGATATATACTTAACAAGAACTATTTTATTACATTTTAAATCAACATTAAAATAGCCTAATCAACAATATATTACAAACAACCAAAATTTAACAACGCTCTAGTATTACCTCCAGAGAATACATGTGAGCTTTGCCCCAAATAAGTTAAGGTGTACTGATCACCGGAGTTATTCATCATTTCAATAGTATCCTCTGTCAGAATTTCAGCTACGCGTGATGGTAAAAATGTTTCAAATGTTGCTTGATGTGTTGGATCAAACAATGTGACGATAATGGCTTTTCCAAAACGTGAAGTCAAAGAATTAATTTTTTTTATCATATAAATTTTGCCCACCGTTAATGTAGAGAATTTTCTACGTTCCAGAAATTGAATATCTTGGTTTATCATATTATTAATTTCGGCTATGGTCTGCTTTGAAATGCTCATGATTTAAAATACAATAAAAACAATTACTGTCAAGTACCTTGAATAAACACTTGTAGAACACACCACAAACACAATACTTTATATGCCAAAGCAACAGTTAACGCATACGATGTATGAGTGACAATGAAAGCTATTTTCGAAATGAGCCATATTTATTAGGAAGTAATCCAAGGTCAAGTATTTATTTATGGTGGGAGGAATACATCCGACGACCTCGAAAAATACAAAACAAATGTAACCTTGAAATAAGCGTCGTCCACCTGGTCATCACCAAACAAAGAAACATCTGCTCGCGTTCAAGGCCAAGCAAGAAACAGCTGCTCGCATTCATTGAAAATATGCACCGCAAATGTAACCTTGAAATAAGCATCGTACACCTGGTCATCACCAAACAAAGAAACATCTGCTCGCGTTCAAGGCCAAGTTCTTGACCTTGACCTTGGAATAACACCTGCGCATATCAAGGCCAAATAACAATAGCACACCTGGGCGTTCAAGGTCGACCCTACTGCGCATGCGGAGACTCGGGGAGCATCAACCTTTACTACTTGCAATATTTTGTAAATCAAAGTAGCAGATCGTTGTGTAGACACCAATATAAAAGGGGTTCCACAAGAAAAATCTAAAAAAATTCATTATTTCACCTAGTCCCCGCAAGGCATCTGATTGGATGAAGTCCGCGCTACGTAGCCTAAGTCCGTATAGGTGTATGTATGTATGTATAATATTATGTATGTTTGTTAGTATATTTTGGCCAAGATTACCTTTTTCTTTACAATACCCTTGATATAGGTATCAAATGAAAGGGTTTGACGAGTAGAATACGATAAGCTATGTGATGTCATTCTAAACCCAATATGGCGGACGCCACAAGATGGCGGATTACCTTTTCTTCACAATCCCCTTGATCTGGGCAACAAATAAAAGGGTTTAACGAGCAAAATACGATAAGCTATGTGACGTCATTCTAAATCCAATATTGCAGACATCACAAGATGGTGGATTACCTTTTTCTTCACAACCTTCTCGACATTTGTATCAAATGAAAGGGTTTGACACGTAAAATACGCTAAACTGTGGGACGTCATTCTAAACCCAATATGACAGATTACCGTTTTCTTCATCAACCCCTTGATATGGGTATCAAATGAAAGAGTTTGACGAGTAGAAGACGATAAGCTATGTAACGTCATTCTAAACCCAATATGGCGTAAGCCACCTGATGGCGGATTACCTTTATCTTTACAATCCCCTTGACACGGGTATCAAATGAAAGGGTTTGACGAGTAAAATACGATAGCAGATAAAATCTTGTAATAATGATGCATTATCAGAAATGCATAGGCTAAGACGTAACTAAACATTTAAAAATTAAATCTTATGAAAAAAATACTTTTTAAAAACAAGCTTTTATTATTTAGATGTACTAAGACAAAAAAAAATAAGTACAGTTTTTTCATTGTGTCAATGCTGAATGCTATATATAAGTGGACGTAGTTCGCGTGGGCGGATTCTAATAAAAGTAGTATCAAAGTTATCACTGAAACGTATATAATATATTATGTTAAATTTTTTGTCTTAAAAGTTTGTCGCGTGAATGAAAAATTCATACTTACGTACTTACAATTTCTGCCAAACCAAATTAATTCCTGTAAGAACTTTTCACGTGCGACAATCTTTTAAGACAATAAATTTAACATAATATATTTTATCTGTTTCAGTAATAACTTTGATATTACTTTTATAAGGATCCACCCACGCAGACTACGTCCTCTTGCAAAAGCATTCAGCAATGCCACAATGAAAAAACTATACTTATTTTTTTCGGTTTAGTACATCTAAATAATAAAAGCTTGTTTTTAAAAAAGATTTCTTACATAAGATTTTTTAAATTTCAGATTCAAAATTAAAAATACAATTTTTTTATAATATGAATCTACGGCGGAATCTACTAGAAAATATTTAATTTCACATAGCAAGTTTTAAGATAATTTACAGTTCTGTTATTTTAGAAACAAAAACATATTGCTTTCTCATTTTTCACTAATTTATTCGTTTAACTATTTTTTAACTTATTGCATTCAGTAGGCGATATGATATTTATTATTCTCTATTGGTTACTTCCAACAAAATAAAACACATATTGATCTCCATTTTTCCTGCATTGCCATATCTACAGAGTCTAAAGTAATTACCTGCAGAGGTTTTTCCTTCTCCCCTGACACCTACTCACAATCAGGTTCATCTGATGCTTCGGGAAAAATTCTTATTTTTATATAAGGAGGATTGGTGGCCAGTATTTAATATGAGATTTTATCATTACATCATCATACATACATCATACAACTAAATTAGATAAAATGTGTCATAGCTCATATTTTTTATATTTTTAAATAAACGTATAAACGTTTCTGGCAAAGAGCATGCGGCATAAAAATGTTTAGTATTTTACTGTTCAGTATGCTGAGCGCCACTTTAATGTTAGGTACTAATTTTTGTAATAATCTTGTTATTGTCATAATAAAGAAATATGTATTGAAAACTGGTTAAAGGGTCATAGTCATAACATAATCGTAGCTTCTGTTGTATCGGTCTGTTGTTTTAGTGCGAAAGTTGCCAAAATAAAGTAAAAAAAATAAAACAAATATTCTCTAACATTCTCATTAGATCTATGATGATTATTGATCACAAGGTTATATCGCGACACTCCATCCACTTGACAGAGGATTAACCAATGTTCTGTCTGTTTCTATCGCTTTGATTTTATATCGTCTATGTCTTATTGAGTTATTATTAATACTTATTATAACCGTGTCCTTATTTCCACTTACAAATTATTGGCATTCATGTCTATTTTTAAACTTTATAAGGTAAACACAAACAAGTATGAGTGATCTGATCACATGAATTTTAATAACTTAGATAATATATCACAACAAAGGAAAATAATTGTTAAATTTTTCTGTCATAAATATGTATGCCCTCCAGGGATTTTAAGCAATAATTAGGAAAATTACATAAAATAATAACTACCAAGATATGCCTATTTGCTGCATTGTCAACAACTGCGGTTATTTTAATCCATGACTGTGAGTACTAGTTTCACCTGTAGTTTTATACGTCATAGTGCAGTTAGACACTAAATGGGTGATTAGTGTTTTTAATTGCAGTCAATTTTAATGAAATTATAAATAAATCTGATTCCAGGACCAGCATAAGGCTCAAGAATTAACCATAATGAAATTTAACCTATTTACCGACTAGAGTTCTCCCAGTGGCGTACACACGGGTGGGGGGGGGGGTTGGGTGGTTCAAACCTCCCCCCCCCCACCCCCCCACGGGCTGAAAATGATTTTCAACTATGATGCTGCCAAAAAAATATTTACCTAGTTAGAATCACTTTTTTAAAAATGTATCATGATTGTGTATATTGATATTAATGAATGGCAATTTTAAATCGGCACGCCGCTGTTCATCTCGATTTCGCGTCGAAGCCATCAAAAGAGAGACGAATAATCGGCGGCGGCTAGTTGGGCCAAGCAACAGAGCAAAATATTAGCGATTTTTTGACATTAATCTTATTAGAAATCCGCCTGTGCCATCATTTGAAAGACGATCCGTAGATTATTCCTGTTATATTTCCAACTCTGAAAATATTTTCTTTAATTTGTTATAAACATTTTTAAGCAAAAAAACGCGATTTTTTTAGTTTTTTGCTTATAACGTGGAAAGTAAAGAAGCAATCTTAATGGTGTAACTGGACGATTTGTAGAGGATAAAAATACGAACAAAATGAGGGGTCGAGCGTCCCGATAGGATAAGTAGCAACGGAGAAAATCCGGAAAAACCGGAAAATTAAGTTTTTTTTTAAATTCATAAATCGGCCATTTTTAAACGTTCAAACTTTGGAAAAAGTAGTAACTTGCAGCTACTTTATGTGTTCAAAACCCCGACGCTGTCCGACGATTAGTTTTGCCACAATCGTCACTTTAATTTTTCAACACCCTATTTCGCAACAGGTCTGGATGCTCTATGGATCGTCCGATTTTAATTATTGAAACGGATTTGAAAAGTACAAGTTGAATTGAACAATATGTATATTGTAATTTTTCCATAAAATGCTACGACACCGGTTGAAAATGCACGTAAAGATGCGTGAAAATCGCCGAGAGCGCGAATATTGGCTCCCCTTCGCTCCGCTTCTCTCCCGCTACTCGACCGATTTCGCGCGCTCGGCCATTTTCACGCATCTTTACGTGCATTTTCAACCGGTTTCGTTGCATTTTATGGAAAAATTAAAATATACATATTGTTCAATTAAACTTGTGCTTTTCAAATCCGTTTCAATAATTAAAATCGGACGATCCATAGAGCATCCAGACCTGTTGCAAAATAGTGTGTTGAAAAATTAAAATGACGATTGTGGCAAAACTAATCGTCGGACAGTGTCGGGGTTTTGCACACATAAAGTAGCTATAAATTACTACTTTTTCCCAAAGTTTGAGCCCTGTACGTTTAAAAGTGACATCTTAATTTTCCGGTTGTTTCGGATTTTCTCCGTTGCTACTTATTCGATCGAGACGTTCGACCTCTCATTTTGTTCCTATTTCTATTCTCTACAAAACGTCCACACCATTAATATTGCTTCATTACTTTCCATTTTATAAGCAAAAAACTAAAAAATCGCGTTTTTTTGCTTAAAAATGTTTATACCAAATTAAGGGAAAAAATGTCAGAGTTGGAAATATAACAGGAATCATCTACGGATCGTCTTTCAGATGATGGCACAGGCGGTTTTCTAATAAGATTAATGTCACGTCAAATCGCTCTATTGCTTGGCCTAAGTAGTAACTTGACCTGCTTGACCATTTTGATCCAGATCATGAAGGAGTCTAAATCGATCGTCGAGACGTTTAGCAATTTATTGTGGTATCCGACTTAAATTTTTAGTGGTATTATTTGTTGTTTTTGTTTAAAAGCCGTATCTGCTGGTAGGCCAATCATTAGAGCTTTTTATGTGAAAAAAAGCCTAGTAGAAAGCCACCTGTGCCATCATTTGAAAGACACTCCGTAGATATATTCTGATGTGTTTTCGACTAGCAACTCTCATTAATTAATGAAATATATAAAATTCCAAACATCGAACAAAGTTCGATATTATGGAATGTATATCAGTTTTGATTTCTCTCTGGCGTCTCATCCCCGGACGCGTTTCGCCGTATCACGGCTCATCAGCGAGGCTAGAGACGACAGAGAGAAATCAAGCTCGAAGGTACTAATAGCTGTACCAGCATAAATATATGGCAAAACGCTACGGGTAGCGCCATCTCGGCAGATCTAGGCCAAGTAATACACACACCAGCGCCAACACTAAAGACACATGTCACAATTAGTAATGGAAGTCACCTGCAAAGACATCAAGTCACAATTGCAGGGTGACCGCTAGGTGGTGCGCATCTCAAAGACGATCCTCGTCAGTAGTAGTAATGAAATATATAAAATTCCAAACATCGAACAAAGTTCGATATTATGGAATGTATATCAGTTTTGATTTCTCTCTGGCGTCTCATCCCCGGACGCGTTTCGCCGTATCACGGCTCATCAGCGAGGCTAGAGACGACAGAGAGAAATCAAGCTCGAAGGTACTAATAGCTGTACCAGCATAAATATATGGCAAAACGCTACGGGTAGCGCCATCTCGGCAGATCTAGGCCAAGTAATACACACACCAGCGCCAACACTAAAGACACATGTCACAATTAGTAATGGAACATGTGTACTAATTGTGACATGTGTCTTTAGTGTTGGCGCTGGTGTGTGTATTACTTGGCCTAGATCTGCCGAGATGGCGCTACCCGTAGCGTTTTGCCATATCTCATTAATTAATTTGTTATTAACAATTTAGTGCAAAAAAACGCTTTTTTTTTTGTTTTTTTGCTTATAAAACGAAAACTATTCGAAGAATTTCAATTCCGTAAATGGAAAAGTTATAGAGAATTAAATTATGAAGAAAATGAGGGGTGGAACGATCCGATCGGTTGATTAGAACCGAAGAAAATCCGGAAAAAGCGGAAAATTCAGCTTTATTTTCAAAAATTCATAACTTTTCCATTTATGAAGATTAAGAGCTGAAATTTGGCACAGAAGTAGATAATGATATCAACTTTAAGTGTGCGCAAGGAAGGTGCTGTCGGACCATTAGTTTTTGCGCAAGTGCAATTTCAATTTTTTTATGCATTTTTTTGCCGGGAGCCTGCTTGCGTTAAAAATGGTCCTATTTTAATTCTAATACCGGTTTTCAAAACTAGAAGTAAAATACTATAAATCGTATATCCCAAGTTTTCGTTAAAATACAGCGAAATGGATGAAACATGCACTAGAACATCGGTGTAAATGGCCTTGGGCGCGCGAGCGAGCGAGTGGTGGGGGAAGGAGGGGAAGCATACATGTATAGACATACAGGCGGGCCGTGCGGAGCGTCGCATCTTTTCACTGGCTTTTCTCAGCCACTACTGCAGCTTTTTGGAAGATTCTTTTTTTGATTTTGGGGTTACTGAATACGAGGACTCTGATTCTCTATTCAGATTCCACGAATAATTCAAGATAAAGCTACTATTCCGAATTTCGGAGTGGTCTAAGGATTAAAAGAGACGAGACATGTATATATAGCTATAGCACGCTTAAATTTTGAATAGCTGTGTAACCGTCTAATGCGCCCCCTCCCTCTCTCTTCTATTGTTCGGTGGTATGGGTACAGCTGTTGCCTTGGGATTCAAACGAATAGAAGAGAAAGCGACGCGAACGGTTAGATGCTATAGAGCGTTCGGAGCTGTGAGTTGTACTTTTCGATCTGATTGATTGATCTGATTGATCAATCTGCATCCGACGATGATTCTGACTTTGATAGTTTAATAGATAGCGAGCAGATCGAAGAAAATGAAATAAACTATGCGGACCTTCCGAAAAGAAGGCGAATTTTATAACTAATGTATTCGGCGCAATAATATGTTCATGTTGTTTATCATCCATTTTTAATCATATTAATAAAACACTTTTGTGAAAAAAAAATAGTTATTTATTATACAAGGGGAAAAAGTATTAAATTTTAGCTCGAGGTTGTGTTGTCTCTCGACGCGAAGCGGAGGGAGACAAAAAACCGAGAGCCAAAATCTAATATTTTTCCGGTGTATAATACACTATGTCTTTCTGCGACGGGAAAAACGACGATTTAATATTGAAAAAAAACCGAGGAAAAAACCTATTACATATTACAGTATATTAAAGTCAGAAAATTATCGATGCGAAATTTAAATGTTTAAACTGGTAGGCTGTTGTACTTATAGCGACAATTAGACCTGCGTTGCCAAGGAAACCTATAAAGTAATCAAACATCTGTCATTTTAATTCTGTGATTTGATTTAAAAATTGCAAACTTAGTGGTTCTTTAGTAGATATTTTGAATAATATACAGTTAAAAAATGTCTGAAAGGAAATGTAACTTTTGTATAATAAAATATTCTAAATTTAAATATCTACCTCTACTTATGTGTATCCGGGAAAAATGTACTCACTTTTTTCCCCGGGAAAAAAGTAATTTCATAAAAAGTGACATTTTGTTACCTGTCAACAGAGATAAAATGTCAAACGTTTTTCCCGTCACGGAAAAAAATATATATTTATGTGTTTAAATTAACAACCTTCCTGCTCGTTTATTTATAGAATAGAAATATAAGAATGTTACTCAAGAAGGTGAAATAACAGCTTTATCTTGAATTATTGGAATCTGAATAGAGGATCAGATTACTCGTATTCAATAACCCCTTAATCAAACAAAGAATCTTCCAAAAAGGTGCAGTAGTCGCTGAGAAAATCCACTGAAAAGATGCGACGCTTCGCACGGCGCGCCTATATGTCTATATAATATGTACGCTTCCCCTCCTTCCCCCACCACTCGCTCGCTCGCACGCCCAAGGCCATTTACACCGATGTTCAAGTGCATGTTTCATCCATTTCGCTGTATTTTAATGAAAACTTGGGATATACGAGTTATAGTATCTTACTTCTAGTTTTGAAAACCGGTATTAGAATTAAAATAGGACCATTTTTAACGCAAGCAGGCTCCCGGCAAAAAAATGCATAAATAAATTGAAATTGCACTTGCGCAAAAACTAATAGTCCGACAGCACCTGCATTGCGCACACTTAAAGTTGATATAATTATCTACTTCTGTGCCAAATTTCAGCTCTTAATCTTCATAAATGGAAAAGTTATGAATTTTTGAAAATAAAGCTGAATTTTCCGCTTTTTCCGGATTTTCTTCGGTTCTAATCAGCCGATCGGATCGTTCCACCTCTCATTTTCTTCGTAATTTAATTCTCTACAACTTTTCCATTTACGGAATTGAAATTCTTCGAATAGTTTTCGTTTTATAAGCAAAAAACCAAACAAAAGGCGTTTTTTGCACTAAATTGTTAATAACAAAGTAATTAATGAGAGTTGCTAGTCGAAAACACATCAGAATACATCTACGGACTATCTTTTAAATGATGGCATAGGTGGTTTTCTACTAGTCTTTTTTGCAATATATGACTTTTTTTGCTCTAATGATTGGCCGCTGCGAGTTTCACCCGCTTTATTGGTCTTTATTTGATTACAAGAGATACAAAACAGGTATGTTTTTTAAAGTTGGATTTTAATACAATTTATTGGAGGTCTAAAATTTGCTAAAATAAAGCAACTCACAGATATTTTTTATTATATACGTTTTTAAAATACCCCCCCCCCCCCCACACATCCCCCCATCCCAACCACCCACCACCCACCCCCCCCCCCCCCCCCCCCCGGCCATAAAGGAAGTCTGTGTACGCCACTGAGTTCTCCAATCAAAATATATAAACAATCGAACACTACAATATTAAGGTCGGTTTTCTCATTGTTTTTCCATTTAGAGATTATTCTGGTACTTTTGATAAACTAATATTAATTCATTAAAAAATTGATCCATTTGGTAACACCTAAAATTTCATACTCTACAAGATTTTCATCTACGAGGATCTGAATTCACTCTGATCTGCTTGAGCTTGGGTGTATTTTCTACACAGTAATCCTTCAAATTTTTTGATATTTCTGTATTTGTTGACTGTTGTCAATTTCTATATTATTGTTATACAGGGTGTAATAAAAATATAGAAACCTCGAAATATCTTGCAAACCGTTCATCCGATTTTTATTAAATTTAGTAAACTTAGGTACAAAATTACGCCCGATCCAATGGCGAGTTCCGCATTGTTGTCAAGTTTACCGTTTTCCTGAAGTCGACAGGAACTTTTTTTTGAATGGAAGAATGGAACGCTGTGTATTTTATTTGATTTTCGAATTCAGCTTATAATTCTGAATACCTTTTATTGGAAACATTTTATGCTAAAGTTAACAGTTTTTGAGAAAATGGTGGTCAAAAATATTTACTTTATTGTATTTTACCTTAAAATACCTACCTGTATACGAAAAACCTGAAATGTGTGACATTGTCAGTTTCGTTTATTTACCAAAAATGGATCATTTAACAGAAACCCAAAGAATTGAAATTTTAATAATACTGGGTTATGGGGACAGAATGCGAACGCAACAGGAAGTTTGTAATATTTTTAATGGCAAATATCCTGACAGAAATCCATTAACTAAATCTACTGTACCTAAGTAAAGTTTTAAAAACAAGTTCGTCAAACTGGAAACGTAAAAAACGCTATACGCTCTAGCCGACCTAAATGTGCAACAGATGGTGATAAGGCTCTGAATGTTTTACTCAGTTTAGACGAAAATTCCCATCTTTCTACAATAGAAAGATTTTTTTAAATTCTACCGGAACACTGGGAAAAGAAAACAACGTTTGACACATGTTCGTAGACCACCTTCTGAAAACGAAAGGGTTCATCGGTAGAAAATAAGACTTGTGCAAGAGCTCTCAGTAGATGATTACGACAGGCGCTTGGAATTTTGCGAAACCTTGATGGAACGTTGCAACGCCAATCCAGATTTTGTCCACCGAACAATTTTCTCTGACGAATGAACATTTTTTTTAAATGGAAAAGTTAATAGGCATAATTGTCGATATTGGGCCAGGGAAAATCCTCACTGGATATGCAAAAATCATACAAAGTTCCCCCAAAAGGTAAATGTTTGGGCTGGTACATATAACATGTTGGAGAATAATTAGCCTCTTCTTCATGCAAGAGACATTAAATGGAGAAAGAGATTTGGATTTTCTAAAAAGTGTAATTGTCCCGGCTCTTGCACAACTATTTCCAAATAATCGTAAGTAAGTATTGTTACTTTATTTTACCTGTTGTATTTATTATTTGAATATGATTTTTTAGTCAATAATCAAGCACCAAATGTTGAAATATAGTTTCAGCAGGATGGTGCCCCACCGCACTATGCCCAAAATGTTCTGCAATATCTCGGTGGTGTTTTTTTAGAAGATGGATTGGACGTAGGGGTACAATCGAGTGACCAGCTGGTTATCCGGACTTGACGCCCCTCGACTACTTCTTTTGAGGCCACCTCAAAAATGTTGTTTCCAAAAGTAAGCCAAATAACTTCGATGATTTACAGTTAAGGATAGAAGCAGAATGTAGAAGAATCGAGGAAACTGATTCTTCTAAACGTTTTGCATGTTTTTCCGCAGTATCTGGCTTACTGCCAAGAAATAAATGGACAATATTTTAAACATTTGATTTAGTTTTCTTCATCAACTTTTAAATTATTTCCCCCTGTATTGTTTATTCTTATACTAAATATCCAAATAGTACAGCGTTTTTTACGTTTCGAGTTTGACGAAATTTTTTTAAAACTTTACTTACAGTAGATTTATAGTTAATGAATTTCTGTCAGGATATTGGCCATTAGAAAAATATTACAAATTTCTTGTTGCGTTCGCATTCTGACCCCATAACCCAGTACTATTAAAATTTAAATTCTTTGAGTTTCTGTTAAATGATCCATTTTTTTAAATAGACGAAACTGGCAATGTCAGACATTTCAGGTAAATTTTCCTTTACAGGACAGTACAGGTATTTTAAGGTAGAATACAGTTATATAACGATTTTTGGCCACCACTTTCTCACAAACTGTTAACTTTAGGATAAAATGTTCCCAATAAGAAGTATTCAGAATTTTAAGCTTAATTCGAAAATCGAATTAAATATAGAGCGTTATATTTGAAAAAAAAAGTTCGTGTCGATTTCAGGAAAACGGTAAATTTGACAACATTGCGGAACTCGCCATTGGATCGGGCGTAATTTCTTACCTAAATGTACAAAGTTTCATAAAAATCGGATTAGCGGTTTGCAAGATATTTCGAGGTTTCCATATTTTTGTAGCACACTGTGTAAATTCTTTAGAAGTAAATAACAAGCGAATTAAGCCTGGAATCGTAAATGAACACGCGATCATGTGAAGAGCAGCTTGTTTTTAGATCATAATATTTTTCTAATTTTAAATCAAGAAAAACTCAATTTCGATTAAATCCAGGTCCACGCCAGATTGGTTTAGAACATTAACACTGGTTATTGATTAAATTAAGAGATCTGTAATAAGGTTTTCTTATTCAAAATTGATTAAAGTATCGGTTACCTCTGATTACATTTTTTAATCAAATTGTAGATATTAAATATTAATGTATTGCTCCCCACTCCTTATTAAGTATGACGTGTATATTGGTATCTCATTACAAGGTGTCAGTTTTATAAAATAACTGTAATGCTTGTACTTAAAAAAGGCAGTTGCATAATTGTAAAATACAATACGTATACATATTTAATAAAACATACATCCTAATCGTTGGCAGAGAAATAAAATAAAAAATAGAAAAAATCAATTGTAATAACCGAATTTTTATTTACAGTAAACAAATTATTTTACAAGTTATATACAATACTTGGTACCATTTAATTAATTACCAATTAATTAATTTAAGTCAAATATGCGACAATACCTTAACAATAATTTGCAGCACCGACATCGACATCACTCGGCTGCTTTACGAACGACTTTTGGAAGTCTCAATTTTTGGCATTTCCTGAAAATTTGTTTCACTGCTTGATCACACTGTTTGTATAAAAATTATTAGCATTTAAATAATATTTATTTGGTGTGATTGTTTTGTCGGGCTTGATAGGTACTGATTTAAAATATTTAAGTTCGCTTAATCAGTATCGATTAGAAGTAATCAAAAATGTATAGGTATTTTGTATGAATAACATAGAAAATCATAACATTGATTAACAGACTGGTTAAAAATGGAATCAAGTAACCTATTCAAAAAAATATAATCGGACTTCTCTTGAGGTGAACCAATTGAATGTTTTACTGTGTCGCAATTTATTTTGAATTTTAATTTGACTGTTTTGTACAAGGATATTATTTATCCATGGTTTGCGATCAACCAGAATAGGGTCTCTTTACAGAAATGTTTGATCGCTGTTTAGTGGTCTAATTGTACTTATGATAGAAAGCTTATTAAGACTATGGAAAACGAGACAAATTGATGATTATGGACTTTGTTTTGGACTTAACCGTGAATTTATCGTCTGCTAAACCTGGAAAAAAGCTCTAAATTGTTAAAAAATTTGAGTAAAAAATTTCAAATATTTTTCCGGGGACCCTATGTACATAACAGTACTTGTCTGGTGTAAAACAATGCTTCAATGACAAGGTTGTTTTGGTAATTACGTCATCTGACATTTCACCGTTAACTTGACATATAATGCTTTCATAAAATTATCCTTTTTGTATATGGTTTATAAAAGCGCTGTTAATATACAGAAAAAATTATATTTAGGTGGAAAATATTTTACAAGATGAGTGCGGATTATTTTAAGAGTGAGCAGCTCGGCATGGAAAGCTTTAATGGTGAGTAAAAAACTACTTTAAAAAGTTGTTATAAGCAATAATGGTATACTACTGCTTACTTAATGATACGTAAATATTTTTATGTAGGTATAATTCTTCTTTCCCTTTCTTCTTTCATGTTTTTTCTTAACATTATATGGGTGCCAAACGTTACACATGTAACATACTAAAACTTTTATGATATGGAAATGACGTTCGTATATAGGAAAAGATATACATGTTTTTTCAGGAGAATGAAACATTGCTACTATCTCCAAAATGACAAAATTTTCTGGAAAGCGCTCAGGTATTATTTAAGTACTAACTTTTTATATTCGTAATTCTTAATATCTATTTACAATAAATTTACTATTTTACTATTTAAAGTTCATTGTAAGTATGTAAATTATTCTTTTACTTCTGTATAAGGCTGGGTCTTCCTAAAGGCCTAGTAAATATTTCAGAGAGTGATTTGAGGGCTGATTTTAGTTAAAAAGTTTATGTAAACATGTATGTTTTAAATGTGTCATTTTCAAAAAACAGTGAAAAAGATTTTACATTCAGATTTCCTAAAAAGGTTTAAGATTTAGTGCTGATTTAAATTAAGATTTTCTGGTTGATCAGTTAGGTTCGGTCCCGTCAGTGCTAATATGTTGTTATTAAAAAGTTATGAGTTATGTTAATATTTCAGAGATTTGCTTGGCCTCCAAGTGATTTTCATCTTGAAATGTGTTGCTAGAATGAATTTCCTTCTATTATTGTGAAAAGCACGTACTAAAATTGCCCTTTTCTGTATAAATGTTGCGAAAAAAATTTAGAAACAA
Organism: Philopedon plagiatum; assembly: GCA_963971165.1. Lineage (NCBI taxonomy): Eukaryota > Metazoa > Arthropoda > Insecta > Coleoptera > Curculionidae > Philopedon > Philopedon plagiatum. The sequence continues at coordinate 27,768,881 of OZ020194.1, forward strand.
ATTCATAGTACAAAATTTAGTTGTCTCGTACTTAACTTGTCAGTTTAAAACTTTTAGTTGTCAAATTAGACCAGTCTAGCGTTAAGAATCCGGCCGTTAATTTGTTTTCCAGTTTTTGTATTTTATCGTAAACGTTTCTTTGGCTAATTATTTCAAAATTTATACAGGGTTAAGTTTAGGTGCTTTCTTTAAAAAAAATATCAATAACTTCTCAAACAATACACAGGGTGATACTTTTTCTGAGGTCATATAGTCGCTTATACCCTTCCGAACTTTCTTTTACGACGTTGCTGACTACTTTTTATTACACAACTATAATTAAGAATGATAACAGAAACCCATTTTACAACGGAGAGATCTCTCTCATATTTTTTCTCTCTCATTTTTTGCTCTCTCGTCTTCTTTCTCTCTCATACTCTGAAATTTGTATAGCTAATATAAATTTAGGTTATGAGAAACATAAATGTGACATTTTTCAAGCCTGTCCATAAGTTGTCTTTGCAGTGTAAAAATATATCTAAAAGGTTTATATAAAGTCTTGGCAACTTAAATTTTTATATTCTTTAAATCTGCGGCTGGCTAACAACTACCGAAATATAACGCAAGTATTAGTTCGATTTCTCACATTGCTCGAACCGGGTCTTATGATGGGAATGATTAATTATCATTATCAGGAACACCGACCCAATATAAAGTTGAGAAAAGAGGGAGTCAAAGAAGATTATTTTAGTTATTGAGAAAAAAGTGACAGTTGCGCCCTAGAAACAATTGATTTTAATTTAAAGCTGAGTCGCAATGCTAGTACAAAGTGTATTTATCCTAGTCAGGACTTTCAACATTTACAATTAAAAACTGAGAAACTGCTTGGTATATTCGATTAAACAAATTTTATCGCCTTCTTACTCTCACAAGCGTCACTGTTTGCAGGTAGGCTATATTATTGATATATTCTGCATTATACAGTGTCCATGGATGGAGATGGAAAGGGGAAAAGACTTTATTACCGATTTTACGAAAAACAGTCATTGCTTATAAAAAGTTCTGCTTGTCCAAAAAATTAGTTTACCATATAAAAACTTTAGATTAAATATGCAGGGTGTTAATAAATTAGGAAAACATGAAAATGCTTCAGGAGAGAAGTACCATTATTTATTATTTTATGCACAATTGTTATAAAACGAAGTTGTTTATAACCTAAAACAAAGACTGAATACAAAATTTGAAATATAAATTTTAAGATGTAAATTTGGAATAATAATAGCGGTTTTATGTAGTTACATTGCATTTGAGAAAAAAATCAAGATAGTCGATTTAGTTAGCGTCAATGTTACGTCAGCATCTTATTTAGTCTGTCAGTATTCTGATTTCGTGACGATATTTTCAAGAATGTTCACCAAAGTAGCTTGAAGAATAAATTTAAATCTTAGAATTTTTATTTCAAATTTTGTATTTAGTCTTTAGGTTATAAAGAACTTCCTTTTATAAAAATTTTGTATAAAATAGTAAATAATGGTACTTCTCTCTTGATGCACTTTCATGGTTTACTAATTTATTAACACCCTGTATATTTGATCTAAAATTTTTATATGGTAAACTCATTTTTTGGACAAGCAGAACTTTTTATAAAGAATGACTTTTTTTCGTAAAATCGATAATCAAGTTTTCTTTCCTCTTTTCAACTCCATCCATGGGCACACTGTATAGTCACATTATTATAATAATTGTCTATTTTAATAAAATATTTAGATACTCATTTTTGCTAACTTTCTTTATTTATTCAAAAACTTTTCTCCAATCCTACTATTGCGAATTGTTCTTTAGAGGGGCATCAAGTATTGAGGATGGTTTCTTAGAGGGGTAGGATTTAATTTAGTATAAAATAAGAAGGTTGATATGGCTATGCTGACACTTTTAATGTTTTGCTTGATGAAAATGAGATTTTTATAAATGCTGTTTCTGTTCGGTAAAAGTAGAAACATGGGATCTTTTCATATAAAATCATAAAACACCAAAGTCAAAAGTTTCTTTTTGGTACCTAAGTATTTTACCAGATTGAAAATGTATTTATTTTTTATTTGATTTTGAAAAATCTTTGAAATTAGACAACCAGAAATACTTGTACAAACAAAGTCAGCTGTGATAAAATATTTGAACAAATTCCTCTTTATTGACATCGTTTTTATTTGTCTTTTACTAATGCGCCTTTTACCAACAAGGATAGAAAGAAATCGATTTCCGTCAGGACTTTTATCAGGAGAGAAAATAATATTACGAGCTCTTAGGTATTCAATATTCAGATGTAAGGGAAGGGCGACTATGGTTTAGTTTCCGAAAATTGTCATAGTGATCACATCGTGCATACCAAATCATAGTGTCTCAAACTCTATCAAAAGAGCGTGAAGAAGAATTAGTTCAAGAATGGTTGAGGCAAATCTGACAAACGGGAACCTATGTGCGGGCTCCTCCCCCAACAGTGAATCAAAACTGTAAGAATCCGGTAGTAAATATTCATAAAAGAACAGCAAACTTAGGTATCATAATCCAACAAAGAAAATAAGAAAAAACTCAAGCAACCATCCTCGACTAAAGAACTAGGAATTGGAACAAGTGGATTTACTTCAGTGAGCAGTGACCATATTGGATAAAACTATAATATCATTAGTGAAAACGAGCCGAAAATAATATCAGATCTAAATGTAACATCAATAACTAGAAAAGAACAGCAAAGCACTTCTCAACAAAAATTGATTGAGCCAAGGCCTCTTAAGCCGCTGGATAATGGAATTCATACTGAAAAAGATAAACTTTTGCGAGATAGCAGGCAGCTCCGAGACCTAATGTGGCTAAGTTAATGACCTTCCCTGAAGAGGAAAATTTAAGTCAAAAAGAAAGTCAGACGAATGTTTCCCCATCATCCCTAAACGAGCCGGATATTCAGTAAGTTCCTCAGTGACGTATTCAGAGGGGGGGGGGTGCTCCCACCCAAAAAAAGCCTAAAGAGTTTATACAACCTTTGTATCCAAAAGAGAAAAAGGAAATAAAAGTTGCGCATATTCCTCCGGTATAGCAAATGCGGAAACAGCGCTAGAGTCTAGAATTTTTAAAATAGGGCACCATAAAACAGAAAAAAATTGTAGTGTTACTAAAGTGACATCTAATATTTGTAAAACTAAAATCTGTAAAATGGTACAGAACAAATCTGAAGAAAATTTTATTATTAATAATGTGGCATCTAATATTCATAATAATAATTATAAGTTAAATTCAGCCTCTGCAGAACTAACCGACTCGTTAAATATTCTCGAGCAGTCTAAAACCCTTACTTTATATTGCACAAACAGTGAATATGCACAACAAAACTGTAATGTAACTAACTTGACATGTGATGTAATTAATAATAATCAATTAAATCCATTCACTCCAGATTTACCAGACTTGATACATGTTCCAGAGCTGACGGAAATAGGGATGTTACGGAATAGCTTTTTTTGTACCTAGTAGGACCTGTACCTGTTCCAAATACAAACCTATTCCAAATACCTATTCCAGGTCCAACCCATCCGCATCAAATTTATATGATGGGTGACAAGCGGCTGGCGCTATTCCATAGAGAAAATATATAGTAGAGAAATAATGTCAATTACGAATGCGGCAAATTTACCGAGCTGACTCCGTAAACAAAGACGGTCCTCTGCGGGCTTGCGCATTGTCGAACGTCTGCCTTGTGATAGACAGGACCGTACTTCAAAATTTATTCTACATGACGTGAATCTTTTATCGAGTAATAAATGCTAAATATATTACTTGTAATTATTCTTTTTATTAATGATAAAAATGTAACCATTAGTGAGATTTTAACAAAAAGTGTATAGTTTGTTGGCTTAAATCTGAGTTTTCCTGCTATACAAAACTGTCGATAATTCCTCGAAAATAGCTCAGTTTATATATATATACAGTGCGTCTCTTTAATGTCCCCCCCCCCCCTCTTAATTTTTTAAACGTTACATTTACAAAATTGAAAGTTGAAATAAAATATAAACATAGTATTCTAAACAATAGAAATAAAATATGCAACTGTTTTAAGAAGTAAAATAGTAAATCAAAAAAATTACATGTGTATATTTTATTGGATTGGCATCCCATCCTGTATAATTATTGAACAAAGCAAGTTCTAGGGTAAGATGTAAATATTTTTACACCTATTTACAGTGTGTGCACTTGATACTTTGCTGAAAGCGCTACTACTTACTGCCCCATGTCAATCTAATCCACCGATATCTTAGCGATCCTTTGGCGAAAGCGCTTTTTTCTTTCGCCATCCCTTTTAAAATACTCCCCTCTACCCTAATCCACTAGTATTTTTAGTGCCCCTTTGACGAAAGCGCAAATATGCCTTTTGGACACTCACCCGTCTAATCCACTGATATCTTAGCGATCCTTTGGCGAAAGCGCTATTTTCTTTCGCCATCCCTTTTAAAATACTCCCCTCTACCCTAATCCACTAGTATTTTTAGTGCCCCGTTGGCGAAAGCGCAAATATGCCTTTTGGACACTTTTGGTCACACTCACCCTTATGCAATATAGGGGAAGGAGGCATTGACACTATATATGACCTTCCTACACCATCTTACCCCTTATGCAATGCCCCTAATACACACACACCCCATCAGTGCCTTTCTGACACCTTGACCACACTCAATATACGTCACTGACAAATATTTCTACTTCTCCGTGTGTGTATTCACTTCAACACCGGAGTGCATTTAAGATAAATTATATTTTTTACCTCCTATTCTTTCACATATTGATATAATTTAAATTTGGAATTAAACTATTTCTATTTATGCACTACTTGTAAGAAATAGACTACGAAATAATTCCTTATATTTAAAAGTTGGATACATAATTGGCGAAACATATGAAATGTCTGTAACACTTTGTAAAGACTATTTTTGTATCGAAATAACAAGCTTCAGAGGTTCGCTATATTCGCCACCCCAACCAAAAATACCATAACATGCAAATGACTGAGATTTTTTCGGCCCGGTTCTGTTCGCCGCGTTGCGTCATTGAGTTCAACAACCACTTTTGCTAGACGTCCCGAGTGCGCATGCCTCGAGAGGACCGTCGTTTAAAAATCTGACTGGCGCCCAATGCGTACAAACGCACTTTTTCGCCCATACATTGGACGGATTCAGCTGGTGTCGCGAATACGTTGTGATGGTCTAAATATATCTTGTCTATGCGCTATTCCGGCTGCATAAGCAAGCATTAAGCTATTCAAGTGATATTCGAGCCGAGAATTTTATCACTTTTATTTTTAAGAATATTTGTTTTTTTAATAATAGTTCTATATTTTTGGTTATTTTTCTATTTTTTAATTTCTTCTGATGAAAAATAAAACATACGATCCCTATATCTCTATTTTTGTTTAGTGACATAGGTAGGTAGATAGATAAATCAGGGACTTTGATTTGTTTCTTTTCTATCACATGCTATTGAAAGATTTTAGCATTACAGTCCATTTATTTTACATATTATGAAAAAAAAAAACGCGTTTCAAACTTCATTCAGCTGCTTCGATAATAGGTAACCCATCCGATTTAAGAAAATACCTATTTCCTATTGTACCTGTACCCGAATTGTACCTGTAACCGTCAACCGATTTCACTGAACGGTCACGGTGTCAGCGGAATCGGAATAGGTATATCTGATACCTGGTAATACGTACACGGAATAGGTAGGTGATACGTATTCCAAAAGAACAGCTCCAGTTCCACTGTAACAACTCTAGACGGAAAATATTACATTATATTATAGCAATAGTGACGATGCACAAGCAAATTGTAGTGAAACCAAAGTGAATTTCATTGATTTAAATAATAAAAATAAATTAAATTCTAAATCTCTAACAAACCTGCTAAGTGTTCCGAAGCAAATGGAAACTCTTACACTATATTATACAAATTGTGAAAATGCAGAAAAAAAATTGTAGTGTCAACAAAGTGACATGTGATGTTATTATTAAAAACCAATTTAATCCGACAACCCTAGAATTAGTAGACCTGTTAACTGTTCCAAAGCAGGCGTAAACTCTTACATTGTATCACACAAATAATGAATATGGTGCCCTGGAAAATTTTAGTGTAACTAACGTGACATCTGATTCAATTAATAATAATCAAGTAAAAAGTAGTTCAATTAATAATCAGTTAATAATAATCGGTTAAATCCATCGGGTCCAAGATTAAAATACTCGCCCAAACTAACAGCACAACAAAAAAACTCCTGCTGTAAACACGACTGCAGCAAAAAATATCAGTTAAAAGTACTGTTCTAGCAAACATTTTTAAAAAGCATACAGTGCCGCAGAGTACCAAGGGCCAGTCCAAATAAAAATGAAATTGTAACACAGATTTGTTTCGTATTAGTGAATTAGATATGTAGATATAAGAATTACTTTAAGTTAGTTTTTATGTTACTGAATCAGTTACTTTGTCAGTATGTAGGATACTTCTCTCCAAAATTTGTTTTAATATAACACAATTTGTTTCTCTATGTACCTTATATGTGTTTTTCAAATAATAAAAAAAAGCATGATTAAACGTTGTTTTCTTTTAATATTCCAAATTACCTACTCAAAGAAGGTTTGTTTGTTTGTGCTTCTTGGAGCTGCACTTCCTCAGCTTAGGGATTTGTTTGTGGTTTGGCAATTTTCACTATCTGATTCTTTTGTGTAGTGCAAACTGCCCTAAACTGCTTAGTTTATATTCAGTCTGCACTGACTTAAAAGGATTAAGAAATCACAAGTTAGGACAGTTTAAAATTGTATGTCAAAAGAAAGAAAAGAAAAAAGTTAACCTATTAAACATTTTCATTTTCAAAATAGATTTTAAGCTTTTTTTCAAACAATAAAGGTATGGTAAATGTTTAAACAGAAGCTACTAAAGGCACAACTAAGGGATATAGTTGGCAATTACTACTTCATAACTTCTGAAAGTAAGTTTTTATACTTCAATAATAAAACAAATAGTTTATTTATTATAATAAATTATGAAGTAAATGGCATTTGTTTTCAAATGTTCATTTGTGTTCCTATACAAAATAATAATTTTTAACAGAACTGGTGGCGTCAGAAATCTGTAGTATGTTCCACTTATTTCAACAAACGAATACATTATTTATTTAGGCTTTTTGTCCCTTTTAAAATTCTTATTTTGACAAACGAAGTTTATGCTTTTAAATGTCGAATTTTTATTTAAACACCCATCCAAAAGGCACCTTTCAAAGTCAGGTACTTCTAGTTCGAATGTAATTTTTTAACTCTTTCTCATATACCTTAACATTTAGTCGGATTTAATGAGTAGTATCTTGGTGCCACATACAGATTTTTTTCGTATTAAAGTGAATTTAATAAATTTAACATTAAAGCATTTTCCTATGCGATACCCACAGCATGGCCAGCATGTTCATCGTGTTGGCAAGAGAAGAAGTTGACTAAATTTGAAAGCTACGAATACAGTCAGTCTTGAAAAAAATTTCGTTTGCCAAAAATATAAGATTCGCTATAAGAGAACTTTAATCAAAATTAAAATTTGTACTTAAATATCTGAAATTTGTGAATTATGAATTAAAACATTATTAAAATGATAAATACCGCACGTTTTATTCTTGACAAAAATTTATGGTTTTTAATTTTTTAGGAACCCCATACAAAAAATCAAAATTTTCTCATCGGGAATCTTATTTTTCTTTCAAACAAGAACTTTTATTAGAAATAATTTTTTTCGTATTTTTTAAAATTTTGTCCATTTGTCCTCTTGTTATCCGTGGTTTCGCTTGTTTTTTTTTTTAATAAACTTGTTGGAAAGCTTGTTAGAAACATAGTACACGCAGAATTGCAGAAAATATTAAATATATTTGAGACATTCGTAAGTACCATTAGACCTTTTTGAGCGTTATGTCCTTGTTTAATATACAGGCTATATCAATGTAGACCTAAAACTGCTGGCGCGTATCGGACACGGAACCAGAGCTTTTCGAGATTTAACTTGCTAAAAATATTTCTTAGGTAAAAAATATTTTAATTGTACCTATTTAAAAACTATTTAAATACTGCATCTCCAAATACCTTTAGTAAAAAGGTATTTAAATACCGAGTACCTAAATACTAAAAAATATTTACATAAAAACAGTATTTACAATTGCAAATGTTGAATAAGTCCTCACGGAATAACAAGCAGTGTTCAGTTAAAACTATACAAAAATAGTTTCTCTTTTTATTATTATATAAATATACAGGGAGTGCCACCATGATGCGCCAAGGGTTTTTTACAAGTTTCCACACTGTATAAAAATTTGGCAGTTTACTTTTCACTTAAATTGTCAGCTGTATGTGAAATATCATTTCTTTTAAACAAATTTTGTACAGGGATATCCAAATAAAAGTGAACAGGCCTTATAACTTTTTTATTTTTAAAGATGGGAAAAAATGTTAAATATGAAAGTTTTGGAGATTTTTATGGATCATTCATATTATATCTTATCAGTAAAACAATTGAGCATCGAATATAAAAATATATCTATTATAAAACATCGATTTTATCGCTAATTTTAAATTGGATGGTATGATTTTTATCATACTTTTGGATTCTAGGAAAAGTTTTAGACATATTTTGTATAACATACCCTATGGGATTTTTCAATCGTTTTTCAAATTAAAATTCAAATTAAAAATTATTTCGCATAAATATACTTTAAACGCAACTATCCAGGTTGCGAGCGAAACACCTGCTACCTTTTTAAATTTTCTTCGTAGGTAAGTCAAAGTTAACGTCAAGGTTGACAAAAATACCTTTAAAAGAACGACCTTTCTTAGAACACCAAAGAGGTCCCAGAAAAATGATTATAGGATCTGTCGACTTAAAGCAAACCACAAAATTAATAAATGAGGCCAAAAGACATGAGAAAGAGCGGAAAAGACTAAGTTAATACAAAAGTAATTCACCTTCAGCGGTGGTTACTGAGACAGCAGCTAAAATGAATTTAGGTACAGCAAGTGACATGTCATCTACTTCTGCAGGAACTAGTGAAAAAGCACATTACTCAAAAAATACAATAAAACTTAGTACTCTAGCTAAAATTTGCGACAGATATGGGATGTCGGATAGATTCGCCGCAGCAGTAGCATCAGCTGCATTACGGGATATTGGGATAATAACAGAAGATAACACGGAACAAATAATAGATAAAAGTAAGCTGAGAGAGCTAGGGAAAAATAAAAAAATAATCGACAAAGTCTGGCCACTAAAAGCAGTATATTTCGACGAACGTAAGGATAAAACCGTAATTCTTGAAGAAATAGAGAGCAGGTTTCATAGACGAACACTAGCTGAGGAACATATTTCGCTCGTGCAAGAACCAGGTTCTGTATTTCTAGGTCATTCAGTTCCTTCCTCCGGGTCTGCAAAAAGTCTTTGTGAAAGTATTGTTAGTTTTTTAAAAGAAATACCTACAATTTAGAAGATTTAGTCGCGGTAGGATGTGACGGTACAATGGTCACTACGGGTTTAAAAAAATGGAGTAATAACACAACTGGAGTCAAAATTAGGTCGCCCTTTACAGTGGTTTATCTGTCAACTTCATGGCAACAAGCTACTACTGAGACGTCTTTTTCAGCATTTTGGCGGTAAAACGACAGGTCCTGCAGCCTTTTCAGGCGTGTTAGGCAAGTAAATGGAACAGTGCGAAAAACTACCTCTTGCAGATTATGAAATAATTAACTACAAATTACCCGACGTCGACTTTAATGATTTAAGTTCGGATCAGAGATATCTGTATCGAATTTGTCTCGGAATATCTTCTGACCAGTGCGCAGCCATTTATTAAATAGCAATCCAGGAAAAGTAAACCATTCCCGATGGCTTACTTTAGCCAACCGTCTTTTGCGCCTCTATGTTTCAACAAAAATGCCCACTTAAAATTTAAAAGAAGTAGTTAATTTCATTCTAAAGGTTTATGCTCTAATGTGGTTCTTTATTAAGTGTAATACGCTCTACGCTCTTTTGTAATTTCCAAACTAAAGTTTGATGCAGATGACTACACTTGTTTAATATACACTGAAAAAATCGTTTGGACTTTTTTTCACACAAAATTGTTGCCAAGTCTTTGTAGAGCAATTTACTCTAGTTGGATTATTAGTAACAACAGTTTTTATACATTTTCATACACTTGTAGCAAATTTTGCTACAAATTGGTCTTGGACGTTTTTGGGAACAAATTGTTGGAAAAAGGTACACAATTGTAGTGAAATGTCCCACAATGTCTTTTCAGTGTACTGGCAAAATATTAAAATTTGCTCTCCTCCTCTCTTACAGAAATTAGCAATAGTTTAGCAAAGATCATTAAAGAAACGCCTGCCGAATTTCTACCGGTTTGTTCCTTTCCATGTCACACCCAGGCAGTGGAGAGGTGTGTTAAATTGGTAACCGAAGCTTGCCTATCGGTTGTTGGATCAAGAAACGAGATGGCTTTATCAAAGTTAGAATAAAGTCGCGTAAATCGATGCCACAATTCGAGAGCAAAAATGATTTTATACAATAATTGTTATTGCGTACGAGGGTAGGTAAGATGGAACTCGATGAGCAGACCCGTGGTGAGTTCTGGGTTGTTCATTTAATAAACAAGCGAAGAACTACTCCAAAATGGATATCTCGTCATATCTTTGAGTCACGGTAGAGGGCAAAAGACATATCACAATCAAAAAGTTGTGAATAGAATTTATCTTTGTTACGTCAAATCGAAAGTTTTGGGTGGTATTGCAAATCGAAATTTAAAAAATAGTTTTCAATTTTTTAAAAATTTTTGAGCCCTTGTAGAGGGCAAAAGACGTCAAACAATCAAAAAACTGTAAATAAGATATATTTTTGTTTTGCTTAAAAGCAACTTTTTATCGCTATTATAAATCCAATTTTAAGATTATTATTTTTCGAGCCACCTTACCGTACCAACAGGGTGCATCAAAAAACATGTGCCATCGCCTAAACGAAGATTCTTTGAAAGAAGCTAAGGTGAAAAGTTCATATGGGTCCGCAGATGCTTTATTTTAAAGATACACGGTGTTAAATTTCTTAAATGCTCTTTATTTGTTAATTATTGCAATTTTATTATCTGTTTGGAAAAACTAAACTAGAATGGCGCTGAATAAAATTGCATTTATCTCCTAAAGGTAGTGAAAATTGATAAAATATGAATAAGTAAGTTTCGTTAAGAATTTAATATACTATTTGATTTAAACACGAAAATGTGAAAAAATCAATGCCGTACATGTTTTTATTAAAAAAAAATATTTTCTATACAAATTCGCAACACTTTCATATTTAACTTTTTTCCCATCTAAAATAAAAAAGTTACAAGGCCTGTTCACTTTTATTTGGATATCCCTGTACAAGTGTACAGTGCTTTTTCTTAACTCGGGACACAGGATTTGCATGGTAATTGTTTCAGCCTATGTTAACTTTTGTTCTACTAAGAATTTTGAGTCAAATCTCGGCATATATAGGGTCTTCAATTCGCGTTAAACGGTTTTTTTTTCAGCAATTCCATACCAATTTCAGGAAAATCTATTAGTTTTTGATGAGAAATTACAGTTCTTTAGTCCTTGTATATTTAGTTGCCAGTTACAAATTAATTTAAACAATGCATGGAACTGTCAAACTCAAATACCTGCATGCAGAGGTTAAAAAAATTTCCTTTTACAAAAGTAAGTGTTTTTTTGTACTTGATATACAGTATATTTAATAGCCCTACTGGTAAGAAATAAGTCACTGTGGCATATCCTAAAGATTCAAGTAGCCTCTTGCAAATTTCAGACCTTAAAAATTAAATTTAATGCATTTTTCAAAACTTTAAACGTGTTTGCCAAGGGGTTGCGGTTGCGGGCCCGGTCCAAATAGTCTGCCAATTTATTTCTAGACTTTACTAAGGATGAAACAAAAGCTGTCAAAATTTCAAGTTTTATAAAGACACCTGAGTCGAACTTTTTCGCAAGAATGAGGGAAGAAAAATATGGGGTGGTTTTGCCCGAATATCGAGCTGGCAGACTTAGCTTATAGAGACATATAACAGTCATCTTTTAAAAATAGTTCTTTTGTCTTTTAAAACCAAGAACTATTTTTAAAAGATGACTGTTATGTGTCTCTACAAGGGGTTAACAGTCTGCCAGCTCGATATTCGGGCAAAACCACCCCATATTTTTCTTCCCTCATTCTTGCGAAAAAGTTCAACTCGGGTGTCTTTATAAAACTTGAAATTTTGATATATATACATATATATATATATATATATATATATATATATATATATATATATATATATATATATATATATATATATATATATATATATATATATACATCTTGTAATAGCTTTGTACATTAATAATAGTACAAAGTTTAAAGAACTAAAAATAAAATATGTACCCATATTTTACAGAACTGCCCACTAAAAATGAAGTTCCAGGCAGCGCCAGCGGCGATTCTGGCAGAAAAACAAATGATATTAGACTACAAGGTAAATAAAAGTCATATTGAAAGTTTAAATATATAACTTTATTACCAATATTTTCTACAGGCATAAACTGTTAAGAATCCTTTTTATCGACTTCTATCGTTTTAACAGAAGGAGTGCCTTTGAACGTGAGTGCACTTACTTTACCACAAAAGCTCTTGAATGAATAGTTCTTCTGGAACGAGTCTTTAGCAATTTCGCCCATGAATGATTGTAAATGGGGACTCATCATAAGCTTCCTCATAACCTGTGCCATTGCACCTGGTTCAGCTTCGGTAGTTACTCCTGAAATTCTATTTTGTAGCAGCTTTGGCGCAATTCCTTTGTTGGTAGCGACAATAGGTTTGCCTAGACTCATAGCTTTCAGGATAAAATCTGCTTGTACTTCTGTTCTGGAAGGAAATATAATAATCGCTGACTCCATTATTAGGGTTTTTTCGTGAATTATGGGAAGTTGTTTGAGAAATGTTACTTGCGAAGCACATAGCCTTTCTTTTGTTGCGGATACAAGTTCATTGTAAAATAATTTTTCATCTAATAATTTACAGTTTCCTGCAATCACTAGTTGAAATCGTTTAGTAACATCTTTATCGCCTATCAGTTGGAGCAAAATCTCAAATGCATCTAAGGCTAATTTAAAGTTTGATGATCTTCGAAATTTTCCTACAGAAAGGAACACAATCGTGTTATCTAACAGATCTGGGATTATTCTTTGGGTTTTTATTCCAGGTTCGTTCCATAGTCCGATATCTATTGGAGGATATAACACTACAGGTTCCTTTGTCACAGCCGGTAGCGAATTCTTAAAAATTTCGGCAAACCCTACAGTCTCCATAATAACTTCATTGGCGAGTTTTATAAATTTTGCTTCTAGTAATGATGGAGCGTACACCGTGTGCTCACAGACATCAGGTTGAAGTCGTAGTTCTTCAAACGAGTGTACATAAAACAGCTTATATTTCGTAAAGAGGTGTAATATGTACAAAGCTACCATACTAATATCAAGAACAATTAAGAAAGGTTTTTCATCAGGAGGATAAAAGATCATTCGAAGCGCCATACAAGCTGCTTTCAATGCTGACATGTATCCCCGAAAAAGCCCTAATACGCTTCGTGGTATCCACCATGCTGAATGTCTAATTTTTACTTTATCTGAAAACTAACAAAATACTAACATTAACCAAATAAAAACCATTTTGTCTTTGCCAACTAACCTTAAAGTCCTCTATAGATTCTCCCTTAGTATATTGCGAAGTAAAAAGGGTAACTTTGTATCCTAATTGATGATAAGCTAAACCAAGGTTTAAAATGTATCGGTCACATTTTCTTTTGCCTAATTTCTCATGTAATATAACGACATGTTTTCTTAGTGGAGGCTGCAATCTTTGTTGAGTCGCAACAGTGTCCCGTGAAGCAATTTCCATCTGAAACAAAAATATTAGATTTTGACAGACCTTGTCATTTTCAGGTTGTAACTATTTGACACATATATTTTAGTTCAACACAAAAACCTGCAATTTCGTAATAGAGTTAATTGTATTTAAAAACCAGGTATTAGGTTGTACCTCTACAATAGTAGTGCGATTATTTATCAAAACTGCATCACAAGTAGTTCATACCAGCAACTTTTTTAGATATTGAGGAACAATTAGAGATGGCTGAATCTAGATGTAATAATTTAAAGGATCAATTAGATTATATGAAGCAAATCTACGGTGTGGGGAAAACTCTACCAGCGAAATCAAGAAAGATATCGAACGTAAAGGATCTGCCATCTGGTATATGTTTATTTAGCCTTAAGTTTAATGATTGTTCAAAGAATTGACTTCGTTTTGTAGAAATGTTTCTTGCGTGTTCAACTCAATAATAAAAGGGGGGTAAATGTAAATTTTCACTGGTACCTGTAAATAATAAAATATTTATTTTTCAAGAAAGCATGTGTGGCTCCGCGACAGAGATTGTGTGTTCTATTCTTGTACTAAATTTAGGCGAGTTCAGGAGTAATTTTTACTCCCGGACCTGATTAAAAACGACAGGTTCGTTTTGTCCTGTTGGGACTCATCAGATTGTCGTAACCCTATCGGAATTCTCTTAACCCTGCATTAGCAAAAAGTTTCTCTATAAAAGGAATAGTAGTAAAGATATTCGAGAACCATCTAGGAAATCAAAATTTACCTTAACACAAAAACGATCTGCCCAAACAGAACTGCAGTATGGCATGCTGCAGACAGTAGGTACCACAGTACTGTACACTCAGGGATATCCAAATAAAAGTGAACAAGCCTTATAACTTTTTTATTTTTAAAGATGGGAAAAATGTTAAATAATAAAGTTTTGGGGATTTTTATGAATCATTCATACATCTTATCAGCAAAATAATTGAGCGCCGAATAAAAATATACAGTATAAAACATCGATTTTCTCGCTTATTTTAAATTGGATGGTAGGATTTTTATCATATTGGATTCTAGGAGAAGTTCTAGACATATTTTGTATAACATACCCTATGCGGTTTTTCAATGGTTTTTGAAATATTTCAAATTAAAAAGTATTTCGCATAAATATAATTTAAACGTAATTATCCAGGTTACGAACAAAATACCTGCTACCTTTTTAACTTCTCTTCGTAGGTAAATCAAAGTTAATGTCAAGGTTGACAATAATACTTTAGTCACCGTAAATTTATAATTTTATTTTTATACAAAATTACTTATCCTATTAAACAATAAATGTTGATTTTTATTATATGTAAAGGTGTGAGGTCTGGACTATTTGCAGGCCAATGTAACGTTCCATATATATCTACCGATCCATTCGTTATACTGATGGTTTAAATAATTGCGAACCTCAATTATATTATGGAATTCGAATATCTTTGATTTCATTTTCTAAAAAATTATAATAGCGCTGGCCAGTTAATGCTCCCCGAAAAAACATGCTCCTAGAATTTTATTTTGTAAGATCCCACACCAAACGTTGATTGCATTACGTCCCTGAAAATCAACATCTTCGAAGGTAAAGAGATTTTCATTCGACAGAACATGAACATTTCGTCTATTAAACATTCCCGCAGTTGAGAAAGTTGCTTCGTATGAAATAAATTAGGATCTTGCCGCATTCTTTTGTTAATATTTGTGTCAAAAGTATATCTGCTTTCTTTTCAATCGGCACTAAGCTTTTGAACTGGCATAATTTAATATAATCTATACTTAAAATACTTTCACGTTCTTTGAACTGTTCCATAAGTCAACATTTTATCTCTTCTTTCATATCTGAGATACTGCATAAAATAGGGAATTAATTTTTTTGGATTCTTTTGAAAATATAATAAAATCGCTAGGTCTCTTTCTTCATTTCATTCTCTTTTTCCATTGCCCAGAATTCCTCTTTCTCCTTGTCTTCTATTTGTTTTTATTATAGCGTTTAATGATGCAGTTATTTGTCCCTCTTCTAAATTAAATTACTTAAAAATAAAATATTTAGAAGGATTACACGAACGACTTCACATCTTCTGATCTGTATTTTGGTTAATGAATTTTACTTTTAAATTAAATAATAAGTTTATCATAGTAAAATATAAAAGAAAATATCAAAGAATAATTCCAATTTTAATGTAATAATGAATCCAATATAAAATCTTTGTATTTTTTAGGATTCTGAAATATATTGCTTTGAATTTAATACGTTCTTCATATTGTCTTTGAGCCGCTCAAACATTGTTGTTATTTTTTAAATATAATTTTAACATTTTGTATCTCTCATTAATAAAATAACTCATTTTGCTTAAAAATAAAATTATAAATTCACGATGATAGAAGTATTATTGTCAACCTTGACATTAACTTTGACTTACCTACGAAGAAAATTTAATAAATTATAGTTTAAAAAACTAAAAAAAAAAACACGCTTTTATGAGTAGCGCACTAAGAAGTTAAAAATAAATATTTTCCTTTTATAGTTTACAGAAAACCGGAGTGTGCAAGTGCGCTCATCGTGCGAAAGTAAAGCAACTTACAAACTGCGCCTCCCTTTACTCCTATATATATATATATATATATATATATATATATATATATATATATATATATATATATATAAATATAGCGGTCTAAGCATACATTATATTTTGTTTATTATGCCTAGACTGCTATACAGTGTCACACATAAAGTCCGCATCATATGGGAAATTTTTTTTCTTACAGGTTAAAGGAAATTCTGATTTTACTATTAGTTTTTGCTTTAAAAATGACGCCCAATGGCATGCACATGAGCAGTCACGTGACTTTGTTTAGCTGTCAAATTTGACATTTTTTGCAAAAAATGTCCAAAAAGGCGGTTATTTCTTAAAATTTCGAAAAATGTTAAAGGAAAAAACTGTTTGTTTTTTAATTTTCTACCCGTGTTCCAATTTTCAACTTTCTAGTACAAATTTAATTTTTTTCCGGTTTTTTTTAAACTCGACATTTCTGGGTTTTTTAAATTTTACCAAACCAGTACAAAAATATTCCTTTATACCAAACTTATATTTTTAATGTATTTTTATCACCAATTGTTGTTCTAAATACTGTTTTTTATTATAAAAATAGGAAACGCCAGCAAAAACTATGTCAAAGTTGATGCAAAGTTGACATAATTTGTACAAATAACTGAACATTTGACTTTATTTCGGTTTTTTACTAAGATGTTAGATGCATAAAACCGAATTAAAAAACAATTCCAACGAAAAATCTTTAATTTACCTTTTACTGCACTTTTTAAAAAATAAAACCTTGTCTTAATAATAACGAATAATGACAACGCAAAAGGAACTAAGAGCAGGCCCACTCTAACCATTGGACCAATAGAGGCTGCAGCCCTAGGGCGCCGGGCGCCCTGCGCCCTAGGGCTGCAGCCCCTATTGGTCCAATGGTTAGAGTGGGCCTGCTCTTAGTTCCTTTTGCGTTGTAATTATTCGTTATTATTAAGACAAGGTTTTATTGTTTAAAAAGTGCAGTAAAAGGTAAATTAAAGATTTTTCGTTGGAATTGTTTTTTAATTCGGTTTTATGCATCTAACATCTTAGTAAAAAACCGAAATAAAGTCAAATGTTCAGTTATTTGTACAAATTATGTCAACTTTGCATCAACTTTGACATAGTTTTTGCTGGCGTTTCCTATTTTTCTAATAAAAAACAGTATTTAGAACAACAATTGGTGATAAAAATACATTAAAAAGATAAGTTTGGTATAAAGGAATATTTTTGTACAGGTTTGGTAAAATTTGAAAAACCCAGAAATGTCGAGTTTAAAAAAAATTGGAAAAAAATGAAATTTGTACTAGAAAGTTGAAAATTGGTACATCGGTAGAAAATTAAAAAACAAACAACTTTTTCCTTTAACATTTTTCGAAATTTTAAGAAATAACCGCCTTTTTGGACATTTTGTGAAAAAAATGTCAAATTTGACAGTTAAACAAAGTCACGTGACTGCTCATGTGCATGCCATTGGGCGTCATTTTTAAAGCAAAAACTAATAGTAAAATCAGAATTTCCTTTAACCTGTAAGGAAAAGAATTTCCCATATGATGCGGACTTTATGTGTGACACTGTATAAATATAAAATATTTATTTTCAACTTTTTAGTGCGCTACTCATAAAAGCGATTTTTTTTTAGCTTTTTAGTGAATTAGGTTTGGAACATACACGAGGTCTCAAAAGTAATTTTTTTTATTACCGACTTTCCAAAAAAAGTACCTAGGTATATCTTCATAAAAAGTTCTACATTGTAAAAAAGCATGGTTATTCAAAAACTTGATGAAGGACAATACAGGGTGGCTCAAAAAGCTGAAAGTCACAATTTAAATTTAAATGTTTTATCTAGGTATGCCCTAGATAAAATATTTGAATAACCATGCTCTTTTTCACAATGTAGAACTTTTTTGTAAAGGCGATATTAAAAATTAATTTTATTTTTGGGACTTCCTGTATGTTCCAAACCGAATTCACACACATCAAAACAATTTACTTTAGTAGGTACATTTGTAGTGGCAGTTTACCTTTAAATAACGATTTTGTCTTTTTAGCTTCACGTGGATTAGGACTTTGTCATTTTTGAGCCACCCTGTATGTACTAGATCAAATTTTTGAATGGCAATGCTTTTTTCTCACGATACAGAACTTTTTATAAAGAGGCACTTTTTTTCGTAAAATCAAAATAAAAATTTTTCCATTTCGAAGACATGCTGTATATTTTTTTAATGAAAAAAAAAAACATATTATTGTATTGTCACCGGAATTGCATAAGTTTGCAAAGTTTCAAATCGATACGACAATTAGAAGTGGGTGAAAAATGAGTTGTAAGAATCCATTACAATGTTACAAGTCAAGCTAATAAAAGCGTGTTAAAAAGGTTCCAGGTATTTCGTTCGCAACCTGGACAGTTACAATTAGAATGGGTGAAAAATGAGTTGTAAGAATCCATTACTATGTTACAAGTCAAGCTAATAAAAGCGTGTTAAAAAGGTTCCAGGTATTTCGTTCGCAACCTGGACAGTTACAATTAGAATGGGTGAAAAATGAGTTGTAAGAATCCATTACAATGTTACAAGTCAAGCTAATAAAAGCGTGTTTAAAAGGTAGCAGGTATTTCGTTCGCAACCTGGACAGTTACAATTAGAATGGGTGAAAAATGAGTTGTAAGAATCCATTACAATGTTACAAGTCAAGCTAATAAAAGCGTGTTAAAAAGGTTCCAGGTATTTCGTTCGCAACCTGGACAGTTACAATTAGAATGGGTGAAAAATGAGTTGTAAGAATCCATTACAATGTTACAAGTCAAGCTAATAAAAGCGTGTTTAAAAGGTACCAGGTATTTCGTTCGCAACCTGGACAGTTACAATTAGAATGGGTGAAAAATGAGTTGTAAGAATCCATTACAATGTTACAAGTCAAGCTAATAAAAGCGTGTTAAAAAGGTTCCAGGTATTTCGTTCGCAACCTAGACAGTTACAATTAGAATGGGTGAAAAATGAGTTGTAAGAATCCATTACAATGTTACAAGTCAAGCTAATAAAAGCGTGTTAAAAAGGTACCTGGTATTTCGTTCGCAACCTGGACAGTTACATTTAAAGTATATTTCTGCAAAATAATTTTAATTTGAAATATTTCAAAAACGATTGAAAAACTGTATAGGGTATCTTATACAAAATATGTCTAAAACTTCTCCTAGAATCCAAAAATATGACAAAAATTATACCATCCAATTTAAAATGAGCGTGAATATCGATGTTTTATACAATATTTTTTTTTATTCGATGCTCAATTGTTTTGCTGATAAGATACATGTATGATCCATAAAAATCCCCAAAACTTTTATATTTAACATTTTTCCCATCTTTAACCCTTAAGTACTATAAAACGTTTTTCTAACACTGCTACTATGGGGAGTCTCAGAGACTCCTCGTTTAAAATGCCAAGAAAAATAAATAATTAAAAATAAAAATGTCAAAAAAACACTTTTTTAATTATTTCTATTCTCTGTATTTCTTATTAAATCTAATAACATTTAAAATTTGTTATAAGAAAACTCAATACAGGCTTTTCGAAAATATATTAATTATTTTTACAGATGCCTAATTTTACTTATTTTAATTGTAGCACTTAAGAAAAATCTAGTCAACAGTATTTTGAATACTAAATAAAAGAAAGCTTCCAGCTAGTACATATAATGCAAAAAGGGCGGTTTTGCTTTCAAAAGACAAAACGTGCAATTAGATCATGTAGACATTTTCTTGGAACAAATGCTACAAATTTTCGACGCACACTGTCATAGTAACAATTTTTGTTTTGCTGGTCACTGATTCAAAATTCTTTTTACTCTTGGTATGATTATTTTTTCTTGCAGTTCCAAATTAATATCTTCATCTTCTGGACTATTCTCGTCTTTGACACTGATTTCTCGGTCGCCGTGTCGTGGTCCGAGAGATCGCATGGTCCTCGTCAACTTCGTCGATGTCGCTGGCGTTGTCTACTTCGTCAAACCATTTTTCAAGAATGATTTCATAATCTTTATCTCCTGGTCTAACTCTTTTTGATGTAGTGGGCAACTGAGACATTTCGAATTCTAAATTATTATTACAAAAAACCAAAAACTAATATTTGAAACAATTTTAAAATTGTGACACACTATATATGCGTCTACCAGACTTCGCTTGGAATTTCACCAACAATATCTTCCACAAAAGTACTTCCTCTGCACTGCCGACCGGGAAAGATGCGTAAAGAGATGTTGGATTAAGGTACAGGGCGCGTGGTAAGGATCGACCACGCGGTATTTATAATACTTAAGATGGAAATTTTTGGTGAGTCTGGCAGACTCCACTATAGTATTTAAGAGTTAAGAATAAAAAAGTTATAAGGCCCGTTATTCACTTTTATTTGGATATCCCTGTCTAAACATTTTTATATACTTTGAGGCGATTTAGGAAACGTTAGATATTTTAAATCTGGTTTATTGTTTTTAGCAGGCTTGGATGAACCAACAACAAGTAACGATGATAATGTGAAAAATGTTCCACCCCGGAGTACTGTGGTAAGTCGTCAGAAATCGAATGCTATTGGAACTGATAATACCGGAGCAGCTGTTAGAACCATAAACAATATTCTAAATGGTATAACAAATTCTGTAAACCGGTTATCAGAGATTCATTCTCAGATTGCGACGCCTAGACCCAAAGTTTCAACTGGAGTTTCTCCGAGTAAGTATATATTCTCAGGACCTTCTACGACTCTTTGCTAATCTTATATGACATCGATATAAACAATACCTGCAATACAACTTTACCGTCAACTTATGTACAAAATTTAAATACTCTTAAAACAATATTATTTAAAATACCTAGGAATTCATCGCACTTGTTCAATGATTCTTGAGAATAGAGTGTTTTTACAGATTACCAACGGATAAAACCAAAAGTTGCTTTGTACAAGTAAAAAAATGAACCAAAAACTATTATAATTTTCTAAAAAACATAAAACAAAGTTACAAAATATAGGGTTACCGTTAAGTAAGTTGGCTCATTGTACATCTGGCCCGGGGTCGTTCACTATTTTAGACTCCCCGTCCCGTCCAGTATTTAATCTACGACTGGAACACACTGTTATCTCCTTCAATCATCGAAGCCACTAAAGTCCTCCTTGTAAAATGACATGATTGATAGTATAAATATAGTATTATTTTTATTTCCAAACCATCCTAAATCAATAATATAACATTCAGATTCGCTAAAAAGGTTTATGCTTTAATACTAGTTTAAGTTAAGTCTTCTAGTTGATCAGTTTTATTTTGTCCCGTCATTGTTAATACGGTACTGTACTATACTCACTAAAACTTAGAAGTTATTCTAACATTTTAGCGATTTGCGTGGTTTCCAAATGATTTTCATCTTAGAACGTGTTGCTAAAATGAATTTAATTCTGTTATTGTGGAAAGTACGTACTAAAATTGCCATTTTCTGTATAAATTTGGGAAAAAACTCAGAATAAGGGATATGTAAATTTTTTTATTGCATAAATAGTAAGGAAGTTACAAACCCAAAAAAAATTATTTTAAAGAAAATTACTGGGATAATTTAGCTACAAAAAATATTTACTTTTCGGTATAATTTATTACAATTTAAAAAGCAGCCATTTGTCCTTATAATGGAGTCAGGAGGTCAGCAAAAATAAGTGTCAATCTACATGTTAACGTAAAGCTTAACCCAAGGTCGAACAAGTTTATTTTTCTCGGAAACAGTCTGATAGAGGAATAGTGCAACTAGCTTCGGTTAAAAATTCAGTTATACATGATGTTTTGTTTCGGAGCTATTAAACGTCAAAGTCGAAATTTCCGCTATTTCGGTTGAAATCGGGTCCAGGTGGCAAAAGTGAATTAAATCGATGCAAATTGTCGGAGGTGGTAGGAACCCGGAGCTTCAGAACTCTATTGATACCGGTGAGGATCGGAAAATGGCAAGTAATTCTTTTGATCTTTTTTCGTCGAAAAATGCCATTTGCAGGCCCCTCTTTGGTACCTAATAACTCGAAAACAAAACGTCGGATCGAAAAATGGATTCACAAATAAAACTTTAAAATCTCAAATACTTTTTTTTTGCAATACATTTACCTAAACCTAAAATCACTGGAAAAAGGATATATTTGGGAAAAAATGGAAATTTCGATTTTTGAACCAAATATTTCACGGTTTTAATTTTTTGTAGGGTCAAAACGGTTCAAATTGAAATCCCATGTACGTGACCGGAAAGAGCTCGTCGAAATACATGGTATCCATATTTTTTAGTTTTTCATTCTTTATCAGAAGGGAGCAATCGCCGCGCCGGTTAAATTTCGATTTTTTTACTTTTTTGCCCTCGACATCGGTACATTTGAATCACTCTATATTTCTTCCTATCTAATTTGTTCCCAATTTCTCGACACTATCTTATAAAGGGATAATCATACTTTAAAATGAATACCGAATGGGTCACCCAGGGGCGTATTTAAGGGATAAAAACCGAATAGTCTTGATTTTTTCCGACAAATCCTATTTTTAACCGATATTATTCCACACTATTTTCCTTATTTAGTGATTCATTTTGGGTTTATTTTATCCGTTAATTATCTAAGAATACCTCCCACTAATTTATATCGCTTACTTTTTCGTTAAAGTTATAAATAAATAGGTTTATTTGCTTAAATTAGAAGAATTTTGAATTTTCGAAGATTGCCATGAAAACAAAGAATTGCAGTTTATTTACTCGAAATTATTAAGATATTATTATGATGTGTCAAAATTTCGCGAAAATCCCAGTTTTTGTTGCAAAATTGAAAGTTTCCTGGACCGATTTCGGCTTAAAATATACATGAATAAGATTTAAGTTAAGGAACCTTCTACTTTCAGTGCAGAGATATTTCATCAGATTAGTTGCGCATTAAATGCCAATTTTATTGATTTTTCGATGACCTTACAACAGTGGCATTCGCCCTGTACTCATTATGAGTCATAAAAACACTTTCGAAAAATGCAGCCAATGGGATCACGTTTCACAAGTTTCGAAATACGCGCGAAAATTTGCAGTAGGAAATCCTTTTTTTTTGTTAATATGGACCAAAATAAATTGATAACAGCAACTGTCATAAATATTTCATTTATGTAGAGAATATAAAAAAAATATATTTGAGTTTTATTTGGGTTATATGCATATTCCCTATTCATTCCTACACTTGTCAGTTTAAAACTTTTCGTTGTCAAATTAGACCGGTCTAGCGGTGGAGACTCTGAATGTAAATTTCTTGGAGCTATTGTTCTAGATATATATTCTTTTTAGATTGCTATTATTATGGCACAAACTTGAGGTTTCCTGTACGAATATAAATGTCTTGAGTCTAAAACTAATTATATTCTCATTATTTTAGAATCAGAGGGTGAACATGATCAAGGGGAATTTAGAAAGCCCGATGAAGGTGCTGTAGGTGTTGTGCCTGAAATTAAAATTGAGAGCTCATCGGCTCTAACATCCAAACCAAGAGGACAAAAAAGGAAAGCTAAATCGGGAAAAACCTCATCACAACTTACTATTAAAAAAGCTTCTAGAATAGACAAAAAACTTAAATCAGCAATTTCAAAATCATCCGCCATGCTGGAAAAACAATCTTCTACAATTATAAGAAATCGATATTTTAATAAACTAAATGTGAAACATAACAATCTTGTAGAAATTTACCACAACGATGCCATCAAGCACAGCGACTCTGATGAAAGCAACCTAAAAAAATCCAGGCAACACGAGAGACAAAATACAGGGGACATAAAGGAAAATGAGGAAGTGCCACCTCTGAGTATGCAAATGCTCAACACAATGAGTGACGAGCCTCCTCGGCCACGATCAGCCAAAACTGATCAAATATATCAAAATGGATATAACAACCACTATTGCTATGATCCTCCTCAGGCGCCGCGAACAACTGTTAGTTGTTGCTATAGCAAGAACTACGAGCTTCCTACAGTTGCCTCAAGAATGAAACAAGTTGCAAAAAGCTATTTGGGAAATCTTAATTTAAGAACTATACCATTTTGCGCGGCCATATCTACGACTCAGAGTCACAATATCGGTATAAATATTCAGCAAGTCATGAATATTATTAAAAACAGGCAACCTATTAATGGGATATCTCCTACTTTAGCTCATAATATTGGTTTGGCAGCTGAAAAATTGAATAACAAACCCTTTTCCACTTTTATATCAACGATTAATTCTAGAATCGCGTAAGTATTAATTCCAACTAATTATTAATTTTAAATCTAGACTCCATCCACTTAAGCGCGAATATGGAAGATTTTTGTATCACAACAAACTAAGTACTACAAAATTGTTCCCCATGCATGCTCTAGGCTACAGAAGTCTGGTTCTTTCGATAAGATTTAGCAGCTTTTAAATTCCTCATGCTGTAGCCTCATTGTCATCGTAGATGTCTAAAGTGCCTGCATTTTCTGTCAAAATTTACAATTTTATAGAAATTGATACGTCAGTTTTGAATAAGGAACTTATTTTCATTTTCCCAAATTTATCTTTATATTTTAGACAAACTGCTTCGAGATGTCCACTTTCCAGGACCTATTTAAATCTTCAACAGCTCCAAGAACAAGCCAAAACTATTCCCGAGCAAACAATTGAAGAAGCAGACGAAGAGCCTGCGGAATCGCCAGAGACGAAAACTATGATAATAACAGGTAAATGTATAAAAAACGAATCTTAGGTTAAAGCAATAAATCGGATCACAATTCCTAAAATTTTGTATTTAGTTACTCATTAGTCCTCAGCAGCGCTATAAGCATGACGCTTGCAATGAATAGGATTAGAATAGGTGTATACACCTTATTATAAAAGTATTTGCCTTATTCGTAAGAATATTTGCGAAATTCGAAACTTGTGCGTAATATCGTTGTAATAGACGTGAAGTTTTTGGTTACTTATAAAAATATAAATCTAAGTAAATTTTACAAATTGGCTCCAATTGGATGAAAGCTATGCAGAAGTGGTTTAATTAATTGTGGTTAATTTGAAAATGTATTATAGCTGAATATAAAAAAAATCATAATACGGGGGTAATTTAAAAATTTTCAAAAAATATATTTTTTGAATGGAAGACTATGATATTGTATTTTTAATTCTAAACAACTTTTCTTAATAACGTTTCTCTATATTTTTCGAAATAAGGGTACTTTACTTTTGAACGATTTTTATATTTTTTGATTGCCCTGTACGCTGTTTGACTTGAAGCTATTCTAAGTGCACCTGCATGATATGGTTATCGGACATGCACCAACTTTTGGCTGTATTTATATTTCGGTTATGCAACTAATAAAAATAATTCCCATTTGTTGCGCACTTAATGGACCACACTGTATAATATACAGTATATATATATATATATATATATATATATATATATATATATATATATATATATATACAGTGACCGGCAAAAAGTTCGCAACATATGGGAAAAATTTTTATTAGGAGAGTATCGGAAAAACTTTCCCAGGGGATCGGTTCTGCATGTCCGATAACCTAAAAATCGATTTTGACATACGTCACGTGACCACTGGTATAGCGTCAAATTAAAAAAAAAATTGTTAATTTACAAAAAGTGAGGTTAGTTGACGAGATATCAAAAAAAGTTATTTGAAAAAATTGCTTAGAATTAAATTCTAGGTCCTTGTGCAAAATTTTAAGATTTTATTTAAAAAAATTGGAAAACTCAATTTTTTTTAAATATTTTTTTATCGATTTACAAATTTCCGGTTTTTTTCGTTTAGATAGCTTGGCTAATGTAAAGCCCATGTATCTGGATGAAAATAAACGAATGTAGTAGTTTTTTCTACAATTGACAGGACAAAATTTAAAAAAACAGGGTTTCGCCGGACGCTAGCTGTTGCAATGATTTGTATCTAGCAGCAGTGTCAAAATTTTAGAGACATTTCAATGAGATTACATTGAGAAAACCTTAATCGTCTTAAATATATCTGAAGTTCGACTTTCTGTAAAGTTAAGGGGATTAAAATAGATAATAAACAAAAAATTACCTGTTTATTTAATCGAAATTTTATAAACGAAAACCAATGTAAGAAAAACTTAAAAGTAGTCAAATTCTGTACTAACAACACAAAAAATCATTGTTTTTCCTTGGGTGCACAAAATTTAAAACTCAGTATGACCACCATTTCTCTCCATACATACTGTTGTTCTCGAGCGCAACTCTCGATTAACATTTCGGAGCATTTTACGATTTATTTGCAATACACAATTTATAATGACATTCTCTAAATTTTGTATATTCCTAAAGGGTCGATGTTTGTACACAGGGTTCTTTAGGTATCCCCGCATAAAAAAATCTAACGGAGTCAGATCTACAATTCTACAATTGACAGGACAAAATCGAAAAAATAGGTGTTCGCCGGACGCTCGCTGTTGCAATGGTTTGAATCTAATGAAATGACTGTATCAAGATTTTATTAAGATTTTTCGCACATAAATTTAACAACCAGGTCTATTTAGTTGTACTTAAAACTACCAAAGCAGGCTCTGAAATTAAAACAACCAAATAATCTAGTAGGTTAAAAACAACAGAAAAATGTCAAACAAATTATAATTTGTTTGATTTCAACCTATGTCATTGGTTTATGTCTCGCATCTTACTAAGTTTGATATTTTACATAAGTTTATTAATATTTTATTCCTTAAAATGGCACCCACACTACTTCTTCAGGAAAAGATAGAAATTATTTTAATTTCTGGAGATAATTACAAAAGCCATAGAGAAACAGCAGCAATTTTTAATGAGAGGCACCCCGATAAATCCCTCCATTATTCCACAGTATCTCGTCTAGTCAATAAATTTAAAGAAACGGGATCGGTAGAAAATCAGTATAAAGTTTCCCATGAAAAATCGGTAACAGGTGACGAAGGTTCTCTGGATGTGTGTTTGTCGATCACAGAAACACCCCAATTAGCAGTTAGTCAAATATCGGAGATCACTAACATTCACGAAAGATCTGTGCGGAGGATATTAAAAAGAAACAAATTTCATCCGTACAAACCTAAATTTGTACAAGTATTAAAAGATAGGGATTATGACGCCCGCTTCGATTTTTGTGCCTGGTTCCAGGGTATGATTGAGGAAGATTTTAATTTCCCAAAGAACGTTCTTTTCTCGGATGAAGCTACATTTACCTCTAACGGAACCGTCAGTTCACAAAACTGTAGATGGTGGGCCACCGAAAACCCAGACTTTGTAATTCAGAGTAAAGACCAATATAGTTTTAAGGTTAATGTGTGGTGCGGAATTTTCAACCTCAGAATAGTGGGACCTTTTTTCTTTAGAGACAATTTAAATTCAGAACGATATTTAGAATTTCTACAAACTGAGATATCTGACTTTTTAGACAATTTGTCATTAGCCGAAAGAAGAAATTTATACTTTCAACAAGACGGAGCTAGCATTCATTCCACAAATGAGGTGAAGAGATGGCTGGATCAAGAATTTGGAAACCAGTGGATAGGACGGTTTTCTGAAAATCCGTGGCCTGCGAGATCACCAGATCTGACTCCGTTAGATTTCTTTATGTGGGGATACCTAAAGAACTCTGTGTACAAACATCGACCCTTTAGGAATATACAAAATTTAGAGAATGTCATTAGAAATTGTGTATTGCAAATAAATCGTAAAATGCTCCGAAATGTTAATCGAGAGTTGCGCTCGAGAACAATAGTATGTATGGAGAGAAATGGTGGTCATACTGAGTTTTAAATTTTGTGCACCCAAGGAAAAACAATGATTTTTTATGTTGTTAGTACAGAATTTGACTACTTTTAAGTTTTTCTTACATTGGTTTTCGTTTATAAAATTTCGATTAAATAAACAGGTAATTTTTTGTTTATTATCTATTTTACTCCCCTTAACTTTACAAAAAGTCGAACTTCAGATATATTTAAGACGATTAAGGTTTTCTCAATGTAATCTCATTGAAATGTCTCTAAAATTTTGACACTGCTGCTAGATACAAATCATTGCAACAGCTAGCGTCCGGCGAAACCCTGTTTTTTTTTAATTTTGTCCTGTCAATTGTAGAAAAAACTACTACATTCGTTTATTTTCATCCAGATACATGGGCTTTATATTAGCCAAGCTATCTAAACGAAAAAAACTGGAAATTTGTAAATCGATAAAAAAATATTTAAAAAAAATTGAGTTTTCCAATTTTTTTAAATAAAATCTTAAAATTTTGCACAAGGACCTAGAATTTAATTGTAAGCAATTTTTTCAAATAACTTTTTTTGATATCTCGTCAACTAACCTCACTTTTTGTAAATTAACAATTTTTTTTTTAATTTGACGCTATACCAGTGGTCACGTGACGTATGTCAAAATCGATTTTTAGGTTATCGGACATGCAGAACCGATCCCCCGGAAAAGTTTTTCCAATACTCACCTAATAAAAATTTTTCCCATATGTTGCGAACTTTTTGCCGGTCACTGTATATATATATATATATATATATATATATATATATATATATATATATATATATATATATATATATATATATATATATATATATATATATATATATATACAGTGTGGTCGTTTAAGTGTGCAACATATGGGAAAGTTTTTTATTACCGATTTCTCAGAAAATTTTATTCTTGATAAAAGTTGGTGCACGTTCGATAATCATATTGGGTGTACTTGGAATGGTTGCAAGTCAAACGGTGTACAGGGTAGGGCAAAAAATATAAAATTTCTACAAGAATAAAGTACCCCTATTTCAGAATATTCAGCAAAATGTTATTAAGAAAAGGTGTTTAGAATTAAAAGTTATGCATAGGTTTGAAAACATGACCTCATAAAATAAAAAACAAAATTTTTTTGAGAATATTAATTATTTCCTAAAAAAAAATTTTTTTTTATTATCACCCTAAAAACCTTCATAAATTAAACAAAATCAAATCAAGTTCACACATCTTTGTTCAAATTCAAGCATATTTGTAAAATTAACTTAGCTTTTTAATTTATTAAGGAATCACAAACTTCATTTTTGTTGCAAGGACATTAAACACAACTTTAAAATACCGTAAAAATTATTTTTAACAAGATAAAACATTAGTAATGATAATTTTCAAATTAAAAAACTCTCATTTAAATTACAAAATATTTATTTTAAATGTTTATTAGAAAATTGTACAAAATAATCGACAAACATGAAATCCTACTAAAATAATCGCAGATACCTATGGAAAGAAAACAAATAAGGGTTCAAAGTAAACATTATGACAGTTTGGTGGCATTATTCATTCTTAAATAATTATTGTTATTAGCTGATCTCAAATGCCTCCTCCAGTAAAGTTAACGTTAGCCGAAAAGGCAGAATTAGTGCTAATATGTGGAGAACACTATAAAACAGTGCGTGAAGCAGGAGATATATTCAATGAACGACATCCAGATAAACAAGTCCACTATTCAACCATAAGCAGAATTTTAAATAATTTTAAACAGACAGGGTCTTTAGAGTATAAATATAAAAATGAACGTACCAAAACTGTATGTACTGAAGAAAATCAATTACAAGTACTTCAAGCAGTTGTTGAAAACCCTAGAAGATCCACCCAAGAAGTGCATGCTTATACGGGTATAAAAAAAACCTCTATTAAGGAGATTCTTAAAAAACAAAAATATCACGCCTATAAGCCAATGTTTATTTGCACGTTTCAAAGACAAGACTATGACTTGCGGTATGATTTCTGCATGTGGATTCAAGGAGAAATAGAAGATCAACGTGATTTCCATAGACACATGCTTTTTGGGGATGAATCCACGTTCACTACAAATGGCGTTGTTTCTTCCCAAAATTGTAGGTGGTGGTCGGACGAAAATCCAAATTTTGTCATTGACAACAAAAACCAGTATTACCAAAAAACAAACGTTTGGTGCGGTATTATTAACGACAAATTAATAGGGCCGTTCTTTTTTCGCCAAAACCTAACTGGTGATACCTATTTACATTTTTTGGAAAACGAACTAACAGATTTTTTGGATAATATGAGTATACAAGAACGACGTAAATTATGGTTTGTACATGATGGTTGTCCGGCTCATTCTGCTAGAATTGTTTCTGAATGGTTAAATGGAGAATTTGGTGATAAATGGTTAGGACGAAATACCGATCCACGGTGGCCTCCTCGTTCGCCAGATCTCACCCCACTAGATTTTTTTTTATGGGGATATTTAAAGCAAAAAGTTTACAAGGATCGACCCTTTAATAATGTTGGGGAGCTTGAAATTTCGATACGATTTCATTGCAGAAATATTCCAGCAAGTGTATTGCGATCCACGCTTAGTGAATTTTATGATTGGACAATTAAATGCATTGAACGTGAAGGTGGACATACGGAGACGCGTCGATAATTTTTTTAAACATACCTAATATAATTTTTTTCTGCATTTCAAATATTGTCTGTTTAATTTTTTTTAAATTTGTTTATTGTTAAGTTATAATAAAAAGAAGCCGATAAAAATTGACAAAACCATTGGCACCATACTCAAATACGTTTAGGAACATTGTATTTCTTGACTTTGCACTAAACGCAGACATAATGCATGCATTGTTTTGTTAATAATGCCCCACAACGCCATTATGTTAGAATGATTTCATGTTTGTAGATTATTTTGTACAATTTTCTAATAAACATTTAAAATAAATATTTTGTAATTTAAATGAGGGTTTTTTAATTTAAAAATTATCATTACTAATGTTTTATCTTGTTAAAAGTAATTTTTACGGTATTTTAAAGTTGTGTTTAATGTCCTTGCAACAAACATGATGTTTGTGATTCCTTAATAAATTAAAAAGCTAAGTTAATTTTACAAATATGTGTAAAATTAATTGATTTTGTTTAATTTATGAAGGTTTTTAGGGTGATAATAAAAAAAAATTTTTTTTTAGGAAATAATTAATATTTTCAAAAAAATTTTGTTTTTTATTTTATGGGGTCACGTTTTCAAACCTATGCATAACTTTTAATTCTAAACACATTTTCTTAATAACATCTTGCTGAATTCTCTGAAATAGGGGTACTTTATTCTTGTAGAAATTTTATATTTTTTGCCCTACCCTGTACACCGTTTGACTTGCAACCATTCCAAGTACACCCAATATAATTATCGAACATGCACCAACTTTTATCAAAAATAAAATTTTCTGAGAAATCGGTAATAAAAAACTTTCCCATATGTTGCACACTTAAACGACCACACTGTATATATATATATATATATATATATATATATATATATATATATATATATATATATATATATATATATATATATATATATATATATATATATATACGTACGTACGTATAAATACGTTATTTGAAAAATAATTTGATTTCTTACGGATACCATTACCTGTTTCTCAAAACTACGCATTTTTTGAAAATGGTTCTTATACAGAGTGTCCACGGATAGGACTTATACCATAAATATGACTAATTTCTAACTTTTCGAAAAAAAAAACAGTTTTCATAATAAAACATGCTGATAAATAGGATTCGCGTTTAGAATATTAATTTGTATATACTGGACGCCCAAAAAAATACTTTAAACTACATTAATTTTTTATTTTAATGGAAAATACTATTTGTAGTAGTATGCTTGACTGACGTCGGCAGTCAAAATTTAATATTTCAGTTAAGTTTGACATTCATTTATAATGCTCTGTTTTAGTACAAGCTTCTCTGCGGGGATGGAAAATATACTTATATAATTAATCTTGATCCCTTTAAATATCACCATTTGGCATTGTCATTGTATTCAGTTAAATACAGGGTGTCTGGAAAAGGTGTATACAAAATGCTACCACGTATTCGTGAGACTAAAATAAGACGATTTAACCCAACTTACCTATATCCAAAAGTGTTTCGTTAGGGAGATACAGAGCCCCAAAGGGGTACTTAACGATTTACTTTTTTGGCTCTAACTTTTGAACCGACTTGTATAATTTAATGAAATTTTAATATTTTATGTTGGCCATAAAGACTCATAAAACCATACTACAGTAGATGTTTGACATCGTCAGGGAAGTCAGGAACGGACTTGCCACCACACTCTTTTTGCCAAATTTTTTACAGGTATCATTTTACAGAGCTGAAAACTGATTTTTTAAATACTTTGGTCATTCCTCTTTGATAAAGGTACCCAACATTTGTTTCGACAAAATTAGGCGTTTTCGAAAAAATTAGTTTTTGTATAATACGTTATTGAAATAATTTTATCAGAATACTACAATAAAACACCAGTCGTTTTTATTTCGTTAACAATGTGTTATTGACAACACTTTTCAAAATTGTCTGACTGATTATACAAGAATTAAGTAATGGAGCATTATTCCTTTAGCGAATATGCTGACATGCATCTAATTTATGGACAAACACTTGGCAATTGTGTGGAGGCAAGAAGAATTTATTGTGGTACATCTCCAAATCGACGTTTACCGCACCGAAGAACTTTGGAAAGGGTGGGTCGTAGCTAAGGGAAACAGGTAAAAAGTCAAGTGAAATAAAAAAAATGCTAAAAATAGCGAATCTTTTGCTAATCCATTTTAGGAAGTTTTTTGCCGCGCCGTGGTGGAGAAGGGCCTCCAAGAAGAGCAAGACACTCTCAGTTAGAGGAGGAAATTCTGGATGAGATTGCTGAAAATCCCTCTAATAGTGAAAGAAAGTTGTCGGTTCAAGTTCATGCAACAAAGTGGGTTGTTCATGAGACCCTTCGAGAACAACTGCTACATCCGTATCACGTCCACAAGGTATATGCCATGTCTCCCGCTGATTATCCTGCAAGAGTCAATTACGCAAATTGGTTTTCTCAACGATTTAGGTAAAATCCAAATTTTACTAGTATTGTTTTGTTCACGGACGAAGCCGGTTTCGCCCGAGACGGTGTAATGAATTGCCATAATTTGCATATCTGGCATGAAGAAAATCCCCATGCAATAGAACAGACGAAGCATCAACAAGGATTTATGGTTAACGTGTGGGCGGGGATTATTGGGAATCATCTCATTGGACCGTTCTTTATTGAAGACAGATTAAATGGTGCCATCTATTTGCAATTCTTGCAACAAAACTTAAACGGTTTATTAGAAAATGTGCCCTTAGAAATTAGAAATCAGATGTGGTTTATGCAAGACGGTGCACTGTCCCATTTTAGCAATTTAGTTCGTCAGCACTTATCAAATACTTTTGGTGATAGATGGATAGGTCGAGGTGGGCCTATTGTATGGTCACCGAGGTCGCCCGACATGACTCCTTTAGATTTCTTC
The DNA here is from genome assembly GCA_963971165.1 of Philopedon plagiatum. Classification (NCBI taxonomy): domain Eukaryota; kingdom Metazoa; phylum Arthropoda; class Insecta; order Coleoptera; family Curculionidae; genus Philopedon; species Philopedon plagiatum. The sequence continues at coordinate 27,802,844 of OZ020194.1, forward strand.
TTGTGGGGAAATTTAAAAAGGCTTATATATTCAACGCCAGTTCACACCAGGGAAAACCTGATAGAAAGAATAACACACCATTGAAACGAAATTCGAGACAATCCTGGAATGTTGTTTCAAGTACAACAACAAAACATCCGTCGGATAAGAAAATGTATGGAGGTACAGGGCGCCCACTTCGAAAATCTGCTCAAGTAACCAAGAAGAAGGAGAGCTTTCACATTTTTAACATTTTTCTGTTTAAGCGATTTCTGAAATATCAAAAAGATTCAGTTTTAAGTACTTTTTATGATTTAACTTTTACCTGTCAATATCACATTGTTAACGTAATAAAAACGACTGGTGTTTTATTGTAGTATTGTAGTATTATTTCAATAACGTGTTATACAAAACCTTAATTTTTTCGAAAACGGCTAATTTCATCGAAACAAATGTAGAGTACCTTTTTTAAAGAGGAATGACCAAAGTATTTAAAAAATCAGTTTTGAGCTCTGTAAAATAATACCTGTCAAAAAGTTGGCCCAACGAGATTGGTGGCAAGTCCGTTCCTGACTTCCCTGACGATGTCAAACATCTACTGTAGTATGGTTTTATGTCTTTATGGCCACCATAAAATATTAAAATTTCATTAAATTATACAAGTCGGTTCAAAAGTTAGAGCCAAAAAAGTAAATCGTTAAGTACCCCTTTGGGGCTCTATATCTCCCTAACGAAACACTTTTGGATATAGGTAAGTTGGGTTAAATCGTCTTATTTTAGTCTCACGAATACGTGGTAGCATTTTGGACAGACCTTTTCCAGACACCCTATATAATAAGTGACATAGAAAATTAAACATCTATTACCTAAGTGTAGTTCAATTTCGGCAAATGTTGGTCTACTGGTAAGTATAAAGCGATTTAAAGTTGGACCAGAAACTATGCATAATATCTGAGTTATGCTACCTTGATGTTAATAATATGTCGGACGTCCTCTGTTACTAACACATTCATTTAGTCATCGCGGTATGGATTGGATGCGGTTATTAATGCCTCTTGGGATATTCAATCCCAAGCAACCTGAATTTCATGTCGGAGAGAGTCTAGGCCTGTAGGAGGTGTGGGAGATTTTGTTCTTCGTCATCTTCGTCCCATCATATCCCAGACATGTTCAGTTGGGAAAAGATCCGGAGATCGAGTATGCCACTGAAGAAGATTTATGCCGTCAGCTTCAAAAAAGTCTCAAGTATCCCGCACGACATGGCGGCGCGCGTCATTCTGTTGAAAAATTGGATTTGCCAATGTTTCCAGAAGTGAAAAAAGATGTAGTTGTAACGCTTCGTGAATATAGCACTGGGCTCTCATGCTTCCTCGAATAAACACTAAACATAACCTGATACCGTAAGCAATGACATAACACCCACAGTGCGGTGGTGAACATATCTTTCTATGTGGAAAACTAGACATTCCATCTCTCACCATGTCCTTTTGCCATCGTACTGCCGTCATATATCCCCAAATAGAATTTGGATTCATCGCTAAGTACAACTGAGCTTCATTCCATTGAATCCCGTCTCTACTCCAATCGATGCCGACTATGCTCGTCGCACTCGTAGCACGAGATGAGGAAGGTTTGAGAAAAGCAACAATAACCTCATTCGGCAGTAAATGATCCTTATTGTTATTGCTCTTTCTTCCACATCAAACCATTGATTCGCAATTGCGCTTGTTGTGGAAAATCGATCTGTTAGAGCTATTAGCCTCAAACGACGATCCTGACGTTCTGTGGCTCGTCTCTGACGTCCAGTACCTCTGGCACGTTAACCTCGGCCTTCTTGGAACCATGCCTGAAAATACCTTATTACAGAGGCTTCATTCCGGTTAAGGTAATTTCATAATTCACTTATCTCAATTATCCGACCCCTCTCAAACTCACAGAATTGTGTGAAATTAACACGTCTTCGACCTCGAGGTATCTTGACATAACGAAAAACACTGGTAAAATAACTCGATTATCCGACCCCCATAAAAGAATTTAGTGCTCGGAAAGCCGTCAAATTCATTTTATGTATATATAATGTATTCATATTTTTATCAAGATATAATAACTAGTTCTGACTGTCGTATTTTCTATGTCACTTTATAGTTGCGCTATGCCTGCAAGCTTTCGGGATCCTCATCGTATATTTTACAAAAATTAAACGATTTAATTATAACTTTGTATTCCTTTGGTTGTTGAAGTGGAAGATTTGAAGCAGCTTCTTCAGATGGCTTTTTCTCTGTAAATAAAATGTATTAAATTATTTTTATGCAGTTTTTAAATGCTTTGCATAAAAAAAAAACTTATTGTTTCTAAATGGGTGTCGTTTACCAAAACAAAAATAATTAGGGGAGATTTACTTTGGAAAAATTACAAATTTTACCAGTTTGTGGCATAGGCAACCCCATCGAGAGACCTTTACCAGTTTTCACTACTTTTCGGTCTTTTGACTGTTATCGCTAAAAATACTCGAAAGTTCTTTTTTGGATCCTGATTTAAAAAGTAAGATTTAATTAAACAGAAAAAACATCAATTTTAGGTCCATCCGGAGATATGGAAGTCAGAACAAAAAATACACCTCTCTGGAGTATTGACAGAAACGCAACTAATGAGCAATGCACTTGCATTGCTCAACCCAGTGTCAGTTTTCAACACGTAGACCGTAAATATCAACGGAGTAACAGGTCACATACTGACAATACTCTTAACTCCCATCAGGTATTTTAATTTATTCAATTCTCGTACTACAGTTTATTCAAAGAGACCTGTGACAGAAAAAATTTCCCAAAAACCTATTTATTGTACAGTGCCTTATAGGTCTGTTAATTTGTGTTCCACGAAACTGTACTTTTTTATTTGCAGAACACGTCCATTAGAAAAAAATCAGCAGGTTAGTGCAATTTCGTGCAATACAAACGAATAACCCTTATGATTTGTCGGTTGTTACTTTGTTGGTTGGTTTCGGGTGGGGTCAGGCGTTAAAATCTATTGGGATATTGTGCTCAACTTCCTCTTGTTTACGTTGCTGAATAATATACCTTCGAAGAGTGTTTTTTGAATTTTTTCTGTCAGGTACATTTTAGCAGAGTATAGAAAAAAAATCAAAAATGTAGTAATATCTTAATATCTAACAAGGTATTTTAGGAACTCAGGAAAAACATTTGTATATAAGCTTAATCTTATTTATGATTTACGTAACACTCATGTAACATATAAATCACAAGTGAGTTTACTGTAACTGTTAACTATTCACAGTAATTCGTACTGTCTAAGTATATGTAGTACATACCAAAAATGCCCTTCAATGTTATGATTCAATTAGAAAACTATCACTAAAACATTTTAAATGGTACTGTATTGAACTCTGAGAGAAAATGTTATTTTTGATAGCAAATTTCTCACCTTTATAAAAAGTTTTAATGTACAAGATGATACGCTTAAAAGAATACACACATACATTGAAAATATCAATATTATTTTAAAATAACATAGACCAGTTTTCAGGATTTTTATATGCAATCACAACATTAAGGTAAAAACATGCAGGAAATATTTTTTTTATTTTAAATGAAAGTATACTATACAGGGTGTTATGAAATTCACTGCATGTATTGAAACCGCTAAATCCTGATATGAATTCAGATGGGGAAACAATGGTCACAAATGGCGCTTCGCGATAATAAGCTAGGTATCGCCCCTCAAATTTTTTTTAATCACTGCGCCTCACTGGCTGGTAATAAAACATAACCATATAAAGAACAAAAGAACAGTGAGCTAGGTTGTTGTATTGCCAGGTCTCTTAACAATATTTCTATGTAACAAGTTTGAAGAAATAATATGTTTATGACATTAAGTAAAGCAAAGTAATCTTTATTCGTCACTTACACTTAAAAAATGGAGCCTATTGAACTACTAAAGACAGAAATCCTACTAACTCATCAAAAATTCTCAATTTCAAAAAGTTAAATACTACCCACCTATAACACAAATAAAACAAGAGAACAGCTGATTAAACCAATAGATAAATACCTCAACTAAACACCAAGGAATTAGTGTTTTACTAATTTATAATGCACATCACTAAGCGCGTACGATATTTTGTTAATATTTCAAGGCCTTAAATATGTTTCTTTCACAAATTAAGAGACAGAAAACAAAAATTTATAGGGCATTATATTATCAAACTCGTCAATATGCATCCAGATTTGGATCCCACCACACCACTTCTCCTCTCTTGCCTGTCACCTTAACAGCTGAGCTGACGCACGTGATCGGCGGACCAATCAGAGAGATCAGACGCACGGTGGCGGACCAATCGGTAGGGGCCGCAGATACACTAGCGAAATAAAAAGGTCAACAACACAACAACCCGTCGCGTCGGCTTGGCATATTATGTCATTGTATTTAAACAGAATAATTTATTTATTTATTTATTTATTCAAATACGTACATTACAGAGAGAGTCCAAATAGTACAACCCATACAAAAAAAGAAAACAATGTAAAAAGTACAAATGCGGTAAAACAAACTTATCCGGACCAACAACACAACACATCAAAAAGTAATCATTAATGTCTTTCCACTGTTCGTTCGTCCACAACAGGGATAAGAATTTATATAATTATATTGATTGTAAGATTGTCAATAATATTTCTAATTTTATTTTTAAAAGTTACCACAGAAAAGTTAAGATTCAGATTATATGGTAACACGTTTAAGTAGGTACGACATTATTCGTTTAATGGTGCTATTTTTAACAATATCAGTGCGACTAGGGTTTCCGGAAAATAGTTCTAGTTGCCTCGCATGGCAATATGACACTCTAAAATTTATCAACGCCAAGAAGTCCGCGCAGTCTACCCCATTATTCAGCAGCTTGCGTGTTTCCAAAGTATCCAGGCCCAATATATTGATCCGCTCATGGTACGGTAATAGAGAACTCTCCACAGTTTGTTTAACCAATAAGGACTTGACAAACTTCGATTGTACGCGTCCTATTCTTTTAATATGTGTGTTGTATAAAGGAGCCCATATCATGCCACAATACTCTAGCTGGCTCCATACCAGTGCGTAGTATATAGACTTAAGGACCTCGATGCCCCTGAAATCCCAGCACTGTCGCATGACAAAGCCCATCATCTTAAAAGACTTTGCTGTAACATTGTCAATATGGGCTATAAATCTCAGTTCCCTATCGAAAATGATACCAAGATCATTGACCAGTTGACCCCCGGTAGTAGAGAGCCATCAATATTATAAACATGATCCACAACATACCTTTTTCTGGAAACAGATAAAACTTTTCACTTGGTTGTGTTTAGTGTCATTTTATTATTTTCACACCACGTCAATAACTTTGTTATTTGATCCTGCAACAACACGCAATCACTTGTGTTAGAGATGATGCGGTAAATCTTTAGATCATCGGCGAAAAATAGAAAGGAGCAATGATCAAATATGTAGGATAGATCGTTCACGAATATCAAGAACAATACAGGACCAAGATGAGAGCCCTGGGGTACTCCAGAATCAACCAGGATGTCTTTTGAGAAGTAGTTATTAACTTTGACGTATTGGATTCGGTTACGGAGATAACTGTTAATCCAGGAGAGTAATGGATCTCCAATACCGCAATGTTCTAATTTTTGTAGTAGGATATATTGATCGACTCGGTCAAACGCTTTCTTAAAGTCACAAGTAAATAATGTTTATTTTTGACGAAATTTCCTTCTGCGAATCAGAAGATTTGGTTATAATTTTATAATACCGTGTAGTTGTGCTGAATTAGTGTGATAGTCAATTATGTGAAACCCTAGTTGCGACTACCGTCTATGAATGTGTTAGTAAATTAGTGGGATAGGGTTTGCGTTATAATTCCCAACCAATTTTTTAAGGCAGAAAATTTAAGCTATTAAGAATAATGCTCATCTCATTATTAACGTAACAGGTGAGTCATAATTGTTTGTGTTACTGTAAAACATTGCCTGTTTCATTTTGCTTACATTGTCAACCTAATTTCACGAGTAGTCCATATTTTCCCGTATTATGTAAAGAAATCTCTCTTAAATTAAAATACGCCTTTTTGGTAAAATGCGTCCGTGGAATTAAGTATACTTTAGATTATTTAAAAAAGAGATGCCACGATAATATTTACATTTGTTTTTTTTCTTTATCAGAGTCTATGACGTCAGGCTCTTTAGAAGCGTCGGATATGGCGGTGGTTTAGAAAAAAGTGTGCGATTTGAGGGGAAAAAAGTATTGGGTATGCCTGTAGACTACTCCGGGTGTCACCCATTCAAATATATGCAGTGAATTTCATACCACCCTGTATACTATACTATTTTGTTCCGTAATTAGAATACTTCACATAAAGAGCTGTTCAATTAACATTTGATATATCTGTTCGCTTTAAAGATCCCTTGTTATTTTATCAGGCTTTGGTTTCTTATAGAATAGAACCTAGAGGCATACCTCATTGTCAACAGGTTAAATTTTACGATTTAGGAAAAAAATAATTTATAGCTTCTTGAAAATCGATTAAAGACAAGACTGAGGCGTTACAAAACAACAAGAAATCATTACATGCCGAGAAATGCCGCTGCCCAAGAAAGTCAAGTTCCGACAGTCGACCATGGCACTACTAATCAGGAGACACAAGAACTACAGGGACGGGAGAAAAATTTAAAAGAAGTTCTAACCAACTTGCATGCAGACTTTGAGGCTTTAAATAAGTAAGTTTAAATAGTCATATTTCTACATGACCTGCCCAAGTAAAAAAATCTGTATTTCTGTTCTAAATTTTATTAGTTTTCATTTTTGTAAGCAGTTTAGGATGCAAATTTACAGTTTTGCAGTTTAAAATTTGCAAGATCCTTAAATAATAGGGTACTTACCGATGCGAATCGGATTACAGTGACAGTATAGCCCGGGCTGGGTGTTCCAAAAAGGTCGATTTCAAGAAAAGAAAATTAGAAGCATTTTGACATACGTGAAGGTTGTATAGGGGGGCATTTCTGAGGATATGTACTAGCCCAGTAACGCTGAAATTGCTGCTGTGATTTTTAATTATTTCTTAAATATGCTAAAACTAGTTTTTCGTCCGTAACTCCTTTCTTTTGTACTGTAGGTAAAAGTGGTCAACAGGAAAGTTGTAGGTGTTGAAAAAACCTTTTATTTGAATTTTCGGTCGTCCAAATCCATTTAACAGTTAACGAGATAATTACAAGAAACCATTAAAAATGCCCATTTTTTTTAATAATCAATAACTTCTGCAAAAAAAAAATTTTGGTCCTCTCAAGGTACACCAGAAGATGACTTTTTATATGCTTAATGTGCCCTATTCGTTTCAGTCCGATCGCATTTTTGGTTCAAAAGTTATTCTATTTGTTTATCCGGTTTAGGTTCCAGAAGAGCAATATTTAAAACTCTTTTCCGACTTGTTGGGAAAGGCTACAGACCTCACCTTGGGCGCAAACAATTACTTAAGACCTATATTATCTTGTGGTGTAATGGGCAAATCAGTTTTATGATATTTTGCATTGTTACTGCGGCGAAAACAAAACCTCAAAAATTGGCCTGTGATTTTTTATAAACAATTAACGATATCTCGGGAATGACCCTTCGGATCTTCGTCGGACTAGATGCTTTGGTTAACTGGTATTGTCATGTTAACCTGTCCTTTTTTATGGTAAAGCACCGGACTTGAACCAAGCGCGGCGCGTGGTGGTCGAGTGAGTCCGCTTAACATTTCTGCGGCGCTATCTACCGAGCCACCGGCCAGTCAAATAGTCAGTAGTATCAATTTTGCTATAACGCTATCATTTTAAAAAAAGCAGATATAAAAATTGTTCTCTTCTTTCTCAAAAATTGAAGTGATCGCTTCTACCCCGATCTGAAACAGGAACTGATTTGTTAAATTGATCCAATCTGCCATGTCAATTGAATCAAACTCTGTCTACCCTTAATGTAGTTAATTAGATAGTGAAGTAAAGGTTAGTACGCAGTGTTTAGTTAATTTTATTTTACTGAAATGCATTATTTTAGAAAATACGAAGATTTATCTGAGAAGTCTCAAGCAGGCGGCAATGACGAGGCCCTGAAGGAACTCGAACGACTAGAAGCCGAATTAAACAAAAAAGAAGAGGAAATTACAATGGTAATGTCCCTATATAAAGAGGTGCTAGCTTTAAAACAACAAGTTAAACAATTAAAGGAAAAAAGAAGCTTGGCCAATATACCTCCAAAAGAACCGAAACATGCTAAAATAAAGTTTGAAGAGTACAACAATCCAGAGGCGGCATTCCATTTAACTAAATTGTTGAGGCAAATTCAGCATTATCAAATGAGATATAAAACAAATTTAAGCGAGGAATAAATAAATTTAAAAATAGACATATTTCGTATTTACTCACAATCAGCCGCAGCACCAGACGCTGCATAATATACAGGGTCTTATGAAATTGACTACATATATTCCTGGTAAATCCTGGTCTGAATTCAGATTGAAAAGAAATATGCATAAACGGCGCTTCGCAATCATAATCTGTTAATCGCCCCTTAAACTTTCTCTAACCAGCGGTACCCGCCACTGGCAAGAAACACATGATACCAAATAAGTTGCCCATTCTACCAATAATTTTTTCTATGTAACAAGTCAGCATAAGAACTACTGTTATTGTTACATTTATAGTAAAATCCCTTTAAAATACATTTCTATTGAAAATGTTTAAGATTAAAAAAACATTGTACCAACAACAGTGACAACACAGTCATTCATTTAATGGACGAACCCAACGCTTGACTAATAATTAACATTAACAAAAGCTCCATTAACAAAATTAAATACAATATTTAAAAAGATTCCAAGGTATTTTGTCCCTATCCCCACTATTAAAAACTAAAAACTAATGTTTTGATACTTTTAAAATAAAATCTCTTCAAAATTCACTTCCTCTAGAAATGTTTTACATTAAACTTAACACACTTATCGTCGTATTCCGGAGAAAACCGCGTAACTCCACATTTCTATGAAAATAGTATTTTAGTACCACCTGTTAGGTAATAGTGTAACTAATCTGTATGCAAATTACAACTCCTAAAATAAACCGATATAATTTAAATTTTAGAAAAAGAAATATAGGCGTCTCCAGCCGCAGAGGGGCGTCCAAGGAAAAATGCGTACCTAACTCCTTATTTTGTATACAGATCAATGCCATTGACAGGTGTCAATATCTTGGGTAGATATTTTTTCGGGTTACGCGTAAAATCTTGCAGTTCTGTTCTGTTTTCCAAAGTGAAGTTCGATAACTTTAATTATGTTTTTTCTTTCTCCTGAAAAATTGCATTACATGGAGTTACGCGATTTTCTCCTGAACACGACGTTATACAGCGCTAACGAAACAGTAGGTAGGTGTAGCCATTAATGAAAAGTCGTTCCTTTAACTCATTAAATACAATGTTTAAAATAATCCACGGTATTTTTTAATATCAGGACGTTTGAAAAACTGAAAAATAAAAATTTATTTATTTATTAAAGAGCACAACTCTCTTAGGATACGCCCAAATCTAATAATCCTATTCTATTTTCTTTCTTCGAGAGGATATTTTACATTCGTGACAAAGTATAGGCAACCCATAATAAGACTTATGGAATTTTGTTGCATATGGAAAACATGCTAACCCATAAACGATAAAATGTAAAATGGTGTTTATATCACATGATTTATAAAAACCTAAAAATTAAAAAAAAATCAAAGTCTTCTTTGGTAGGCTTATATCTTCATTTATTTTAGTAAATGAGGTGAAAACTCTGAAATACCAGTCTAAATTTTATCGGTTATGGGATAGTGTGTCTGCAATTTTTTTTTGTTGCAAAATTTCCCTAATAGCTTTCGTGTTTGTGCTCAAAGATGTTTTATAAACGTCAGTAATTTTCGGGCAGCATGGAACTCCGCAGATACAGGTAATTAGTCTATCGTCATAAAATTATTGCTCTTAATCCGCCTATGAGATTCCGCAGAACCCTTCCGCAGGTATAAGGTTTTGGGATTATTTTTCATTACTCATTCTTCGGATTATCATTCATTAAAAATCAATTACCACTCTACGAAAATGTTCACCTCTCTTTCAAAATAGTATTTGTCAGTCCTTTCATTCGCGTTTAAACAATTCTTTCTATCAAAGCCACCCTTCCTTGTTTGTCTTTGTGGATACATTACTGAACATTCAAACGGAGATCTACGTGAAAATAAACAGTATTGGTGAACCATATAAATATCAAAATGCATATTCTAAACAACGGCAAATGTATTTGAATAAGCATATCTCAAATTTCCAAAATGGCACCATTACCACTTTACAGTTTGTTAAGATAGCATCCCACTATTATAGTAATACCATTTAGTTTTTTAGTTTAAATTGTAATTGTGTATATTAAAAACGTAATAAATTTGTAAAAGTTTCAAATGGCATTTCTAATTTTAAATATCATTATGCGGAGTTTCAAGTATTACCAAGAGCGCAACATTTTATGACCTGCGGAGACTCATACATTTTTAATACTCTTACCTGTCGATCTGCGGAGTTCTGTATCGCCCTAATTTTCACAGTAAATAAATATTAGTGTTATAAATAACGCCAGAAACGGTTTTTATGCGAATAATGATATGTTTAAAATTTAGTTTTCTCAAAGAGGTGTACGATAGATTTAGATTAGATTTATTTATTTTTTTAGTAGAATAAATTTAACAACATAACATGATATTCCCTTCGAAAATCTTTTTTTTTCGTTGCTTCCAAAAGGCAGGAAAATCAAAACTTAGTCATTTTGTGTAACTTAACTTTTTAAAAATCCCGCTATATTTCTTCACCCACCTGTCTGTCTCCAACAATAAATCCGTTCATCGACATAATATGGGGAATTAAATCCATACATATGGCACTTTTATTTGCGAGGCGAATAATTGTCACCTAGCCGATGAAAATTACAGGACAACCTAGAGTTGTGTCATCAATGGTAGAAAGACTGATAATTTGTGGTTAGACGAAGCATCCAAGAATTCCAAGATGATTACTGTTCTTTGACGTTGGGTAAAAGCACCAATTATTGTCGCTAGATTGGTACTATTGGCACTTGTAATTTGTAAAATAATTATTGCTTTGTTCGCTATTTTGGTGACAGGTTCAACATAATATGGCGCAGCCCGTCAAAAAAGTATAGTGAAAAAATTTACTCTAAGTGCTACAGGAAAAAAACATTTTTATTGTTGTTATAAATTATATTGTAATAAGAAATTACATATCATTATTTTCGACGCTACGTATTAATGAATCATCCCACCAAACTTAATGTTTTTATTTTCAAATTAAATTTCATTTACATTTCCCACAAAACCAGCGGTATCTTTTTACCCTCACTTTTGTATGCGCAATTCATTAAGAAAGCTTTTAGTCTTAATGTAGATTGATGCATACCGTCTGTCCTGCACGCGACTAACGCGTGTCCATTATTAAAGGGGCGAAAAGGTGAAAATGTCCCTTTCTGACCCCTCGTAATGGGGTGACCTGAAGTTACCTGAGCACTAAACGACGCCACGAGGCGTTTATAACCCTCTTTTATAAATTTTAGCTAGACGACAATTCATTTAGGTAAAATCGTAGATCATTACCTCACCCCTGATCAGTTTTTCCTTTAGTGTGATAAAAAAAAACAAATATTTAAGTGTTGATCAGCAAAACATTATTTAATTAAAAAACAACTGTCAACTGTGAGTCAGACTTGCGTGAAAAGAGTTCAGTTCCAACGAACAAAACTGAATTAAGAATATCGTAAGGAGAAAAAAAACCCTCCTCAAAGTATGCCGTGGAATCAATCCCGCATGTTTGTCTTGAATTATTACTCTTGAAAGTTAATATAGGTAAAAGGTATAGGTGAATGGAAAATAGAACTGTCAAGTTCTAAAGTTCTTATTTTTAAGAAAATTAAATAAGGTAATCACGGCAGAACAAAAAGCTTTTATAATCACAAGTTACTTTAGAAATGGTAGAAGGGTTGACGGCCAGTGGGGTTATTCAACACGGGACGCCATTCAGGATTTTCAAACAGAATTTCCACACATAGTCATGGATTTCAGCCAGTTTCGCCAGGATTTGACTAGATCAGTGGCTGTGTTTAAAGAAATAGGAAGTGTAAATAGAAAGGAAGGCAATGAGGGACCCAAAGTTCGCACTGCACAAAAAGTAGAAGAATTGCAGGTTTCTACGGAACCTGCAATACAATCCTGAAATGTGACCTGCATATGCACGCTTATCGTCTAAGCTCAGTTCAAGAATTGTTACCAAACGGCAAGCCGCAGCAAATGCAATTTTCAGAGTGGTTTATGGCTAATTTGAATAATAATAAAAACGTTTGAAAAACACATTTTTACTAACGAGGCATGGTTTTACCTCTCTGGTTATGTAAATTCTCAACAAATGAGAATGTGGAGTTCTGAAAATCCACATTTCTTTATAGAGAAGCCTCTACATTCACAGAAAGTTTGCGTGTGGGCAGCCATATCGAAAAGAAGGTTAATTGGACCGATTTTTTTAACGAGACTCTCAATTCGGCGCGATACCATGATGAAATTTTAGAAAATTTTTTAAACGCATTAGACGATGAAGAGATGGAACAAGGCTACTTCCAGCAGGATGGCGCGCCAATTCACGTAACTCTTGATAATTTAAATGTTTTGGAAGAATTTTTCTAAGACCGAATCATTAGTCGTAATATGCCAGTTAGGTGGCCACCACGGTCCTGCGATCTCACGCCGTGCGACTTTTTTTATGGCCACACATTAAAAACTCGGTTTTCGAAACCCCTAGTTAAAATTTAGAAGACCTACGGGCTAGAATTTCAAATAAATTTCAGGAGTTTAACCCCAAGTGCTCACCAATGTTTTTGATGCTGTAAAAGGAATAATGAGAACATGTTAGAAATCAGAAATAGAAGGTGGACACGTCTTTCATTTAATTTAAATTTATGCGTTCAGATTCACTAAGAAGAGATTTAGTACTGGTTTTAATTAAGATCTTATTGTTGATCAGTTATGTTTTGACAGGTTTTTGCCCTGTTATTGTTAATAAGTCTTCATTAAAACTTTATGAATTATTCTGACATTTTAGCGATTTGCTTGGTTTCCAAATTGTTTTCATCTTGGAACGTGTTGGTGTAATAATTTAGTTCTATTATTATTGTCGAAAGTATGTACTAAAATTGCCCTTTTTTATTAATTTGCGAAAAAGCTCAGAACTAAATTCATAGTATAAAACTGGGTTTCTTATTCTTATACAAAAAAAACTACCAGGGGCGGATAAGGTAGATACCATCAGTGCAGCGCACTAGCACTAACGGACCTTAAAGTGTTCGCGCTCCTATTCCTAAAGCATATTATTATGACAACACAGAAAAGGCGTTCTATTTAAAAACACCTTTGATAGAAAACTACAATGGTATCCACCTGAGGTCTTATTCAACTTAGGCTCAAAAGGAATCCGGCTTGTATTAAACAGTAGCCTACACGATTACAAAATTCTAATATTTTGCAGCATGCAATTGGCAGTAATATCTTGGACAGCTTCCAAAATTGTAATTCTTAATTCGTGCTTACCTTCGTAATTTAATATTTAAATTACTCCCTTAATACAACCCCATAAAAATTATCATTAGGCGACAAATATTGGGATCGAGGCGGTTAGTTTATTTATTATGGGCTTGTAATAATATGATCCTGAAACTGTTAGTCAAAGTGCTCCCTCATAGGGTGAGCAGGACACTATCCGACTGAAAACAAATTACGGGTGCTTGTTTACCGATCCTACTGAAAACGTGTTTGGATCACAATTATTCTTCTTTGTAGGAGAAGCGAGAGACGAAAACTAATCCAAAAAATATGACGGTCATACACTGCATTTTTCTGTGATCCCGTTCACCTACAAAAATATAAGAGAAAGCGGTGTCTGAATTTTGGTGAAAGTTACTTTCAAAGCACTATATTCCAACGCCATTCCAGGGCATTCTAAATAATAGTTTCGTTTATGTTGTGTATTTTCTACAAAATATTGACCTGAAGTACCACTATGAGTCATAAAATTAAGTACCACAACATTTTGATGAAAATCATCAACTAACAATACCTTGCTTGGACTATAATGGTTAACATATGTATACGTGATGTAATTTCCCTACCGATTCTGAATATTAAACAGCTTGACTCATAGGATAGATAAGTACCGGAATTTTTGCAAGTTTTATAAAAAAGGCAAAATTCTTAACTTTCCCACTTTAAAACGTAATTACGCTTGCATATTACAATGACTTAATTTATATTGAAGAATTCATAACAGCGATACTTAAGTACACCAAGAAAATATAGCAATCCTGAGCTTAATTTACAACAAAAATTATATTATTTTATAAAGTAAGTATAACAAGATTTTGTTAAGATGCCAGAGGGTGTAAGGTAATTTCTTGTGACAGAATCTGATAATCCCTTGTATTGATATTTGGTGTGGATGAATATCACTCTAAGCAGCGTTGTTTTAACTAGATAAATCATGTTATGTGTCTGTGGTGATTTCAGCCGTAATTTGATTTCATCCGAATGAACCTCCTGGTCATAATCTGAAACCGGTGGACTCCTTCACTTTGAGCAAAGCATTTTTAGAATTATATTATAAGCACTATAATATGATGAATAAATAAGTTACCTTCTTGATCTCCAGATTTGTCGACAAATGATTGCTTCTTGTGGGGTTACATCAAGAAAGTAATTTAAATATCAAATTACAAGTGGTTATAAGAATTAGCAATTAAAATTCTGGAAACTCTCCCAGGTATTACTGGAAATAGACAATATGCATGTAATCCAAATAATTCTGAGATATTTGTTTTGTATTCTCTAAGTAAATTAAATATTTAGGGCGGTTACTTTTAGCCACTTATTTTGGTGTTTATTAAGAAATACAAAGATTTTAGTTTCCCAATTTTCATATAAAATTCGAAACTTGCAAAGTGTGATCCCCTGGGTTGTGACGTCACATGATATGTAAATAAAAATGATATTATCGCTGGTGTAGGTACTGCAAATTCGAGTGTTAATTTATTTTCATGATTATTTCCCTAAGAATAGGACATCTCGTGGATAGGAAACATTACATTGGGACATTACATTTAAACATTGGATTAAATAGATTGATTAACAATGATCGCAAGGAAGGACCATGGAATAATAATTTGCGAGATAACAAACCTATTATATTTTCTTCGTTGCCGAGTCATTTATTTTTCTACAAATCCTGACTTTATCTATATCTGCAAAAGTTAAAGGAGTAAAGCTTAAAGGTTGTTTAAGAAATTTGAAAAAATGTTGAGCTTACGTAAGTAAGTAAGTAAGTAATAGTTGATACTATTTTTATTTTATGTCGTGTGCATTTTTACATAGAACACTCTGGTACATTTCTGAACCTCTATGGGCAAAAAATATTTCAAATTATTATTACAAATCTTACCGGCTTGATTTACTTCTACCAACAAGATAAATCGAACTGATATAAACTCAAGACCTATTAAATTATTTTTTACTCATTCAGAGCATCAACTACATCCCGACGCCGACGTGGTTAAAAGCACAGTACATGCAATAAATTAATTAAAAGTAATATACGATTTCGATTAAGATTACTATAGATAGACAGCTAGCCGTTCAGCAATG
Organism: Philopedon plagiatum; assembly: GCA_963971165.1. NCBI lineage: Eukaryota > Metazoa > Arthropoda > Insecta > Coleoptera > Curculionidae > Philopedon > Philopedon plagiatum. Next base: position 27,818,611 of record OZ020194.1, read on the forward strand.
GTAAGGAGCCGCCTTGTGAATTCTTTGCGCAGGCCACGACTGATCGCGTTATCTTAGTCCCGTAAAAGTATTTTATATGCGGAATACGTCCCATATTTCTGCCAATGTGCGGAACAAAATGGAGCCAACCTGTATAGCGTAACACAGCAAATAGAGAGAGAGAGAGAGAATGTCCAGCAATTGGGTTCCAAAGCCAGTGCGATGTTTGTATAAAATTAAAATTTATGGAAATAATAAAAGAGATTTCAAATTCTCAATCCTGAAATAAATTTAAATAATAAAGTATAACAAAAAGGAGTGTTCTTCATAAAAGAAATATACATTGGCATGCTATAACTTTTTGGGCCACCCTGTACCTATAATGAAAATTTACTTTAGGATAAAGAATTTCAATTTTCTTTTACTTTCTCCTAATACATTTTTTCTCCACCAGGTACTTTTTGTGGAATACCACGCTTATTTATTTTTATATACACATCGCAATATCTCCGGAACTATTAACCCTTGTCTTACCACAAGCGGGTCAGAGATGATCACAAAATAGCAATTTTGTGAATATCTCCTAATTCCTCGATTTCTCCTCTGTGTTTTTCCGAGAGTTTTTCTAATTTATAACGAAAAATAAGCCCTTACACAATTTTACATAAAAATTATTTCTTTCCATAGAAAAAACAGCATCCCAGTTTTGGAATAAAACGAGCGTTCCCTAATTGCGTCTTTTTGTGTATAAACATACTTCTCCCCTTCCAACTTACACACTCTCTGTCTGTCCCAAATATGAGCTAACCTAGAGTACTATTTCCACATCTGGGGAGCGGCCACACTTAACATCCCTGACTCGATTCAAAAGAGAGCCATTCGACACATCAATGACCCGGCCCTTAGGTTACCAGTCGTCCGGATTTGAATGGGCATGTTCGGGTTTTTACTACGTCCGGGTGGATTTTGCATAAGCGTCCGGATAATAAAAATAACCAAAAAACATGACGGATTAATAAAATCACTTCTCAGAAAACTAAAAAAAAAATACTTTTCGTTAGAAAAATAAATATTATATTTGTTCTGCTTTATATATACTCTGTTTTTTATATGCTCGTATATATTTTTTAAAATTTTGTTAAATTTTATTTTTTGTTAGTAGTTTGTAGTTTTTGTTAGTTTATAGCTTTGTTCGCGGAAGACATTCCGAACCGATTCAGAACGAGATCAGAACTGATTCAGGTTTGTCGTAGTGCGCATGCTTAATTATTAACCGATTCAGGATTTGTTTTTACCGCGAACGATTTCGGAACATCGGAACTAGAATTATTTGGGATTGTTTACTGTCAATGTATTTTTTTTTGGTTTTGGCGGCAATAGGGCATCGGCATAGGGCAGTTACAATAAAATCCAAATCACCTTATGCAAAAAATCTGTTTCAGTATAAACTTTGGATTCCTGACCAAACAAACACAATCGTGAAATCATATAAATTTGATAGGGGGCGTGTCCGAACTTACGGTTCTTGTTAAATCCCTAGAACCGATAGAATCAGTTCAGAATGGATCTCGAACCGAATGCTGCTTCTCCGCGAACACGGAACTGTAACTAGAAATCCGGAATTTTGTGATCCGCGAACGTCATTGTTTCAACTGCGCATGCGAATAGTCCCGAATCCGTTCTGAATCCTTACCGCGAACAAAGCTAATGTTTTTTATGAAATAAAAACTGATTTTTTTTGTTTGTGTTTTGGTAGTGAAGTCAAATACCTAAAAGTAGTAAAACCACGCCATTAAATGAGTGAACAATGTGAAAAATAACTCCTCATACTTTTTCGGAAGAAATTTTATAATGTCCGGATTTTGTCCGGATTTTTTTAAAAACTTGTCCTGGCTAGAAAACCTTTGATCTGGTAACCCTACTCAGTCCTCACAAGAAAACTCTCTTCTCTCGCTTACTGGGAATTTATTCCGTTTTCCCTTCCCCTCCAATCCTTTAAATCCCGTCTCAATACATTTCATCTCGCTTCTCTTCAGACACACACGGTACTTTCGTACTTCGGCTTAAAGTCTACGTGAGCTCAGTGGCGGCTCGTGCCAATTCAGGCATGTAATTCCAAAATATTAAATCAATATAAAATTATGGAAGATAACTCTACCGTCAGTAATTTGCCGCTAACATAAATGTCTTTATGTCTATTTACGAGAAAAGTTAAAAAATAAGTTTATTTACACACACGAACAAAATTTTTTTAAGCTAATTTTAAAGTTTGCGGTAAATGAAGTCTGTCATTCTTTCTAATTCGCCGAGAAAAATACACAGCCAACGTCCCTACTAAACCTTGTTTTTGCTAACATAGCGAATCATAAAAGAAAGCACGAAATCTCCAAACAAAAAGATCCTGAGAGACAGTGACTGGCACAAATTTTCCGTAGATTTTAACATTTAGCATGTCTAGAATTGAAAACTTCAGTTTCGTCTCTGTCGCTCACACGATCCCGGTAAGATCTCTGTCTTTTTATTTGCGCCAAAAAATAAACGGCACAGGGGCACAGCGTTGTCCGAGAACAATCGGGGGTTTCGGGTTGATTAGCGCGTAAGGCTTCAGGCGTGGATAAACGACGATGAATTGCGCACTGTTGCCGAACTTACAATGTATGAAAAAAAAATGGAAGGAATGCATAAATTATTAAAAAGATATTTTAATGATACATGAAGTTAAAAAATACATTTTTACAGAAGTATAAGGTAGTGTCATGGCTCCGTGGCGCTACCTCGCGAGCCGCCACTGCGTGAGCTGCCTCAGATCAAGAATAAATAAAAATATACCGTCACCAATCAACCCTTTCTGTACAAACCACATGTGTTATTCATTTTAGGAGAAAGTTTAATTCATGGTATTTTTGTAATAAATATGTTTAAAAATTAAAATCTACGGATTTATTTAAAATAAAAATATCTTCTTTTCCAATATCCAAGAAAAACAAATTACTGGTTTTGGTAACATAAATTAAATTATTATTTTGGACCAGCAAGGGTGTTTGGATATAGGGAGTGTTACATAAATTTAGCATATCTACCTATAGTTTCAGGCAAAATTATAAATTAATGCAAAAGGTAAATAATACCTATAATAAAAATAAACTTTCATCCGTCACAACTTTTTGAGCAACTTAAGATAATAATTAGAGTTTAACAAATGGGGGTAATTCCAGAGACGGCTTCTAACCTAGTTGGAAATAAAATTAGGATTCGATTTGAAAATAAAATACAAATATTTATTTACCCACATTGTGTTATTTGAAAGTGCGAGATACGAAAATATCATACAGGGTGTCTGAAAAGTCTTAGCATGGGCAAATATCTTTACTATTAATAAAGATAGCAACACCAAATTTTAGTTGTACCTTATTGGTTAGTAAATCTACCTTTTTACGTAATTTGACTCTTTCAACCCCCTTGGGGGGTTACGCTAGCGAGTTGAGGTCCAAAATTTTGGATGCAAACCTATGCCGTGTGGCCTCTTCGTTTAAAAGTCTTCAAAAAAGAAACATTGTTTTAGTATTTTAGTATTTATTTATTATTGTAATTCATTTTTAAATGGCAAGCCGATAAAAATTATAACTCGTAAATCGTATAATCGGGCGGGGCACAAGTCGACCATTAGTCGGCCACTTGTGCCAAACAGTACAAGTCGGCGCTGCTATTTTTTGTTTTGTAGGGCACTTTTTTCTAACTTTTTTCCAACTTTACTTCTTCATTTGTCGTTTTTATATGTTTTGTTTTTTGACATCTGCGCAGTAGACCAAAATGCGTACCACGCGCAAACCGAGCGTGCTAGACATGCGCACGGAATTTCAGGAGATGGACTTTGGTGTCTACATTTGAACCCATTCACTTTTAAGAATATATCTCCAGTAGTTAAGGTACCACTGCGAATTTAGACAACAAAGTACATCCCCTGAAATTTCGTGCGAATGTCTAGCCCTCTTGGTTTGCGCGTGGTACGCATTTTGATCAATGGTAAAACTTTATCCCCAAGTTTTTTTCGACTGTATTTTTCGTTATTTGCCACCGCGCAGATAGCAAAAAAAGAAAAATAAAATCGAAAAAACTTGGGAAAAACGTTATAAAGTTAAATACGCAGTGGTACCTTAACTACTGGAGATAGATTCTTAAAAGTGAATGGGTTCAAATGTAGACACCAAAGTCCATCTCCGGAAATTCCGTGCGCATGTCTAGCACGCTCGGTTTGCGCGTGGTACGCATTTTGGTCTACTGCGCAGATGTCAAAAAACGAAACATATAACAACGACAAATGAAGAAGTAAAGTTGGAGAAAATTTAGAAAAAAGTGCCCCACAAAACAAAAAATAGCAGCGCCGACTTGTGCTGTATGGCACAAGAGGTCGACTAATGGTCGACTTTTGCCCCGACCGATTATACGATTTACGAGTTATAATTTTTATAGGCTTGCCATTTAAAAACGAATTACAATAATAAATAAATACTAAAATACTAAAACAATGTTTCTTTTTTGAAGATTTTTAAACGAAGAGGCCACACGGCATAGGTTTGCATTCAAAATTTTCGACCTCAACTCCCTAGCGTAACCCCCCAAGGGGGTTGAAAAAGTCAAATTACATAAAAACGTAGATTTATCAACCAATAAGGTACAACTAAAATTTGGTGTCGCTATCTTTATTAATAGTAAAGATATTTGCCCATGCTAAGACTTTTCAGACACCCTGTATGATATTTTCGTATCTCGCACTTTCAAATAACACAATGTGGGTAAATAAATATTTGTATTTTATTTTCAAATCGAATCCTAATTTTATTTCCAACTAGGTTAGAAGCCGTCTCTGGAATTACCCCCATTTGTCAAACTTTAATAATAATATAGATTTTAAAGGCTCTAGTCTAGAACTTTTATCTGAAATAATATGTTTTGCTACCTTCTCTCTTCTTCAGCCGGTCCCGGACTTTTTAGTTGCAGTGTAGTCTGAATATTTTTATTGAATCAGGTTTAGCGGCGACATCTGTTTTTAGTTTGATGAACAAAGGCTCCGTGTATATTGTTTCCTACTTGCAACGAACTTTATTGTAGCGGATAAGTAGAGATGGCGAGATGGCTACTGGGAAACCGTTTATGAATTTGGGATACGCAAAATTGCTTAGACTGGATTAGTGTTGTAAATAATCGTATTCTTTGGATATCAGGATAATACGGAATCCGGAATCGGAATCAACTAATATCCGTATCCATTCCTTAAGCCGCGCGAAAGCGGTTACGGAATATATACGGAATTATTACGGATACGGGTAGATAGGTGGATGCGGTAAATATGAATCGAAGTCAAAGGTTAGTAGCACCGTCGTTCTTTCACGTTCGGATTCGGTTAGAGTGGAGCGGGCCCAGTTTAACCAATGGATCATCCCATATTATAATACCCATTACCGTTGCCACCCGATAAGTGTACTATCTTTTTTTTAAGAAATGACATTAGAAAGAGAAAGCATGAGATCAAATATGCCAAATCGCAGATCGTGTTGTTCACTTACACACGATCCCGATTCCGTTTTCTCTTTGCACTTTGCAGAAGTAACCACCATGCGTATTTATTTTGATACCGTATCCGTATACAAGTTCTCGACCGGTTACGGATAATACGGATTCTTTTAATATTCATATCCAACGGATTTTTGAACGTATCCTTACATCACTAGACTCGATGTCAAAAGGGACTTAAAACAAGACCAACGTACGTGCTAAAAATACACGTAGGTACGTCCTTTGTTGAAAGTGTTTTGTAAAAACAGTTAAAAAGCAGGATAGGTAATACGTGTAAGCTAAACATCTTGCATCTACATTAACCGCACTTTTTAATATTTATTATTATTTGTTTTGAGGTTGTTGTATATCCTTTGCTCTTTTTGTGAGTTGGTTGTATACAGATTTAAAAATTAGTATTATTTTTTTGTATCCAATGGAAGAAACTCTTGTCTTGGTAGTTTCTTTTGAGTCGGAATATTCGACTGAGCTCGTCATTTATTCGGGTCGATGCGTTTGCGTCTTCCATAATATCCATAAACCGTACGTTTACGCAAACTTACGTCACACGTATCTCTTACCCTGAAAATATTTGCTACTACGCATGCGTACCTGTCATTTTAGTTCGATACGTTTACGTCGAAGGTCTTGCTTTAAGTCCCTAAAAGCGCAAGATAGGTATATCGAATAAACACTATTGATTAAAAAATATCGGAGCCAAAAAATTGATATTTTAAAACATTGATGTTCTTAGGAAAACGTAGATATTAGAGGCATAATTATTATTCGTTCGGTTTTATTTTTTTGGAAAATAACTGATTTTTTTTGAACTTGTACTTTTTAAAAGCTTGTTCAAAGGGCAAAGTTATTAATTATGCTTATTTTGGGTATTTGATATTATTGTTTATTATATAGTTATGTATTATATGTTTATATACATATATTATACAGTGGCGTGTCGTGGTCTTGGGGGCGGAGGGGGCTGGTGCAGGCAAAGGGCGCCAAAAGTAAAAAAATCGGTCAAGTGCAAGCTATACTTGCACAATTAGTGTTCCGTGCCATCAACCTCCCACTTAACTTGAGCAAGCCTCGGCCGCCCGATATCCTTCCATCTGCCGCACTCGCCGCCGACGGCACTAACGCCGTATCACATGCGCGGAGCTGAGTGGACCAAATTAAAAAAGGTTTAAGAACAAAAGTTGTTCCTTACATCGTGAGAGATATTTTTTGCCCAAAAACTTTTTCTCTAAAACCGATGGTTCAGCATTTATAAGGAAATAAACAATTAAATTGTTTATAACAATTGACCGAGCTAGAATTTTGAATCCCGATAATTTTCACTGAATCTACAGTCTTTACAGATTTTTCTGAGCGTTCCTTCTGGTGATAAGGGTGGGGGACAGAAATTTTTAAGCGTTTTTCCCGACAAATGTTTAAAAAATGAAAAAAAAAATACATCATCAATATCGTTGAATTCATGCTTCAATAAGCTTTCATTTGACACCATACACGATGCCCTTAAAAAAATTCCATTTCTCAATTTACCCCCCGAAATTAATCAATCAAATCAATCAAAATTCAACTTTTTGATAATTTTCTCGCAATCTACACCTAATTCTCAATGTTCATGATTTTTTTTTCAGATTTTTCTGAGCGATCCTTTTGGTGATTAGGGTGGGGGGCAGCAATTTTTAAGCGCTTTTCCCTAAAAACAAAAATACATCATACCTCTATATTGTTGAATTCGTGCTTCAATAAGCTTTCATTTGACAACCTACACGATGCCCTTGAAATTTTTTTCCATTTCCCGATTTACCCCCTGAAATTAGCCCCCAGAATCAACATTAAACTTTTTATACTTCACGTCCAAATTGGGTCACCACATTCTATCTCTGTGCTAAATTTTAATTTTTTACGTCGAATAGTTTCAAAGAAAATCGCCTGATGTAACAGACGACGGGCTGACACCGATGTGATTTCATAAGTATTCCGTTTCACGGAGCACTAAAAATTTAAAATTTAAAATTTTTATTAAAAAATTACAGAACTTCGAAACACGCACGGTTAGTGTAGGGTAAACCAGGGATGGATGGCGATAAAAATTTGAAATGCTTATAAATGTTTAACCTGAATTTATTTAACTTTGCAAAAACACTAAAACACATATATTTGTGTGAACATAAACAAGCTATGCTAGGTGGTCTAAGCGACAATTTTTTTAAATATAATAAAGAAAATCCTACTTAAAAAAAATTCTGTCATCACCATCTCACCCTACGAGATATGGGTGGTGGTGACTGGTGACAGAAGTAGGGGTCAGTTGGTGCTACAGAGTTATAAGGTAAATTAACTCTTTTTAGAAACGAAATGGCCACAGGGCTGACAAATATGCAAGAAGTGGGTGCAGTACCTCATGTAACCACCGTTTACTCAATGACATAATACCTACATTGTATCCACTCCACAAATTTCTTGGTTAATAGGTAAGGCTCCTTACAACCAACACAAACTTCATAATCTTCGTCGCTGACCTAAAAATATTTTTGAAAATTAAGCATATTCTGATAATCTTTAAATAACTTTAAAAAAGTACCTCTTCTTCATCTTCTCAATGCATGAGATCTTCATTATCTTCTAAACTGTCAGATGTTTTCCTCTTGCGTTTTAGGTTTCTGCGAGCCTGCGACTTTTTCAATTCTTTGGAAGTCCTCTTTGTTTTCTTGTTGTGTCCTTTTTTTTAATTTTAAGGCCTGGATAGTATCGTCGGTATTTAAGATTGTTGCTAGGTTTCTTGATCTTTTTGTTACTTTTTTATTTTTGTGATGTCTGAAATGTTGAAATGGGCTGAAAAGGTGAAAAGAAACTACTACTGCTCTGTTCCATATGAAAACTCGTGATATACTGCCTTTTATTTAAGAAACAGATTAAATACAATAACATAGTTCAACGGGATGTTGACAGATGGCTCAACAATACCATACTCATGTTAATATTCTTGGGTACAAAATATCAATACTCCCACTTATCCAAACAATATTAGCCCTTACATAATCCTAGTTCCATACTAAACTTTGAATGTTTGGATAATCACAGTGCTTTAGTCAGCACATCAGCTAGCATTTCATCCGTGGGTAAAACTTAAGTTAAACTAATTTATCTGAAATAGCCTCTCGGATAAAATGGTGGCGTACATCGATATGTTTAGTCCTCCTATGCCATACAGGGTTTAAAGCTAACTTCTGCGCACTTTGATTGTCATTACAAACAGTAATACACTTAGAAGTACCCATCAATTCAGACATTAACAGCCAGATTCTCCAACGCTAGTCCGGCCTAATTTGACAACCAAAAATTTTAAACTGACAAATGTAAAAATAAGACTACTAAGTTTTGTACTATAAAATTATTTCTGAGCTTTTTGGCAAATTTATAAAAAAAAAGCCAATTTTCCTTACGTACTTTCGACAATAAAAGAACTAAAGTCATTACAGCAACTCGTTGCAAGATGAAAATAATTTGGAAACCAAGCAAATCCAAAATAAATGTGTGGCATTGCTATACTTCCAAAAATTTTAATATGACTTAAGTCGTGTTTACAGTTAAAAAATCATTTCATGTGGTGTTTTCGGAATACTAGACACTGCGGACCTATTTGTTAGGTAGCAAGCTGTGTTAACAGCTTCAGCCCAGAAGCGTTTTTCTAAACCTGCTTCAAATAGTAAACACCTAGCTTTCTCAACCAAAGATCGGTTTAACCTCTCTGCGAGTCCATTCTGCTCGGGAGAATAGGGGTTTGTTGTTTGATGAATTATATCTTGTTTTCTTAAGTAACTTTTAAATTCATTACCAACATACTCTCCACCATTATCTGTACGAACACTTTGATTCTTCTTTCGAGCTGTTTTTCAACCAAACAATGTAAGTCTTTAAATTTTTCCAAGGTTTCATCTTTTGTTTTAATAAAGTAAACAAACGACATGCGACTAAAGTCATCCTGGAACAGCATAAAGTACTTTGAACCTCCTATGGAAGTTGTCTACTTGGGTCCTGCTACGTCGCTGTGCACTACTTCTAGCAAACCACTTTCTCTAGTACCTGAATGTCTAAAAGATTGTCGTGATTGCTTCCCTTCACAGCAAACTTCCCAATTTTGTTTGTCGGTCTTTAACTGGCCATTGTAGTTAACTCCATCCACTAAACTATCCCTCATTTTGTTCAGAAAGTTCGAGTTGATGTGACCTAATCTTTTGTGCCAACTTTCACCTGTAGCTATACAGCCTGTCAGACAAACAAGCACTTTTCAATAGCAACAATTTTATAAACACCATTATTCAGAAAAGCCATTTTTTAAGAGTTCACTGACCGATAATAAATTGTTAGTCAGAAGACTAGGCACGAACTGCGCATTTTTGATTTATATTTCAAAATTTTCTTCACCAACTTTAGTAAGTATTTCAACTTCACCGCTGCTTTGCACTGCGATTTTGGTATCATCAGCAACCGTAATTTCTTTTAGGGTTGTTCTCTTTGATTTGATAACCATTTTTGTCTGCAAGTTAAGTGAATACTAGCGCCAGAATCCAAGTACCATTCTTTGTTAAATTTTGTGCTAAAGAAAACAGCATTAAAAGCTCCTTTAACTTGACTATTTTGATCACTTCTGTTTTGATTTTGGCTTGCTTAAGGGCATTTCGACATATAAGGACCCGGTTGCTTGCACTTAAAACAAATTACTTGACTATCATTGTCATTTGTATATCGACTTTGACTATTTTGACTTTGACGTTTCTGGTGGTTTCCTGCACTGCTACCCTGGGTGGTTATAGTTTTCTATAATCGACACAAAGCGGTCGTGTTGTTTCTGTCTGCCGATCATTTGACAGCGAACGTAAAACAGAACGAAAAAATATCGCTTTGTCTCTACAAATTAGAATTCTACGACCTCGCGGAGTCCCACTGCTGATTTGCCAACGAAAGCGCCCGCCGTAGTGCCGCCATCTGCCTGCATACCGAGCAACTTAGACTTTATAGAATCGGTGGTAATGTAGATCCCGCTATGCTCTAGTGCCATCACCATTGGGGCAAATCGCTCTGACAACCCTGCCAAAAGTAAGTTTCCCACCAACGTTGTATCTAGTTTGAGATCTGTCCTATCAAGCTTCTGAAAAACCTCGATGACTTGATGCACGTATCCATGCTCGAACAATTTTCTAGCCTCATTGAAATCAAAGTGCGAATTTTTCTTGTAAAGCCTTTGTTCTCGTAAAGATTCTTAAGCTTGCCCCAAGCTTCTCTAGCCATTGTAGCGTCCTTTACGTGTACATACAAAGAAGAATCGTGGGATAAAACAATCTTTGCCTTGGCTTTCGCTATCTGCACACTATCACTTTCCGAACCAAATATGCATTTGATTAGGCCTTCTAGTACGACGAAATTTGCCATGGCATACGACCACTCCTCGTAATTGTCCCTGCCATGCAGCTTAGGAACACTGGAAAGATAGTTGACGACCATTGTTCCACCCTTACTAAAATAATTATTTTTAAATTTTATTTTCCAATGTTCTCATATGGGAGGGCATGGGGGCGCTGCAGAACCAAGGGGCGGGGGGGGGGGGGGTCGTCGCCCCCTGATCCCCTATACGATACGCCACTGACATTATATAATAGAGTTGTAGCTAAGCTACACGTTTAGTAACTACCAACTACCAGCCGGGGAATCCCCGACGAAAGCTTCCGGACTATTTAAACCGAATGTGTCTATACCGCCATCTGTTACTACATTGCGTTCCTGCAAAAAGTGATAGGTTCGGACTGAACAATAAGCATTCCGCTATCGAGGGCCGATGCTGCTTAAGGCTCGATTTCACTTGACAGTAAAAGTCATGACAGTAAAGCCGACGTTCCACGTGCGGAATTAAAGATGGAAATACGTAGAAATAAATGCGCAATTCTTAGAGGAACATGCCTCATGTGTTCCGCACTTTTTTGGCTGAAAATATGAGTCATGCAAACGCAAACAGTCATAACATAACCCCAGGTGGCTTTATCTGGGACATAACCTTAACTAAAAGCTGTCGGTTAGTTATCGATTGTATTTTGTATTTACTTTACTTTCTTAAATTACTGTCAACGATGGACATTAGCAGCACAAAATAGCAGGCTTTATTTATTAACAGTAATTGCCTTTTAATACTGATAGAGTTATATTAAAAAAAAAAACAAGAAACTTCACGTAGGTACCTACGATACAGAAAAGACTGAATTGAGGAACTTAAAAATTTTAATAAAATTTATTTGATCATGAAATTTAACAAAACATATCAATTTCCTCTGCCATGGAGACCAAACGAAATACACCTAACACCTAACGGCTATTTGTGAAGAAAAATTGACCAAACCAAATGGCAATAATTAACAAGTTGGGTTATGTTTCTTTGTGTTGTGTCAAAGCTCATCTGATATTTTGGCGGACATCCGTAAAAAAGTTAAACCAGACGAACTTTTTGCGGAATACAAGAGTAACGTCAAAAATCCTAAGATGGCCTCCCAGCGACCAATAGAATCGCTTTTTGCATTCCGCCTCCGTCCTTAATTCCCATGGATGAATTAGAAAGGATTCGGTGTTCCGTATACTGTGAGCGTTTCGAATAGTGATGGGATATCTCGAATGAAAAATAATCGATCATTCGATTATTCAAATCACTCGAGATATCTCGAGAAGTCAGGGCGATCATTCGAATGATTTAGCCGAGAGATTATAATATATCGCCTTTCGCCGCTTCGAATGACGAGACGAATACGAAATGACGCCGTCGCCGACTCGGCACTCGACGTTGCGTTACCATGCATATTGTCTCGGTCTCGGATGTTTTTTTTTCATTCGAATGATTGTTTATTTCGAATGATCCTTCGATATCGATCGAGCATTATTTCATCTCTCGACAGCGCATAGTGTTATTAGCATGTTTTTAATATTGTCTCAGTCTAGGATGTTTTTTTCATTCGAATGATCCTTCGATATCGATCGAGCATTATTTCATCTCTCGACAACGCCATAGTGTTATTAGCATAGAGCGGAAATTTGGATGCGCTAACAGAATCGGACTGCAGGCGTACCTTATACTACTAGGAATTTTCAGTCGCGTTAAACAATATATTTTAACGTATTTTATTTGTATTGGCTTTTCATTCAATACAGAATTTTAAATTATATCAGTTATTATGTGAATAGGGTATACAAAAAATTTGTTTTTGGTTACTTTAAATAATGATATTTTGTGTCACGTCCGAAGCGACTAGACTATAGCTCGCCCTGTTAGGGATCAGGAACGTTAGGTATTTACACCAGAGTATTTAGTAGAAATTTGAAACTAAGTTGAAATTATGGCATTATATCAGTATATTCGTAAATTATAGATGCCTATTAATTATATTTATATATCAGTCGATTAAAACTATTAAAATACCGTTAAATAACATCACCTGCCATTGTATTGAAATCGTAAGAAATATGAGATCCGATGGTGTAAACGCTTAAGGCGCATTGCTATAGTATAGTCAACCAACCATGAGTGTAAAATTGTAGATAAGGGAAAATAAACTTAAAATTTCAATTACAACATTTTTTATATTAAAAAGCTCAACAAGGTTATATTAAAAACAATCTTAAATCTTGTTTGCAAAATAAATTATTAAAATTTTTTCTCAATTCCTTAGCAATAGTTTATTTCTTTTCGTTTTAAAAATCCACTAATTGAACGATCTTTCTATTGCTGCCGAAGTTATAGATTTTACAGGTTAAAAATTGTTCCTTTGATTGAAACAGATGTTTTTCTTGCACAAGACTCACATCATGAGTGGTTTCACTGGTTTCACAATGTTTCATGAATTCTGGCCGAAAACATACCTTAAAATTATATAAAGAACAATGTCTGTCTTTTATTCTGAAGCCAGAATGAGTTGCACCATGGACTCTTTTTTGTGCGCAATAAAGTTTCTTTCTGCAGTAAATTTTTTCCCACATACACAGTTAAACTTATTATTGTTAGGATTTTGATATAATATAGCTTTAGAGTTGTCCATTTTTAGCCTCCTGAACACAAATAGAGCTCAAAATAGACAGACTATGCGATCTCTTTGGTTTAAAAGGTAAACCTAGCTTAGGGATTTTCTTCTATTTGAATGTCAAAGGCCAAAATAAATCAAAATTTTGTGTGCCTACATACCTTTTCATACAAAATAAACCCAAACATTGGTTTTTCTAAACTGTATGCCATTGTATGCGCGTATTGACGAGAGTATATTTTTTTTACAAACTTAAAATTTCAATTACAACATTTTTTATATTAAAAAGCTCAACAAGGTTATATTAAAAACAATCTTAAATCTTGTTTGCAAAATAAATTATTAAAATTTTTTCTCAATTCCTTAGCAATAGTTTATTTCTTTTCGTTTTAAAAATCCACTAATTGAACGATCTTTCTATTGCTGCCGAAGTTATAGATTTTACAGGTTAAAAATTGTTCCTTTGATTGAAACAGATGTTTTTCTTGCACAAGACTCACATCATGAGTGGTTTCACTGGTTTCACAATGTTTCATGAATTCTGGCCGAAAACATACCTTAAAATTATATAAAGAACAATGTCTGTCTTTTATTCTGAAGCCAGAATGAGTTGCACCATGGACTCTTTTTTGTGCGCAATAAAGTTTCTTTCTGCAGTAAATTTTTTCCCACATACACAGTTAAACTTATTATTGTTAGGATTTTGATATAATATAGCTTTAGAGTTGTCCATTTTTAGCCTCCTGAACACAAATAGAGCTCAAAATAGACAGACTATGCGATCTCTTTGGTTTAAAAGGTAAACCTAGCTTAGGGATTTTCTTCTATTTGAATGTCAAAGGCCAAAATAAATCAAAATTTTGTGTGCCTACATACCTTTTCATACAAAATAAACCCAAACATTGGTTTTTCTAAACTGTATGCCATTGTATGCGCGTATTGACGAGAGTATATTTTTTTTACAAAAGTTGTACCAACGGCGAAATGCCCTAGTGCTAAGGTATCCGCTTATGGATCGGATCAATTGGTAGTAGATTCAATGCCGGGCCCGACCGGTCTTTTTTTTAATTCTTGTCAAATTCCTGTGTCAGGGATATTTTTTAATGACTTATACGGGCCGAGCGTAGCAAGATCCGTATCACTACGTCAAATGTACATGTGCGTAAATTAAATTTTAAATTAAATAGTCCCGCCGGACGTAGAAGCCGAGAAGCGCGACAAGCTTGTCGCAAAATGTGTATGCGGAAGTCAGGCAGCCAAAGTACAGTTGGTATGGCTAGCCGCTTGTTACAGCGAGCTGTCGCGCGGGGCCGGGCGTTGGACCGTCGCGGTTTTTTAATAATGTGCCTAGTTTCGCCAAGAAATTATTTACCTACAAATAAACATCGCAAAAAAACATAAAATAGATACTATAGTATATTAAACATTGCTACTCTAGATGTTTATGACTTTGAGTTTTAGTATTGCTTTTCTAAAGTAATTTAACAGTCTAAGATTGATAGCCGCTTCCCGTTTTGATACATCTCCTCAATAGATGTCGCGCCTTGTACTAAAAGTATGATTATTCGTAATGTGTTAGAATAAATAGGCAATACAATGAATCAAGAAATGTACTTTACCATGAACCATTTTCGTTAAACATGTATTTTTAGTGATTTACAATAAATCTAAGTTTTTCTAGAGTTTGTCCGTTTCATTATCTAATCCGACTGTGCTGTAACTTGACCAAAATATCAAATAATACCCAAACACATATTGATATTGCACAATGAAATAGGAAAGCTAGCCGAAACACCGTTTTCTTTAATAAATACAATACAGATACAATGCGCATATTAGTTAATTAGTTTTTCTTTGTCAAACCCAAATGCTTTTTAAATAGTTTTTCACGGGGCGGTTCGAGTGTATTGCAGCAAACCCAAGCAAAACCCAACCGGGACCGGCATATTGATATCTTTCGACGATGGCTTGGGTTGATTCGTTCTTGGGGAACTTGCATTTTTTTAAAAGAAAAGTTTGGTTTTAAAAAATAAACTATTAAGTTGGTCATTGAAAATAAATTTAGGTGGGTCATTGAGAAATGACCTTATGGACGAGCCGCGCTGTTAGAATATAAAGTCCAGAACATATATATATATACGGTGTAAGTTTTTTAAAACCTGACATAGGCTAACTTTTTTATTTGAAAAGATAGACTAGTACTTCCAAAAGAAAAGTTGTATGAATTAACCTAACTAAGAAAAATCAACAAAACATTTTTCTCCAGCGTTGCCAGATTTCACAGTAGCTACTTAAACAATATTTTTTTAAATGACAACACCGCATTTTTTATCGTTATTCAAGAGATCTCGAAATTATGAATAAAAAATTTGCAGTAACATTTTTTTATTCGAGTGGCCGTTTTTGAGCAATCGGTCCAAAAATATTCAAATAATAGCATTACACCCGATACCTGTATTGGAAAATATTAACAGTAATATTGTAAAACGGGTTTTCTGATGCAGACTACCAGAAGGGCATCAATTGGAGCATGTATTGAAGAATTTGTGCTGGGTTGGCCCTCAAATAAACGTTTTGATACCAATAGACTGCGGATTATTTTAATTTTTTTCAACCGGTTGCTGAAAAACGGGTACTCGAATAAAAAAATGTTACTACACATTTTTATTCATAACTTTGAGATCTCTTAAATAATGATAAAAAATGCGGTGTTCTCATTTAAAAAAATATTGTTTAAGTAGCTACTGTGAAATCTGGCAACGCTGGAGAAAAATGTTTTGTTGATTTTTCTTAGTTAGGTTAATTCATACAACTTTGCTTTTGAAAGTACTAGTCTATCACTTCAAATAAAAAAGTTAGCCTATGTCAGGTTTTAAAAAACTTACACTGTATATATATATATATATATATATATATATATATATATATATATATATATATATATATATATATATATATATATATACATATTATTTATATTTTTGTTAATTTGTTTTTTATGAAATAAAAAGTATTCTTTTTTTTGTTTGTGTTTTAGTAGTAAATTAAAATACCTAAAAGTAGTAAAACCAAACCATTAAGTGAGTGAGTAATGTGAAAAATACCTCATCATACTTTTTCGGAAGAAATTTTATAACGTCCGGATTTTGTCCGGATTTTTTTATAAATTTGTCCTGGCTAGAAAATATTTGATCTGGTAACCCTAGCCATATGTCATTTTACCAAAATAATCGGCTTATCCAGCATTTTTTTTTATTTTATGATGCAAAAGCTTATCTCCAAAAGATTCTATTTTTTTCTGAATAAATTCACCCTTAAAATAGCGGTCAAACATCGCTCATTATAAAGTGTGGAAATGGGCTCTGGTGACGTAGTACCACGATGGGCGACCCAAATTTAGGAAATAAATTAAGCGTTGGCAACGCTGCAAAAAATTTTCGAGTTGTTCATCGAGGCTATGTTATTGAACGAAATTATATAAAAAAGTAATATTCGAAATTTATACTGAATTATTACACAGAAATATTTAAGAGAACTGTGGAAATAGTCAAAGCGTAATAATTTATATCCTAAAAAGCAGTGGCGGCTGGTGAAATTTCGAAGTTGCATATCTCTGTTCCTACTTACAGGACCCGAACCAAATTTAAGGGTTTTAATAGTGAGCCCACTGGGAATGTTTTGGTAAAGAAAAAAAACATTTTGTAATTTGCGAAAAAAAGTTAAATTTTTGGAAAAAAATTAAAACGTCTAGGTATTTTATTTATTCTTCTTTCTAAACAAATTTTACATCATTCTGTCGACAGTTTTTAAATTTTGAGAGAAAAAAAGGTGTAGGGTAGAAAGTTATAGTCATTTGAATTTTTTGTTAAATTTTATTTTAGGCGTAAAAAAATTCAAATGACTATAACTTTCTACTAACACATTTTTTTCTCTCAAAATTTAAAAACTGTCGACACAATGATGTAAAATTTGTTTATAAAAAATAATAAATAAAATACCTAGACGTTTTCATTTTTTCCTAGGAGGGGCACACCAAAAATTTAACTTTTTTTCGCAAATTACAAAATGTTTTTTTTCTTTACCAAAACATTCCCAGTGGGCTCACTATTAAAACCCTTAAATTTGGTTCGGGTCCTGTAAGTAGGAACAGAGATATACAACTTTGAAATTTCACCAGCCGAGACTGCTAAAAAGGATATTTACGTATGAGTATCAAAGAAGTACTAACAAGTATTCACCGAATGACAGGAGAAAAAACTATTACACGCTGAGGTTTGGCTTTTACTATTATTTCTGTTGTAGTTCATCGTTATATTTAAATACACTTAACACTCTGTAAAAACTTTCATCAAAAATTAAATTTGAAGATTAAAAAATGCTACAAGTTATGCAAAATATAAACATTCTCTGTTAGAAAATTTATTTGAAATAAAAGACAAACTATGTCTGATTTCCACATTTATTTTCTTATTCTCCGACGCGTTTCGCTACACTGTAGCTTTATCGAGGAGTTACAACTGAATGAATTTTCATTCAGTTGTAACTCCTCGATAAAGCTACAGTGTAGCGAAACGCGTCGGAGAATAAGAAAATAAATGTGGAAATCAGACATAGTTTGTCTTTTATTTCAAATAAATTTTGTAATGAATTTCCATCAAGTAGAAGCCAGCACCATTCAAAAATTCTCTGTTAGTACTAAAACGGCCGAAGGGCGCGTGACAGTGTTGTCCCATTCTTAATTTAGTTCGCCACATGGCCCACTACGTTCAGTTGTTTCATTTGGATGACGTCAGATAGAAAACTGAATTTTTGGATTTGGTCGAATTTTAAACCTTAATATTTTTGTTATTATCCAACCAACGTAATTTTTTGTGTGCGTGTTTCGATTGACTGATTGTGCAATAATAATAACATATTTATTAAAACTGCGAAATGACTGAACAAGTCGGTTGATTGCAGCTTATATTACTATAGTCCGCCCAAAATATCTGCAACCGGCAAAGGAATTTAACGAATGCAATGGAAGGCTTAAACAACGATACCAATTGTTTGTAAACCAGTTTCGACCAACTGTTTAATTTTTCGTTAAAAGATTTAAACTTTTCTTACCACATCTGGTTTACAAACAAATTTGCAAAGTTGTTTTAGCCAGCCCTTGAATTCTTTAAATATTTTGCCGGTTGCAGATATCTTGGGCAGACAATACTAGCTTTATAACCTATCTAGGAAAATACGTGAGTGAATAAAAAATGGCTTTTATTTTGCTTTTTTTCTGATAGCAAAAGGGTATGCAGTTGCAGTTCAGAAGAAAATAGAACTTTGCCTTTGAACCAGGTTTATTCCTTGAAATGGTAAGAAATTTTTACATCCTGTTTTTTTTGCTGAAAAATGTGAAAAAAAGGTAAAAAAATCCGAACGCGGAATACCCGACCCTTTATAGGTACTCTGGCAAAAGAGCTGCCAGCTTGAAATAAGAAGAATATAGTAAAAAAATAAGGAAAAGCAAAATAATTTCCCATGTTGTCCCAGTTATGTTGAGCCTTAAGGCCATGGTCTCGTAAAACGAATTAGACTATATATTACTGTTAAATAAAGTTTAAAAGTACCCTTTTGTATATAAACTTTGGTTAATTCTAGGTTTTCTGAAAAGAAATATAATTCCGAAAGACCTACTTGATTGTTGAGATATTAATAGTCTAAATGTAATACCAAATTATATCCACCACATTTAGGCCATGTATTAACAATGTCTTAACAACAAAAAAAGACAAGATATATGGGATTATATTGTTTTATTGATTGTTTTTGAATATTAACCTTAAGAATCAACCGTCATTTTTCATAATAGAAATAATGTCTGTTTTTAAAAGACCCCCCTTTTAAACGTAGTGTAGACATTTAGAATGGCTACTGGCGCCATTTTGAACTTAACTATTACGATTATATTATATGCGTACATATTCGATTAGAATAATCGCCATTCTTGAGATTAGACTAGGTTAAACTGGAATAACTTTGCAGCGATTTGCGTTTAATTAAAGCCATATCCGCGGATTTTCGCTCATAAACACTTTATAATCTCTGTTTGTTGCAGGTTTCTTTGCTGTCACAGCTAGTGGAGATAATCAGCCTTATTCTGGTGCACATTGGAATTTGATTAGATACCAAAAACCAAGAGATATGGTGGATTGCTATTCTGGCGTTTGTCAAAATTATTGGTTATCGATTCAATATTGAACAACAACCAAGGTCATTTAGAAATATTAGACATCTAAAAATTTCCAATATTTGCAATTCGCGAGAGCATACATTTTTCAATAAAGTGGATTAGACATTGATAATTTAAAAAAGTTGCGGAAATCACTTTTTTGAGATTAGATATTGGTTATTTAATTAATCATGGCCAACGTCCTCCACTTCCCATTACTGATTCAAGCGTTAAATAATGAAATTCAAAGGTAAATAAGTTAGGTTTCATATGTCCAAGTAAATTTTTAGATTTAACCTTTGCAGCATTGAATATAACCGTTTACGAAAAAATCTGAGGGAAAGCTCAGATCCCTTCGACCTCCCAGATGGCTTCTTTAAGAAAATGTATCGCTGTAATAAAGTTACAGCAAGGCATCTAATCGCAGAAATAAGCAATTTTCTGCCAGACGCAGAAAGGGAATCTATAGCTATTCCAAAGCCCCTGGTAGTACTGTGCGCTTTGCATTTTTATGTTCAAGGGTGATATCAAAAGGGAGTAGGTATGGACACAAACTGCCCAATAAGTCAGACTTCTGTTAGCCGCTGCATAGAAGTAGTAACCAACATTGTAATAGAAAATTTTAATCATAAAATAGGTTTCCCAACTAAGTACTCAAGACCCTCCCAAAGACATTCTAAATTTTTTAGTGTTTCCGAAGGGGCTAACTTTCCCGTTAGTAAAACTGGATATTTTTCCAGAAATGCGAGGTATATATCAAATTGTTTTCGGGTTGTTCTTTTTTTTCAGATTTTAGAACTGAATTCATGTTCCTTTTTTTACAAACCAACACAAATTACACACATTCCGTGTACTGTGTAACATACGAAAAACAACCAATTTAAAAGTTATGTCCAAATCTTTTGACGTATGATAACGAAAAATGAACAAATTCCCAAAATTCCTAAAGGTATGCAATGTTGCCGCCTATTTTACAAACAGATGTCTATTAGATTTCTGTCATCAAGGTTGTAGATTTCAATAGTGTCACCAGAATATGGGAAGATTTCAATATCTTATTTTATCAATAACCAATATCAAAACAAATCAATTTTTACCAGTTAACCAATGTGCACCAGAATAAGGCTGATAGCGAAAATATTTCTACAACTTTGGCAGATGGTAGCTACTGTGACTGTGACACAATCACTGGTAGTTTAGTCAACGGACAATGTACCGGAAAAACGGTTACCGTTTCAGGTGGATATGCGCAAGTGAATTGGTCTCAAGGAGATTATGAAATAGCATTAGCGATACACGTGGGTTCAAAACTGTAGAAATCATTAAATTTGTTTTGTAAGAGAATTCAAATAAACCGTTGAAGTAATAATTTTTTTAATGGAAGCTAAACAGCGTCATTTGTAATACTGTAACATTATTGCTTCCATCAAAAAATAGTTGTTATAGTGAAGGCCAAGATGTATGACAAGAAGCCATCGACTAGCTCTAAATTGCAGGGCAGTTTACTTGAGGGGGGTTTACTAATTTTTGTTTATTCATGCCACATGCTAACAACCTATCACTGCACTTACCTGAAATTGATTACACTCATTAACATCACTGGTGTGAGCCACAAAAGAGATTTAATTTGGCGCCACTTACAATATTATAAGTACCTAATATATTAAACAGCCCATCACCAATAATTAAAATCCCTGTGAGTAAACTTAAAAACCGTACATTTTAATAAAACAAGATAAAAGTAACTTGTATGTTTAATTGAAAGAAAAAAACATTGTGTAATAATAAATCAAATGTAAAAGAAAAGAAAATGATAATTTTGTAACCAGCTCGAGGGAGTTGCAAAGCCTTTACAGTGCAATATGGTTATTCTGAACACTTGGCTTATAAAACTAAGTACTTATCTTAATGGTGATGTTATTCAAAGCTCGAACCAGTGACGTTTGGGAAATTTTAAAGTTGTATATCTTTGTTGCTACTTACGGGACCCATGCCCAGTTTAGGGTTTTTTATAGTGAGCCTACTAGGAATGTTTTGGTAAAGAAAAAAAATTGTAATTTGCGAAAAAAGTTGAATTTTTGCTCCTCTCGCAGCGATTTGCTTGGTTTTCAAATGATTGTCATCTCGGAACGGGTTGCTAGAGTGAATTTAGTTCTATTATTGTCGGGGGGGGGGGGGCAAAAATTCAACGTACTTTCGATAAAAGAGATTTAAATCATTTGGTTATGGTTAATCAATTTAAAATGATTAAAACCCAGAACCTTAATACTTATTTTAACAGATTTATTTTTGTAACTTTGGAGATGAGATGACATGAGTGACTTTTCAACTGGCTGTTACGAGATGGTTACTAACTGATATTCTCGAAAATATGCTAAATTTTACCACTTGGTAATTTGGACCTATTAGGTTTATTTGTAGCGAATCTACGCGATTTATTTGAACTACTTGAAAATATACACTCTTAAAATAGCTGAGTAATAATAACTAAAATTTAATTACAACAACCCTTTTTCTTAGTGAAAACGGACTTAACCCAACTTTTGGTCATAGTAACCACAAAAAACTTTTGTTTTAAAAATGTTAAACCAATTAATCACATAGATAAATGGAACTTACAGTTTTTAGTAATAAGAACTAATTTTGTAATACGGAGAACTTAAACTTCTCACAGGTATGAATTATTTTTATTTCCTGTGCTATATATTCCATATATTTATATGCGGAAACAATCATAATCTATTAATTGATTTTGTAAGCCGTTCGATATACTCAGGAAAAAGCAAATTTTTTCCGAGTGCAGCTATGTGGGTACTACGACACAAAACAATTCGGCGCAAAGTCCTAGTTGACAATGAAAATTCTGAAAAATTATTGTAGAAAAATCCGAAGTATACAATATTATATGATTAATTTAATAATATATTTTTCGTTGAGTCGAGTTTTTTAGCTTGCTTGAAGTAGGTACTTATGTACCCGTGTACTAATTTTTTACTATTTGAAACATGTCGGATAGCGATCGTCTCTGTAATAACTTTTTATAATAAAAACTACAAAAGCAATTGGGATTAAACGCGGAAGATGGACCCGTATAAAATAAAACTCTTACTTCCGTTATATCTGATATTTATTTTCTGCAGTCGCAACCTATCAACCTAATAACAAACAACTTACCTCATGCAACGTGTAAACATGCGAATGCAAAAGTTGCTACCCCAAAAATGGACGTTCCGCGATGATAGCCACGTGAAGAAGCAATGTTACCGTTTACATACTGGAGGTAGCTATGAAATCAGGTTGTAGAAGCTAAAAATCAGTGGGGACAACTAAAAAACGTAGTGCTAAAAAAATTTATTGAGCGGTGAGAGGTCTTTTAAAATGTGTTGTCACAATTTTTTTTAAGATATTGCAAATTTGCATGCTCACTATTTTAATTACTGAACAGGTTATATCTAAAAAAGTTGAGGGTGAACATGTGAACAATATATTTGGTTTCTTACAACTAATACAAAAACAACTTATTGTTTTTGTTGTGCTAGGTTTATTTTTGGGCAAATATAACCTCGAAAAAACTCTATTTTATTTTCTTAACAAAAAAGAGTGTAAAGTTATAATCCCGTGAGAACTCAAGCTTATTTAGTATTACGCAATCTAATGAAATCCTTATCTATTTTCTTAGATTTTCTTAGCGTCGTTCCCATGCTTTGTCAGCAGATTAGAAACTTATAAATATATGTAAAGTGCATAATAAAGTCAGTCATATTGTACACGCCTCTGGCATAATAGAAAATTTTTAAAAATAAACTCTCGAGAATCGAGTTGTTAACTGGCGCAGTCGGGTCGGATTTTGTCAACGGTTTGCGCATCGTGCGTGTCCTCCGTCTTCGTATCAACGATTAGTGGCAAAAACGAACAAAAAAACAAAAATTTTCAAAAATCCTGTGGGTGCGTGCAATATCGCTCACTGACCAGGGAAAAAGGAACAAGCATCGTCCTACGTCCTATTGGTGCGAGTCAAGGGAACAAGCATCGTCCCAAACCTCATAGAAGTTAGTTCCAGGGAGAAGACAAGCATCGCTCCTCCTATTGGGCCCTAGTTTTAAGAAGAAAAAGAAATCAATGAAAATCACCACGATCTTCATTTTATCACTGTAAGTGCATTCCTTTCAATTATTCCTGCATTTATTATTTTACCGAATTAATCTATTGATATTCTCTGTTTATTAGTGTTATTGTTTTATAAATTTTTAAAGTGGAAGATCTTAACGAAATTTTGGCTAATCTATTTTTAAATCAAAACATGCCTAACGCTAATCAACCAAATTACCAACTAATTAGATATCAAGCGGATAATATTCCAACATTCGATGGAAATCCGAAACAAATAAACAGATTTATAAATGCGTGCGAGAACTTTTTCAATAATCATAAAGATCGAACAGATAATGGTGCAACCATAAATGTCTGTCTGTTTGACACTGTTTTAAATAAATTAATTGGCAGAGCAGCCGATTTAATTGCCTCTAGAGTAGAATTAAATACTTGGCCTTTGTTAAAAACAGCAATAATTTCTACATTTTCCGATCAAAGATCTATTGATTGTTTATTGCAAGATGTAATAACATCAAAACCGGAAAGAAACGAAACACCGCAACAATTTGGTCTGCGTCTACAAGATGCACGTAGTTTATTATTCTCAAAAATTAATATGTCAAATGACACAAACGAAATTAAATTATTAAAAATCACAGAATACGAAAATTTAATTTTAAAAACATTTATTAATGGTCTAAATTATCACATGCAATTAGTTGTACGATTAAAAAATCCAACAGCTCTAGAAGAAGCAATGAGTTTTGCTTTAGAAGAAGAAAATTTTATTTACTATAAAAATAGAAGTAATGTAACCAACAAAACTTCTGTAAATTTAAATGTACCTAAAAATAAATTAAATATGCCTCAACAAACGCATAATTATAACCGTACTTTTTCTCAAGTACCCTCGCAACAATCAACACCACATTTTAATAATTATACACCCAACTATTCAACTAATCGTATGCCAATCGCCCAAAATCAAAGTAAACCCCAATTTTTAGGTTACGGACAATTTAGACAACCCTCTAATGTTTTTAGACAAGGACCTATACATCGTCCAAATTTTAACAATCAAAATTTCAGACCGAATTTTAATCCTAGACCAAATTTTAATTATCAGCATAACATGCATAATAAATCCTCTGGAATCTCTAGGCTGAGAAAACCAGAACCAATGGATGTTTCTTCAGGCAATACTATATTAAACCAAAATACACCACCGAAACGCGATTTTATTGCTGAAGAATTATTTAACCAATCTGTAGAAAACATTAACAATGAATCTACCGAATGTGAAAATAACCCTGATGATGACTCTCAGTATTATCAAGAATTTAACGAAACGTTGTACCCATGTAATAACCCTACATACGATTTTTCTCAAGAAGAAAATAACGAATACGAGAACCACTATGACTATGAAATACTTTATAAAAAAGGGAAACAAAATACCAACGCTGACGCACTTAGTCGTATCCAATTACATGCAATCGAATCAGAATCAGTAATTAATAATCCCGGAGATATAAGTCGTGATATCGAAAACTTTTTAAAAGACAGCTATAGTCAATTTAACCCCGAAAATTTAGATCCCGATGATGCTAGCAAGCAACTGGAAAAAGTCAATGAACCCAGTCAAAAAATTAAAATTTTACAAAATATACAAATAAAACCCCCAGATAACAATTCCGATAATACAATACACACTACAAACGCGGAAGAAAACTATTCTAACATGACTATATTAGACGAAATAATTAATAACAAAGCACGTCAAATTATTGTCAAAAAATCTCCTTATGACGCATATATTAAAACTGAACGTGAAAATTTTGATGGTCACCAAATTATTAATACAACTTTACCTACTAATATGTCAATAATTATTAATTTCTTAAAGGAATACCTGACAAATAAAAATACTTACATTTACTTCTTTTCAAAAGAATTACGGCCTTATTTCCAACAAGCCATGAACAATCATTTTAAAAATCTTAAATTGATAGAGTGTACCAAATTAATAAATAACGCCCAACCAGAAGAACGAGAATTACTAATCAAATATCGACACGAAAGTAAAACAAATCACCGTGGAATCGAAGAAACATGTAAATTCTTAAAAGCTAATTATTATTGGAAATCCCTTAAACCCGATGTAACGAAATATATTAATAATTGCGAGATTTGCCAAAGAACAAAATATAATAGGAAACCACCTGATCAGCCTCTCGTATTAACAGAAACCCCAAGTAAACCATTCGAAATAATACATATCGATACCTTTATTATTGTTAAACAAAAATTTGTAACTATCATAGACAAATTCTCAAAATACGCTCAAGCGCTTCCTTATACCGGAAATGCAGTGTCGTGCTGTGAACAATTAATTAAATTCTTTTCATTTTTACGCGTGCCAAAACAAATAGTATCAGATAACGGCTCAGAATTTCAAAATGAAGTAATCGACGGCTTATTAAAAGCACATAATATTAAAATTCATTTTACTACCCCTTATCACCACGAATCAAATTCCCCTGTAGAAAGACTACACTCTACCCTTATCGAGCATATACGCATTTTAAGATAATCAGACCCAAACGCAGACGTAATAAAATTAATGCCATATGCAATTATTGCCTATAACAACACTATACATTCAAGTACAAATTATACCCCTTATGAACTTGTTTTCGGACATACCGACTCAAGAGACCCTATGGACTTAATACCCTCTCATGTATATACAGAATACATAAATAACCACAAAAATAACACACAAATTCTTTATGAAAATATTGCAAAGCAATCTACGGAATTAAAGCAAAAAATTATAGATCAAAGAAATAAAGACAAAACCCCGAAAGATTTAATAATAGGTTCACAAGTTTACAAAAAATCCGATAATAGATCGGGCAAAATTAAAAACAAATTTTTAGGACCATACACCCTAACGAAAGTCCTAGAAAATAATAAAATTGAAATCGAACACCCAAAAACAAAACGTAAAGAAATTATTCATATAAATGAATCTAAAATTATGCCCCTTGTTCCAGATGGAGCTGGACCATCGCATCAGGAATAGTAAAATTCCACGATTTAAACGATCATCCTGGAATACTGCCTTTTAGACTAGGAACTGCTCAAATAGAATCCAACAGTTGGACCTTTATCCAAAATTTTGACCTTGCACCCTTAATTATAAAATTTGAGACAATTAAACAACACACACAAGATCTTTCTTATAGCATTAGAAATAATAGCGAATATTATAAAGGATATCTTAATTCTTTTAATTCATTATATACGCTTGAACAAAGAACTGAAAACTTAATAAAGCAAATTATTCCTACAAAATATGTCCATAGAAACAAAAGAGGCCTATTTAATCCTTTAGGCTCATTTATTAAATGTATCACTGGAAATTTAGATCAAAATGACGCAGAGCAAATCGATGCAAAAATTAAAAAATTACAAGAAAATCAAAATAAAATAAAAATTGACGCAATAAATCAAATTACACTCTTGCAGTCTACGATCAGTAAATTTAAATCAATGATATCAAATATCACTCACAATGAAATGATGTTAAAATCACACGTCTTAAAAATAGAAGAGACAATAAAACAAGTCGAAATTCACCAAACCAATACAACACAATATTTCTTAATATATATAGTTATTAATCAAATAACAACAATGTATCAATCAATTTATGATATTTTCAATAAAATTGAAACTTCAATTACTTTTGCGAAAATTAATACTTTACATAATACGATACTAGATCCAAACGAATTATTAACTGAAATTCAGAATATTGAGCCATTTAAGTACAGACAAACTACCACTAGAAAGTAACCCTCAAAATATACTTATATTTGAAAAAATATTAAACATTAAAAGTTACATAAAAGATTTTACTATTGTATTTGTAATAGAACTGCCTCTCGTTGAATCAGAGATATATCAATATTTTAATTTATTTCCTTTACCAATTCCTGATAATCAATCATTTGTCGTCAATATCCCGTACAAACCCTACCTAGCACTTAGCAGCTATAAATACGCCTATATGGACCAGGGATGTCAAGAAATTCAAAACCAGAACTTTCTATGCAAAGAAACCCATTCTAGTTTCATCGAAAACAGCCCTTCCTGTGCAGTTCAACTAATTAAGCATCATACAAATGTTACTTCCTGTCACCCCTTTAGAACGCAACTTCACGAAATTCAAGTAAGAAAAATTATTGATGGAAAATGGCTAATCACCGCACCAAATCGTCTAATTGGTACAGTCAATTGCCAAAAATCATTGGACAATGTACCCTTGTTTGGATCCTACCTGGTGGAATCCCCGACCGACTGTAAAATACAAATAAAATCAATCATATTGGAAACATACAAGTCAAGCCGACTTAGCTACTCCGAAGTCAATCTTCCAGTATTGAACTTCAGCAAGATTGAATGGCATCGATCAACCCAGTACAACCCTCCTACTATGGACCTCAACTATGTCAATCTAAAAGCAACGAAAGAAATCGAAGCCAAACTAGAAGAACAGAAGAGAAACCTTCAAGAAATGTCATCGATAATTATTTATATTAATCGAACTAGTTTTTGGACAATATTTCTATATATTATTATTGCTTTAATTATTATCCTTATTATATATCTTAAATGTAAAAGGAAATCTAAGAATATTATTATTCGTAAATCAGATATTGAAAGTAATGAACAAAATCAATCAATTTTCTAAATATATTTATATTTATTGAAATCACGTTTTTAAAAAGGTACGTGCTTTCAACTAAGAGGGGAGGAGTTATAATCCCGTGAGAACTCAAGCTTATTTAGTATTACGCAATCTAATGAAATCCTTATCTATTTTCTTAGATTTTCTTAGCGTCGTTCCCATGCTTTGTCAGCAGATTAGAAACTTATAAATATATGTAAAGTGCATAATAAAGTCAGTCATATTGTACACGCCTCTGGCATAATAGAAAATTTTTAAAAATAAACTCTCGAGAATCGAGTTGTTAACTGTAACAGTAACGAACGTTAAAAAGTAGTACAAAAAAATCAGGTTGGGTACTACGAAATGGGCTGCATCAACAGCTTGACTAGGCATAGTACAAGTATTGTAAGTTGTATCTTGTTGATAGGGCTAGACAATCTGGATTAAGTATCCCTTCGGAGGTTATGACGTCATCAAACGATAACGATTAGGACAGTAAAATCCAGGGAAAAGTACCATTTAATAATTTAGTCTGTTGAACTGACTTTGTCGACTCGATTTGAAGACCATTAGGGTATCAACAAGGAATGTCACAAAATATTAGTTTGGAGAAAAATCAATTTAAAAGTTTAACACTTTACGAACTGTAGAAGAATTTTCACTCTAAATTAAAAATACATCTTTGTAATAAGAAAAGTGTTTTAATAATGCCTTAAAAATAATGTAACTAAAAATATTTTTTTTATAAATGAAAATACAATAAAATAAACAATTTCTTCAGGTGGAAAACCAGGATTGTCCTTAAATAAGTAGCATTTTCATAAGAAAAACACGGACTGTCCTGATTTATTTTTTCTTTATTGCAGTTCTGGTTCTTTTCAGGCGTTTTTAACCGACTTTACAAGAGGTGGTTATCAATTCGACCCGTATGTGTCATCTTTTTAAGTATATATGTTCACGCATAATTCTCGAACGGATTAACCGATTTCGATAATTTTTTTTGTTTTGTAGATGAGTTATCCCGAATGATCCCATTTTAAGAGTTTTTTGCTAAAATAAGTGGAAACCTAAAAAAACTGCGAAAAAGTGAAAAAAAAAACTCTTGAAGTCGACAATTTTTGCGTGTGTACTTCGGAATGACAGCACCGATTTCAATAATTTTTTCTCCGTTGTGTTTAGCATGACCTGGTCCATGGTCCTGTTGGTATTTGACTTTAAGAAATAATAAAGGGGATGGGGTGAAAGGGGGAAAAGCGGAGCGGCTAGAATTTTTTCGAGAATGTTGACCATATCTCATTTTCGGGGTTGATGAGGGCATAAAATATAATTATAATAATTTTGTCCAGCAGATGTTAAGAAAAAATTCCCAGGGAATGGTCACACATTGCATTTTTAGAATAAATTATTTGAGTTGCTGCGTCATTTCCCTGTTTTTACCATGTTGTGGACATTTCATGTTTTCCCCGATATATGGTTCTTCTAAATTGAAATATTGGCGGAGTGTGTTATATTCTTCCCCTGGGTTTGGGTTTATGATAAAATTTAGAGGTTTACCGAACTGATGGCGATGGTAATTTAATTTTTGATATTTTGTGACATTCCTTGTTTTTCCCCTGTGGTCTGCATTTGTAAATGGGTTAAAATCGCCTTCGTCAATTTGGTTTGCAAACCGGTTTGCATGTACATACTTTCAAGTCGACTAACTCGGTTTTATGAGTTTGCGAAGTATCCGGCCCATCAGAGATGGGCAACATGAAACGTGCTGCACTCGCACTGCACTGCACAAAATTAATAAAGCACATGTCGCTTTCCTGCCAATCAGATTACAAACATCACAGTTAGACTAATTATTATGCATTTGATGCTAGAATTTAAAAATCCGCTTGTACGGGGTCTTCCAACGAGGACTGAACAGGGGCTCATTTTTGAGCTTCCTTGTGTTTAAAGAAAAATCTAAAATAGCCAATCGATGTACTTTTTCCTGCAGAATTCAAAAATGAAACCAAAAATTTATTTGAACCAGAAACAAAAGAGGTACGCTATGGATAAGGTGTTTTTTAAATGGAATATAGCTTTTTTTATACGATTTTCGGAACGAGTGATTTTTTTATGTCCGTTCTGATTAAAATATTTAATATTGTGACAGCTATTTTTATTAAATTTTAATGTTTTATCCAGTATAATTTAACTTCAACCTGTTTGAAACATACACTAGGTAATAAAGGTAAAATCACCTTGAAATCCTTCAAAGTCAAAAAATTTGACAAATTTACTATAATATTGCCGAAACGAAATATTCATTAGATGAGAGATTGCAGATTGATATATTGTTCTACAAATGCCAAGAAAATGCAAGAGAAGCAAGGAGAAGATTTATTGAAATCTCTCATCTAATGAATATTCCATTTCGGCAATATTATAGTAAATTTGTGAAATTTTTTGACTTTGAAGGATTTCAAGGTGATTTTACCTTTATTACCTAGTGTATGTTTCAAACAGGTTGAAGTTAAATTATACTGGATAAAACATTAAAATTTAATAAAAATAGCTGTCACAATATTAAATATTTTAATCACAACGGACATAAAAAAAATCACTCGTTCCGAAAATCGTATAAAAAAAGCTATGTTCCATTTAAAAAACACCTTATCCATAGCGTAACTCTTTTGTTTCTGGTTCAAATAAATTTTTGGTTTCATTTTTGAATTCTGCAGGAAAAAGTACATCGATTGGCTATTTTAGATTTTTCTTTAAATACAAGGAAGCTCAAAAATGAGCCCCTGTTCAGTCCTCGTTGGAAGACCCTGTACAATACCAGGCTTGACAATTTTCCAAAAATAATCAAAGGACTTTCCAAATGATCAAATGAATCAATATGGCTTTAAATGACTTTCGCCGTATGGTAAAGAAATATATTTACTAACATTATTGTTAATATCTAAAAAGAAAACAATGTAGCGTGGCACTGCAAATGGTATAACCATTGATTTAGAAACAAGAACGAGATTCCATTATTTACATTTTAGAGCGATCACGGATTTCCTAATTACCTATAATCTAGCCAACTAAACTGCTGGCCACTCGAACTTACACATAGAGATTTTTAGGCAAAATTTAAAGTTCAATATTTTCAACAGGAATGCAAATTTTTGAACGCGTCTTGAAGATTTTAAGAGCTAGTTTTTTTCGGATTAAGCTGCATGACGTATATTTATCGTAGGACCATAGGTTTATTATATACGGGGTGATCAATGAAGTCATGCAAAAAATCAAAAAGTTTGTATGAGTGAAATTTCCGCAAAAATTTTTTTTGGTCATTGCAATATGGTTCGTTACTAAGGTAACATCAATATCTCTAGACGTTTTTGTCACTTTTTGGATTACGGCCCTTAGGTCTTGTACACACTACTAAACATAAAATTTGGGTAGCAAAATTTTTAAAATGCTATAACTTGACATTGGATTGACGGTTCTTGATGATTTTTACGGATTTGGAATCTTTTTTCACGTAGATTTTCTATAATCTAAGCATTTCATTTCGGGGTTGAAATATACAGGTTGAAATTTACACATTGTTCCCTTTCTGCCGTGGTTAAACGTCTCATATTAATTAAAATTTACAAAATTATAACATTGACATGTGTCAGAATATTTGTAAAATAATGTTAACAGTTTTTAATTCCATAGCAACAAATTTGATTTTCCAATGCCTACTTTGAAATTGACGCGTCGCGTAGAAATTACAGCCGATCATAAATATGGGCATGGGGGTAGACAAAGAACTCTATAAAACTGAATGACTCTTTGAGACAATAAACTGAGTTGAAAGTTTTGGACAGAACAGTGAGAAGGACATTAAACAAAAACAACTTGAGGTGAGAATTTATTTTTACAAAAACTTAAATAATGCCAAACCTTAGAGCGCGTCGTACCCTACGTTTTTATCTATTATCGACCCGGTATAATGTGTAAATTTCAACCTGTATATTTCAACCCCCAAATAGAATGCTTAGATTATAGAAAATCTACGTGAAATAAGGATTCCAAATCCGTAAAAATCATCAAGAACCGTCAATCCAATGTCAAGTTATAGCATTTTAAAAATTGTGCTACCCAAATTTTATGTTTAGTAGTGTGTACAAGACCCAAGGGCCTTAATCCAAAAAGTGACAACAACGTCTAGAGATATTGATGTTACCTTAGTAATGAACAATATTGCAACGACCAAAAAAAAATTTTGCGGAAATTTCACTCATACAAACTTATTGATTTTTTGCATGACTTCAGTGATCACCCCATATATAATAAACATATGGTCATACGATAAATATACGTCATGCAGCTTAATCCGAAAAAAATCTAGCTCTTAAAATCTGCAAGGCGCGTTCAACAATTTGCATTCCTGTTGAAAATATTGAACTTTAAATTTTGCCTAAAAATCTCGATGTGTAAGTTCGAGTGGCCAGCAGTTTATATGGTCTCCCACCTACTTCTTGAGAATGGCTGTTGCCAGGGTTTCAGTTATGTGGCATATTTTTAGATTGATAAACTGTACTAAAATAACGCAATCACTATAGATTAATATCTGTAATCGTAAATACCAAAGGCTAAAGTATAAGAATATGACTAAGGATTAATAAAATATACCAACATATGTAGCATTATTTTTCGTGATAATGAATTCTTAGTAACTTATTTTCGTTACATGGTGGCGAAATTTAGAGTGTTTATTCATTGGAGACTTAAAGATTTAGATTAAATTACTTTCTTTGTATTTTTAATTCTTTAGAAATTACTCAGAAAAAATGCTGTTTCTTGTTCACCTTCTATGTTTTTATTGACTTCCCATCACTCTCTCGTTTCTATAGTAATCACAATATCTAGATTTTAATTACAATATACCAGCCAACATGCCCCTCACCTTGAAAAGACTAGGCTTTCAACAGAAAAGTATTAGGTTACATTATTTAACTTAAACTTAACTAAGTACAAAACAAAAGATAACTATAGTTAGTTTTTTTTTTAATTACACTGAGTCCACTGGCAGAACGCAAGTTTTAGCAAAGGACCGTTTAAAGCTTCCATGAGCCGTTTTCACTGGAGCTACACGGACGATACCATCTGGACCTGGATGCACAGCTTCAATTCTTCCTAATAAACCATTGTAAGGGAGGAGTGTTGTTATCTTTTATTACAACCAGCGCTCCTGGTTTTAATACTTCTTTGCTTGAAGTACACCATTTTTGTCTAACTTGTAATTTCCGAAATATACTCCAAAGACCATCTTGTCCAAAAATGCTGATTTAACTGCTTTAATCGTCCGTAATATGACAATCTGGATTCTTTTTCATGTCGCAAATCTTTCTCTGGTAGTGAAGTCAAAGGTCTTCCTATGAGAAAGTACGCCGGAGTAAGGGGTGTGAAGTCGTTCGGATCAGATGAAAAGGGAGTTAGTGGTCTCGAGTTTAAGATTGCTTCTATTTCAGTAAGGACGGTATATAAATCTTCAAAGGTTAAACACGCATTTGCTAATACCCTCTTTAAATGAGCTTTACAAGATTTTACTCCTGCTTCCCAGATCCCCCCAAAGTGTGGAGAAAAAGCTGGAATAAATTTCCAGTTTATACCTTGATTACTTATTGATAAGAATAAACTATTGTTATTTTCCTTAAGAAAAACTCCTAGTGCTTCTAACTCATTTTTTGCGCCTACAAAATTTGTACCATTATCTGAGTATACATTCAGAAGTTTACCTCCTCGCACAATAAACCTTCTAAAAGCATTCAAAAATGCATCCGTTGTTAATTCTGTAACAAGTTCTATATAAATCGCCTTTGTAACAAAACACAAAAAGTGATATATAACACTTAATTTTAACACAACCACGCCTTTTTTTGTTTTTAATTAACAAAGGTCCTGCATAGTCAACGCCACAAGTAGAGAATGGTGGTGCGGGTGTTATTCTATCATTGGATAGTAGACCCATTACAGGATGGTTAATCAACGGCTTTACTCGACAACACCTTACACAGTCATGTACAGTACAACCTTCCTTGATAAATTTCTACCCCCAATAGGCCAATATTTTTCTGTTATAGAAGCAAGTAAGAGCTGAGCATGTAGAAGACGTTGATGTTCGTAACAAAATAATAATTTGGTAAAATGGTGGTTACTTAAAAGAACTATTGGGTGTTTTTCTGTCATACTCATACTCAGATAAACCTAATCTGCCGCCCACTCTAAGAAACGCATTTTCATCTACAAAAGGATTAAGTTTTATTAAACAACCCTTATTTAACATTTTGTTTTTTAATAATTCTTGGATTTCATTAGAAAACATATCCTTTTGAACAATTTTAATTAAAGTCTCTAAATAATTTTGTAGCTCAGCATTTGATAATGGCTTACCATTTCCTTTAGTTTTAGAGTGACAGAATTTTATAAAACGTATACAATAAGCACAAACACGAATTAGCTTTGACAAGGATGAAAATTTAGTTATAAAGGATATTTCGACTGTTTCGACTTTGAAAATCTTCTGAGTTTTCTTCAACTCATGAATATTTATTTCTCGTTCAAACAGAGACACAGGCCATTCATCTTTTGGTTTAGATAACCATGAAGGTCCTGACCACCAAAGTTTACAGTTAACTATTATAGGAGTTAACTATTATAGGAGTTATAGGAGTTAACTATTATAAGAGTTATATGAGTTAACTATATATAGGAGTTACTCCTCTTGATAGTAAATCGGCTGGATTGTCATTAGTTCGAATACGATTCCAATCATGCGAATTATATAATGATTGAATTGGAGCTACCCGATTTCCTACAAAAGTTTGTAACATATTAGGAGGTGTTTGAATCCAATTAAGACATACTGTTGAATCACTCCACTATATACAGGGATCAAATATTAAACGCATTGATTCTTTAACCTTTTCAACAAGATTAGCAAGAACTAATGCGGCACGAAGCTCTAACCTTGGTATTGTAATTGATTTTAAAGGAGCAGCTTTAGTTTTAGAGCCCAATAATCGGACCACAATTTCGATAGATGCACTAACTGACCTTATATACACGCACGCCCCATAAGCTGCAAAGGAAGCATCGACAAACCCATGCAACTCAATGGTAACAGGGTTGTGCACCAAAACATATCTGGGTATTTGTAATTATTTAGCAATAGAAGATCTGTCCTAAGACTTCTCCATTTATTATCCAAATCACTGGGAAGACTTTCATCCCACGAAAGTTTGCACAGCCACAACTGCTGCATTAATATTTTAGACACTATAATACACGGACCTAGAAGACCTAGAGGATCAAATATTTTTGATATCTCCGATAAAATTAGTAGTTTTGTCACTGGGTTATTTATAGTTTCTTGGGAAATAATATACATAAGAACATCTCTTTCACCAGACCAATACAAACCCAAGGTTTTTGTTTTTTCATTTTCGTTAAACATCAACACCGACTTTGAAGAAAAAGTAGACATAAAATGATTTAAAACTTCAGAATTATTACAAGCCCATTTTTGAAGATCAAAGCAACCTGTCTTTAATACTGTCGTTATGTCATTACATAGTTTTATAACTGTTTCCATTGACTCCGCACCTGTTATTAAATCGCCCATATAAAAATCACTACTAATAACCTTTGACATCTCGGGATGACTAACTATGAAATTTTGTGTCAATTGTTGAAGACACTTCACAGCAAGATAAGGTGCTGAAGCAGTACCATATGTAACTGTTGTTAATTCGTAAGTTTCTATTGGGTAACTAGGATTTTCTCTCCACACTATTCTTTGTAAACTCCACTATTTAGGATCAATTCGAATTTGTCTATACATTTTACCAATATCTGCACATACCATAATATGATGTTGCCTAAATCGAACCACAATAGAAAACAAATCATCTTGCAACGTCGGTCCAACCATTTGAAGGTCATTTAAAGAAACTCCAGAATCGGACTGAGTTGATCCATCAAACACCCCCCTCCCCCCAATTTCGCTCTTCCAACCGCTAAGTCTGTACCCCACAAAATGCCCGATATAATACTTAAGGTCAAATAAGTTCAAAAAATTATTCTATCCCTTGGCACCAAAGAGTCATCTGGTCTGGATGGCATACCTACAATTGTTCAAAAAAACTGCGCTCCAGAACTTGCACCCATCTTAACTCGTCTTTTGCAGCTGGAAGACACCTCGTGTGCAGCCTGTCCCGAAGAAAGTTTCCAAGTCCCTTCCATCCAATTATAGACCTATCTCTCTTCTATCCGTTGTCAGCAAAGCTATGGAGAAAGTAATCAACTTGCAAATTCTAAAATATCTAGAAAAACACAAAATCATCCATGACAGACAGTACGGATTTCTTCACCAAAGATCCACAACTGATCTCCTTAGCTTTGTCACACATAACTGGAACAAGTCTCTTGAATTTCATGGCGAATCTCACATTCTTGCTCTCGACATTTCCAAGACCTTTGACCAAGTATGGCATGCCGCACTCTTCAACAAACTACCTTCTTACGGTCTTCCTACCAAGCTATGTACCTGGATCGGCAGCTTCCTCTCTAATCGGCGCATATAAATAAATAAAATAAATAAAGCCTTTATTCAGTTGAACAAATTTTTACATACAATTTTGCAAAATAGATGGATCTAGCATTGCTATTCATCTAATCGCCCGTCCCAATAATTTGTGAAGCTAACAGGAAGAAAAAAGAAAAAATCTATTATTATCAGATTATCTTAATATACATAAGTTAATTAGTTTATTAGTGTCGCGAAATGTCAAAAAACAAATATTAAAAGAAACCAGGAATAGGGATTGTACCGAAGAGAAGAGGAAAGTCTTAGACTAGAGTTTTTTTGATAGCCTTTTTAAAGGCCACCACATCGGTAAGCGATTTCATATTCGGCTGCAGAGAATTATAAATTTTAATAGCATTATAAGTAAAGGAACGCTGAAATTGTGTAGTTTTATGTCTTGGTAGACTAAACATTTGGCAATGACGTGTGCTTCTGTCATGTATGCTACTTCCCCTAACCAGCTTCACAGAAGGATATTCTGGACTATTAGTCAAAGCAACTTTGTGAACTAATGTCGCCATATGTAGAAAGAATCTTTTTTCCAAATCAAGCCACCCTAACGCCTCAAACAATGGAGTCACATGGTCAAACTTCCTAGCATTATAGCAGAACTTTAAGCACCAGTTTTGCAATTTTTGAAGTGTATTTTTTCCCGAGAAGTCAAAGCGGGCCAAAAAACAACATCGCAATAGGAAAGATGTGACAAAATAAGGGAATCGCATAGTCTCAACTTAATTTCAGTTGTAAGTATATCCCTATGCATATAAAGGACTTTTAATTTGTAATAAGATTTCTGCACTAATCCTGAAACATGAGTTTCAAATCTCAAGTTTGTATCTATAATATGCCCCAGATTTCTACCACTTTCTGAAGGTAATAATGGCACAGAATTGCTATTCAATTTAAAATCTGCTCGTGTTACCAACTGTTGATTATCTTTTCCAAAAACCAAGAGCTTGGATTTCTGTTGTGGTTGACGGTCTAACTTCCATCCTATCAATGCTGGTGTCCCCCAAGGTTCAGTCCTGGCACCAACCCTGTTTCTTCTTCACATTAATGACCTGCTCTCTTCAACTACTAATCCCATCCACAGTTATGCTGACGATAGTACTCTTCACTCCAATATTCATTTTTCCAGACAAGTTTCGAATCAGGAGTTGGATAATGGACGCAGATCTATGTACCTAGCCCTTTCCCAAGATCTTCAATTAATCTTAGATTGGGGTGCCAAGAACCCTGTTCAGTTCAACGACTCCAAAACCCAGTCTTACTCCCTCTCAAGCAAAAAATCTGGAAACGCTTACCCCATCCACATGAATGGCCAAGCCCTACAAAACAATGAAACATTCGATCTAGTTGGCGTCGCTTTCGAACATGATCTCAGCTGGCACAAACACAATACTTCAGTAGCCACATCGGCAGCTAAAAAGCTTGGTTTTCTATTTCGAGCCAGAAAATACTTCTCCCCTTCCAACTTGTGCACTCTCTATGTTTCCCAAATAAGACCTAGCCTAGAGTACTGCTCCCACATCTGGGGAGCGGCATCACCTTCGACACTTAAGATTCTTGATTCTATCCAAAACAGAGCCATTCGACTTATCAATGACCCAGCCCTCACGAGAAAACTCCCTTCTCTCGCTCATCGCCGCGCTGTAGGGGATTTATCCCTTTTTTACCGCTACTTCCACGGATTTTGCTCTGAAGAACTAGCCGGTATTATTACCTCCTTGAATGTCCCTAACAGGACAACAAGAGGCGCGTTACGTATGCATCCCTTTACTCTCCAGCTACAAAATCCTAGAACAGACCACTTCTCTCGCTCATTCATACCTAGGGTCTCCAGATTATGGAACAAATTGCCTGCAGATGTTCTCCCTTCCCGTCCCAACCTCCAATCCTTCAAATCCCGTGCCAATAGACTACATTTCCCTTCTCTTCAGACACCCACGGTACGTTAGTACTTAGGCTTGAAGTCTACGTGGGATGTCAATACCACTCTAAGTTTTGTTGTACGACTTTTCTCATTAATGACACCATGATGCGGGAAGTAAAATGTTTTTATAGAAGCACTCTCATCACAAGTATCTTCTCCCTTTCTCATAAGAGATAAAGTTAAATATTCTTTCATAAACTCAACATATCTTTGACCTAGAACAGAATTTTTTTGCAAATTTCTCTCTAGTGACTTAAGACGATTAATAGCTTGTTGTTTAGACTCACCTAACAACTTAACTGGGTTTTTAAAAGGTATGGACAACAAACCGCCCATCACTATCTCGGTATGCAGTTTGAGAAAATAAATTTTCACACATTTTTTCCTCCTCGGCAAAAACCCTTTCATTTTTAGCATTCTCCTCAATACTCCAGAAATTTGTTAACTGATTATGCAAATCAAGATTAGGCACTAGGTTACAATTATTGTATTTTTGCACATTAGAATTTTTAGTGGATATCTCACCACTCACGACCCAACCAAATCTAGTTTTTTTGCAAAGTTGGAAGACCAACACCTAAAGAAAATTGTCCGATACACAACAGATTTAAATAAACACCCGCTCCTATACGAATATCAATTTTTCCTGGTTTATGAAAGTCAGGATCAGCTAACCGAATATGCTTAGGAATATTTAAATTTGAAATATCTATATTTATTGAAGGACAATTTCCACTAATTCTTGGAATAACTACACAACTCTGTATCAAAACAGTTTTGTACAGAACTTATTTTTACTGTACACCTATAATTCAAATTAGTAACCCTTTCACCAATGCCAGTAACCAACGAAGGCAGTTCAAAATTTTGTAACCCTAATCTTTTGGAGCATGCTTCACTAATAAGATTTATTTGACTTGCTGAATCTAACAAGGCTCTACACACATTCGGCACA
The DNA here is from genome assembly GCA_963971165.1 of Philopedon plagiatum. NCBI lineage: Eukaryota > Metazoa > Arthropoda > Insecta > Coleoptera > Curculionidae > Philopedon > Philopedon plagiatum. The sequence continues at coordinate 27,858,740 of OZ020194.1, forward strand.
CCGTTTGCATCGCTGACTTGCACTAACACTGTTTGCAACAACACTTGATTTTCACTATTTTGTAGTGACAAACTTTTAACACTCTCACACACTTCTTCATTCTTAGTTTCAGTGTTATTTGTATGCATAGGTTTATCGTAATGTAAAAGAGTATGATGTTTACGACCACATTTTCTACATACGTTAAATCTGCAGTCCTTTGACGAATGCCCAGCTCTTAAAGAATTAAAACATAGCCTTGATTGTTTTACCCTTTCGACTCTATCGTTTGTTGGAAGCTTAATAAATTCAGAACAATTTAAAATAAGACTCTCACCTTTACAGAATCTATAGCTTGCCCAGCGAGAACTGACACTCGAAAAAAAAGAAAATAAAATCCCTATGATGCCGTAGTTAACTTCAAAAAATTCGGAATACTAAAAAACTATAGTCGTACGCGTACTGCATCGTTTTTAGTATTCCGAATTTTTAAAAGTTAACTACGGCGTTATAGGGATTTTTTTTCTTTATTGTCGAGTGCCAGTTCTCGCTGGGCGGGCAATACATATCTGTTTTTTATTATATATTAGTTCAACAGTAGAAAATGTACTTGAATTAGCAACACGTGGATTGTTTTTGGAAAACTTTGGAGTGCTTTGGAAAACTGTAATGTTTCTAATAAATCTGCCTTTTGCATCAAAAATGTATTAAAATCCTTTAAAGAAAGAATTATCTTCTCCCCAGTGTCATTAAGAGGTGTATTAGCTCTTTTTTCCTCCCATTCACGAGTAGTTTTCTTATCTAACTTAGAACTAAACAAGTATATTAAAATAGTCTCTCATTCAGCAAATTTAAAGACTGCATATTCTTTGAAATAGTATCTACCATATTGCGTAAATCACCAACCGACTCATCAGTTAATATTGGCATTGTAAATAAGGCCTTAACGTGATTTTGTATTAAAATATGTGTGCTATTGTACCGATTGAGTAAGGTGCTCCAAGCTATAAAATAATTATTCCCGCTGTGCTCGATACTCCGAATTGTTTGTGCTGCGCCACGCTCTAATGATGCCCTTAGATAATGAAACTTTTGTATATTTGGTATAGAAGGATTTCAATGAATTAAAGAATCAAACAGATCGCGGAATTCTAACCAGCCTCTATGATCTCCTGAAAACTTCTGCAAATTTATAGGAGGTAATTTTACTCCCTGTATATTATTATTAGAAAAACTATGCTCATCTTTGTTACTCTCATAAAAATCTGACAGAATTTTCTTAACCTGAGAAGTAATTTTAAAATATTTATTTTGAAATTCCCCTCTCTCTCTAATTTCATCGTCTAAATTTTCTGTTATTAGGTCTATCTCGTTTTGAATTTCATCAAATTTAGAATAAACTTGTAAATGATTATTTATCTAACCTAAGAAATGTACCTACATTATAGTTTATATAATAACCATTTAACAATTAAAACACGTTTTTACTTGGTGAAAAAAACCAACAGCAATGGGGGCCCCTATCTCTCCAGTGCCCAGGGCCCGAAGTTAGGTTAAACCGGCACTGCTAACCTTGATTCTAATTCTAATATCAACTCTTTGTCTACACCTTGTATATCTTTCCCTGAAAACAATTTAATTGTACCCTGCACATAATTTTCAAATAATGTTTGACGTGATTTAAATCCACCCCTTTGTTTTGTTAATTTTTTAAAATTTTCGTTTTCACTCATCCTTACAGAATCAGAAAACACTGTACTCAAGACTACGCTAAATTGTTATGGACTCACCAAATAAACAATGGTTTATTTGTAGAAAAAAGGATACTCGTATAACTTGAAATCCTCACGGGTTGGCTTTAATGGATTGTCTTTGAACACAATCAGGGAAAAAATAAGATTGACAACTGGCTGTCACCTTTTGACTATGAATTTCTTCGCCTTTTCTTGGAATTTTCGTCTACTATTTTCACACAAAACTCTTCTTGGATAGTATCCGACTCGACTGGATCATGTTTTAGATTAGATTACTTTTGTTGGTATTTTTAATTCTTTAGAAATTACTCAGAAAAAATGCTGTTTCTTGTTCACCTTCTAAGTTTTTTATTGACTTCCCATTACTCTCTCGTTTCTATAGTAATCACAATATCTAGATTTTAATTACAATATACAGGAGCGAACATGTTTTGTGTTTAACATTCCAGACAGGTCGGAATTTAAGTGTCTAGTGAAATTTAAAATGATTTTGATTTTTCCTGAACTTTGTCTATAAACTTTGAGAAATGGTGCGCCAGTGCCAACTGTATGGAAGAATCTATTCGTGGAAAAAAAACCACCCCTCAAAATATTTTCAGATATTCAGGTTTTAGGGTCTCTAGATCACGAAAAACATGGTTTCCATTTCCGTCGGTCTGTCTGCCTGTTGGAGCGAGCAATGTCTGTTGATGTGGTAGAGGAATTCTTCCTTGGTCGAGGTGGTACCATTCCACACATTCTTTTAAAGGGCTGGTGAAATCCCTATGAATGTTTTCAACTCTGGATGTGTGAGTCGGACTTCCTCAGTACACCCACGGTACACAATATTTAGACTTCGGTCTTCGTGGGCTGTCAGAAGATAAAAAAAAATTAATCAAAACAAATGCAATACGATTTATTTTTAAAAATGAAATTTTGGGTACAGCCACGATACACTAACAACGGTATGCCGATGCGTCGATCGAGTGGCCAGGCTCCTCCCATTTTGACGTCACTTCGAGGGATTTTGCATTAATCATGCGGCCTAGTCACTTTGATTTTCCCTCGAAGTAACGTCATCTGCGCAACCATGACGTGGTTTGATTCATAGCGTAGCATACCGTTGTAAGTGTATCGTGGGTACAGCCGAGACTTTTATAGTTTTGACAAAGACACTTTTGAGGCCCCAAAAGAGGTTGGGCAACTTAAAATTGTTTTTAATTTATGTTCTAATATAAACTAGAAAACTTTATATGGAAAATTGAAAAAAATGTTTATTTTTACTACGAATATATATTAATTAAGTTATATAAAAATGAATAATTGGTAAATTTCAGCCAGAGGAGAAAGCAAGACCTCTATTCTTTATACGAGGTGAGTTTTTTTAAAATGTTCCAAGGCGATGTCTCAAAAATGGTTTAAAATATTTTCATGAAATTTTGGTCAGTTAATAGGGAGATGGGGGGACATATTTAAACATATTTTTGACATTTAGCCCCTCTCAGTTTTGAAGGGTGGGGTTAACTTTGGAAATTTAAATGGAATGATGTATTTTTGTTTATAAAATTCAAATCTACGTAAAAAACTACGTGATTTTTTGATGAATTTACTAAATAAATCAAGTTCGCTTATTTCAGAATTATTGTTTGGTTCCATGGAAATGCGTTATCTTTACTTAAATCAATTGAGAATTTTGATGTTTTGACGATTTTTTCTGTTTATTGCTAGGTCCCCGGATTTGACCCCACTTGACTTTTTATTGTTAGGTTTTATAAAGGACTGCATCTACAATTTGCCTGCTTATTAGTGACACCTTATTAGTGATATTTTTATTATATATAATAGTACCTAAACCTAAACATAATTTCAGTGTCGGACTTGGATCCTTTGGCCCATGCGGCACTTTACTTGATGTGGCACCACTTCCGCAGTAAAATAAATGTAATTTATGTTTTTCCAAATGTTCACGTTTTGACATTTTTATTGTTAAAAATACCAAATTGTAACTAAAACATAATACCGGGTGACAACAAAACTACTATCCAGGCGCCCATTGTGGTCATCGATAGGGTTGAGTAACATGTATATTTTAAGCAGAAAAACAATTATGTCACTTCCGGTTATACGGGAAACATCTCAAATTTTGTTATTTTAAATAGCAACCCCAATATATCATTGCAGTTTTAAATTCTACGGAAAATTCTAAATATTTTTTATGTAACATGTTTTATTCCTAAAGTCAATAGTTTTTGACTTATGACTAATTTTTTGACTTAACGTTTCACCCGTTTTTACATTCCTTTGAATTTTACAGAAAAACGAAGTAGGCTAGCGCCAAAACAAATGGTGCTGTTTGTACTTCAATTAAAGCACTCTCTGATGACACACTCAGAAAAATTATCTAAATAATTTTAAAATATTGATATTTTCGTGACGTCAATTATCAGTTTCATCGATTACTGTATGAAAACGATTGAGCTTACAACAATGACTTTCACTATCCAGTCCTACTTTTTTCTCCCCTATCCGACCGTATCCTCATTTTACCTTTTCGAACAACTCTAAGTATGAAATTAAAATACAATTTTTTCAGTTACACACCACTACATACCTAATCAATATCTAATTTTTATTATTAAAATCAAGTTAGCTATGGCATAGATTGCGATGGGTTTCAAAAACAATTGAGTTTTGACAGATGTGTTAGCTTGGCGTAAATCGTTGTAAATTATTGTTAGTAGTGGTTTATTTCACTTTGTTTTATTGTTGTTTATTTTGCAAATTATTTCTCCAAAATGCCAAGATATTTTACGAACGCCGAACAAATAGACATTCTTTTCGTCTACGGCGAGTGCTTGCAAAGTAAAGTGCAAGTCCAAACACTCTACGCGTAGTGGCGGTTGGTGAAATTTCAAAGTTGTAACTTTTTTACGGGACCCGTGCCAAATTTAGCGGCTTTAATAGTGAGCCCACTGGGAATGTTTTGATAAAGAGAAAAACATTTTGTAATTTGCGAAAAAAGTTGAATTTTTGCTCGGTCGCCCCTGGTAAAAACATGAACACGTTTAGGTATTTTATTTATTATTTTTTCTAAACAAATTTTGCATCGTTCTGTCGAAAGTTTTTAAATTTTAAGAGAAAAAAATGTGTTAATAGAAAGTTATAGTCATTTTAGGTTTAAAAAAATTCAATTGACTATAACTTTCTACTAAGACATTTTTTTCTATTAAAATTTAAAAATTTGCGACAAAATAACCTAAAATTTGTTTAGAAAGAATAATAAATAAAATACCTAAACGTGTTCATTTTTTCCCAGGGGGGCCGAGTAAAAATTCAACTTTTTTTCACAAATTACAAAATTTATTTTTCTTTACCAAAACATTCCTAGTGGGCTCACTATTACAACCCCTAAATTTGGTACGAGTCCCGTAAGTAGGAACAGAGATATAAACCCAACCGGCTCATAATACTAGAATTTGAATAAACCATATAAATGACAGATTTGGAGACCACTGGATTGGGACTAATGGACCTGTATGGTGGCCGGCCCGATCCCCCACTTAACGCCTCTTGATTTTTTCTTCTGAGAAAGAGTTTATTTACCCCACCTCAAAACTCAGACAACTTGAAAAACAAAATAACAACGACCATTAATAACATCACTAGTGCTCAAAAAGAAAATGTGTGAAAACGTATTCAATAGGAAGGTCGTATTTTTGAGAACCTCAATTATGATTAAACTAAATGTTGCCTTCTAATGAGTATGTTTTATTTTGTTATTTCCGATTGAACTTATTGTTTTTAATTAAATTAAATTATTAATAAAAAATTATAATACAAAATGTTCTCGACTGCATGCGGCTATCGCTCAGTGTTGTTTTTAGGAATCATGGCTACCTACAGATATTGAATATCGAGCGGTGTTCTGTTACCGAAAAAAAATATATCCTATTTTTTAAAGTGCGTCATGAGAGTGCTTTAATTGAAGCGCAAACAGCACCATTTGTTTAGGACCTAGTTTTCTTTAAAATATAAATGAATGTTTGCTAGGTGAAAATTTGAAGCGTCATAAGTTAAAAACTATTTAGTTTAGGAATAGGACATGTCACATGAAAAATATTTAAAGTTTTCCGTATAATTTAGAAGTAAAATAATATACTGGGGTTGCTATTTAAAATAACAAAATTTGAGACGTTTCCGGTGAAACCGGAAGTGACTGACAATTATTTTTTTGCCTAAAATGTGCATGTCACTCAACCCTATCGATGACGAAAATTTCAAATTTTTTATATAATTTTATATATTATATTATAAACAACAAAACCTTATCAAAGAAAAATTTCTAGTGTTAAAAGAATATCAAAATATTGTCATCTTTAATATGACATAATAACTAAGATAAAATATTATATTATGAAAGATGCGATTAATAACTATAAATAACAAAATCTTACCAAAACAAATTTCTTCCAGAATTATTTATTTAAATAATACAGTGGTCCAATATCTAGAAAACAATAAAACTTTATGTGTAAATGTAAATACCTTCTATCAATAGTTGTATGCTTAGAAGCTTGCCCCTTCAAAAAAACTTTCCAGCTATGATTGCCCTATACCAAAGTTCGGCTTTTAGCCCGTATTTTTTCAACCTTCTTATGAATGTCATGCAGGACCCAGGATTTTAGAAATAAAGGGTTTAGGTTTGTGGCCAGTAGGCCAGCAGGGAAAGCGTTCCAAAGAAAATGGACAGCTAGAAAATAGAGGTTCAAAAATCATTAGGAAAAAAACCGGTATATGGAGTTTACTGAAGAAAGAAGAGCAAAAGTAAGGGCACAAAAAGAAGCTAAAAATTCCAAGATATATATTGTGACCGTAGGAACAGCGCGCAGAAAAGCGTTGTTTGTAAAATGGTAATCAAACCTGCAAGGATGCATGTGGTAAAAACACGAAAGAATAACGAGACAAGAAAAGACAAGGTCAGGAATGAACGAGTGAGGCGAACACTCAAATTTGTAGAAATATTTAAGATGATACAGGAAAACAGAGTATGGTGGTATGGGCATATAATGGAAAGAGATAATGGCTCATTGAATATAATAGTGACAGCTCGATAAAGTCTAGAATGATTTAAGTGCTTGCATAAAAAATAAAACGGTTTGCTCCGATGACCGATACCAAAACTTAACTATCTCGCATCACTATTCGATGATGCGGCAGCGAATATTTGTAGACCTAAATAAATATGTAACTCAAAAGCTACATTTTTACATTAACTTTCCGGTTGGGATGGCAGAGTCGTTCAATTTTTTCGTCGTCATAATTTTTCTAATATTTTAATTTTGGGTTTTGATTTGCTTTTCAAAAAAGTACCGTTTTAATTTTAAATTTGGACCACTGTATCTAATTAGTTGCTGATAGATGAGGCAATATATATGAACAACAAGTTGTATAAACTACTGAGTTTGTTCCATTTCTTCAGTATAAAACTTGTTAACCAATATACTAAATAGTAAGTTCATAATTTTCTTTATTTACATGCATTGTGATTTTACATTTAGCATTTTGCATTTGGTTAATGATTTTGAACACAGTAAATTTACAATAGTTTTTAAACACGGTCAGGTCAATTTTTTTTTAAATTTTAAGTGACGCATTGCTTTGTTTGATTCGTCCTACAATAATTCACTAACAAAATCGCGGCATTTATGACATTATACTTTCATGAGTATCCATTAATTAAACATTAATACAAATTTGCAACTTACTTATTTTTCCAATCCGAGTGTTCAAAAGAGAAATAAACCCGACATCTCATGCATGACGTCATTATTTAAACTTACAAACAATTCTTCATGTTTCTAACCCCGATTTGTGGCTTTTTAGGTAGAAATTTTAAAAAACGATCGAGCTCGTGTTCATTAGATACATATGTATATTGAAACCGGTAAATCCTGGGATCGTCTAGAGTCTAGAGACACACTTAACACTTTTTTCTTAATCGAACATCTGTAAAATTTTCTCTAACATCAAAAAACCAGACCGTACGCGCGCCCGCAAATCTCATTCTCATATTACAAGCTGCGATGTTGCCAAATTTTTATTTTTGATGGGAATATGTTTTAAAAATTGTTTTACTAAAAAAACAATAAAAAATTAGGCTATAAATCTCCAATAATAACCTATTATTAATCTATAATTGCCAAAAATACATTTTACTTTTAAAAAATTACTTACATTACATTACATTACAATTACTACGTATTTAAAAATGTAATATGTACAGAATGTACTTTTGCAAAAAAATTAATATGGGTTTCCTTTTTAATATCCTACACCTCTTAAAATTTTTGGGGAAACTAAACCTAAAACCGAGTTGAAAACATAACCTTCGTGAAAGTTCTGCTTTCAGCGACTTTTTAAAATTTGACCGCATCATATAAAAACAGTAAAAGCACCTGGCACCCATCTGCTATTTATTTTTTGTTAGGTTTCTGCATCCGGTATTATTATTATTATTGGTCATTAGCATTAAAAAGTCACTATTATAACACTACATTTTATTGCTATAAAAATACCGACATGATTCTTTCCCGTAAGCGTCTTTGAAAACTTCAAACTACATTTTACCTCACTCTTGCTTGCCTGTCCTCCGATTCTTTTTTTCTCGTTTCAATGCTGATTTTCAAACCGAAATCCTATATTAGCGACGTTCGGCAATTCAATCTTTTTCTTCGTTTTGCTTGGATTTTTTGAAAGGCACGTGATCAGTCGAACTTTTTGCAAAATGACACTTTGTTGAATTTGAGCCACTGGTTGCCCAGCAATTGCATTTTACTAGGTATCTGATAAATATAGCACCAACAAATAGCAACACATAAAGGTTTGTATGCAATTTTTTTAAAGTGATAAATAACAGTTGAAAAGTTCACTACGATCTGCAGTTGATCGGGATATTTCGCGTAGGTACACCTTCGTCCTTTACTTTTTTAATCAAACGTTCTAAAATGGTTTATTCTGTAAAGGGAGGAGTGGAAATGATCAGGATATAGGGGGGGCGTACCCCCCCCCCCCCTAGAGCGCTGTACAAAAAGGATTCCAAAAACGAATTTTATAAAAACAAATATTGTAACATAAACATTAACCATTTCTACATATTCTACAAAATATTATAAACAAAAACAAACATTTTGCCGTCTATGTAAGGTCTTTGAAATGAATTGTACCAAAAAAATATGAACAATAGATCTATAATACTAATATGTAATATAAAAAAATGCAAGCCTTTTTCTGCATTTTTTATTTACCTGCTCTTAGATTATTTCTGAAAACATTTCTTACTGAAATCTTATCAAAATTTGCGCCGGATAATTTTGAGTTCTAAACGAAACAAATAACCCAATAATTTTTTTTTCAAAAAACATTTCCTTGGAAAGTGAATTTTTTCGAAAAACAGCTTTTTCAAACATAGATTAACGAAATTTTTTAAAAAGATTTTCTCGAAAACATATTTCGAACCTACATTTTATCAAAAATGTCCTGGCCGCTTTTTCAGAGATGCTTTTTAGAAAATGGATTTGTAAAATATTTTTAAAATATTTTCTCCAAAATCCCGTATTTCGAAAATATCTCCAAAGAAATTTTTAAAACAGGTACATTTTTCGAAAATATATATTTTTTAAAACAATATTTAGAGAATTAAATTATGAACTCTAGTAGCTTGGAAAATGTTAATGAAGAAAAGAAGAAAAAAGATCCTGAACAAACCCAAATGAACCTTCTTGGGTTTAATCGGGTTTCCGTAGGTTTGGTACGATACATTCTCGTAAATTACTTTTTAGCAAAGCCGTTGCTTGAAAGAATTAATGATATCCGAAAAAATTTAATTTCGAAAAAGATGTTCTCAGAAAAAATGTATTTTTGAAAAGCGCTTTAAAAAAATTTTAAAATTGCTTTTAGACAAATTGTACTTTCGTAAGTACTCGTGTACCCCCCCCCCCCCCCAAATGAGCAGAAGGCTTAAAAAAATACTACAATATTTACACTTCCATTTAATCAAATGATTTGTCCTGTAGTGTGTAAGCTAAGATGACAAACTCTTTTAGCTGTTTCTTTTTTGAACAAATATCTTTTTTGATGTTAAATTAAGTAATTTTTTCGAAACCAGCTTCTTCGGAAATATATATTTTTGTAAAAAAGAAACTTTTAAAAACACATTTCCCGGAAATATAGTTTTTAGAAAACATAGTTTTTTTAAATTTAAATTAGGAATGAATGAAATGTCAAAGAAAAAACAACAAAGTTGTCCTAAGCTAACCTAAACGAACCTTTTTTGTGGTTGGTCAGGTTTACGTTTCCCTGTATTTGCTATGTTACTCTGTAGTAAATTACTTTCAAAAAAGTGTTATTTTTAATATGAAGATTCGAAGTGTCTCTAGAAACAATGTTTAAAAACTGTTCTTTCTAAAACCATGTTTCCTTGAAAAAGTTTAGTTTCAAAAAGCTGTTAAAAAAATTCGAAGTTGGTTTCACAAAAAAAAATTTGAAGACATCCACAGTTTTGGAATATCTGTATTATTGCAAAAGTTCTGTTTTCGATAAAATATATTTTCGAAAAAATGTGTTTTCGAAAAATTTTCATATATCAGTCCAAATGAACAGAAGGTATAAGTAATTAAAAAAATGCTAGAATATTGGTAAGTTAGGATGACAAATCGTTCAGTTTTCGCAAGAACAGGTTTAGATATTTCGCCCATTAAATGGCATATTTCGCAGGATTGTTGTGTGAGAAGCAGGTCCCTAAACCCCCTAGGCGACTTCCAGTTTGTGTCGGTGTTAAATCGAACCTATTCCGGCTAACTGAGCTGAGGGCTAATTTGCACGCGCTCTACTACACCTGACTTCACCCAGAACCCCCTGCTGTTTCTGTTTCTTTCTTAGAGTATCTTCCTGAATTTTTTGTTTAATGTTCTTTTCAAGTTTAAAGCGGCAAGTACTTGGTCAATGATACTCATCATAGTATCTTTGACAGTTTAGAACTAAACACTTTTTATTTAACAAAGTGCGTCGCAAATTTTTGGATGATATAATGAACACATTTCTTAGAACCCTAAAAAATAAAGAAGTGTTGCACTCGAGCTTGTCCGTTTTCTTGTTTGGTCTGTACTTTTGTGTAGTTCGAGGCGACGTTGCGCCATACCCCCCCCCCCCTAGAAATTCTAAATCCGCCCCTGGAAATGATCACTTTATTTTACAAACAATGAGTGTTCTAGAGCAGTGTTGTTTAATGAAAGACACGTTGATAGACACGGCTTTAACTGGGTAGTTACAAAAGGGACACTCTTGAAAATGCGCCTCTACTACTACTTGTAATTTGGTTGGGTACCTGTAAGAATCCCAAATTTGAGCTTGATAGAAAGCTTATCAATAGAAAATCTACGAACATTTTTCGAAAATATATTTTGGAAATAAATTAATTTTTCTAAAACAACGTTTATTTCAAAAAACGCCTTTGTTGAAAAATATTTTTTTTGAAAATGGGGCTAATCGCCTGAGATGTCTCAGCGCGGCGCGCGAGCCTAAAAACATACCATTTTAAACTCATGATCTCGCAATAAAAACGCCATTTAAAAATAACTGAGCCATAGTTTTCTATGTGTTTTTTCTCAGCTTTCCGACGGTGTTAAAAGTTAAAAAAAAGAAGTAAACATTTATCCAACATAGCTTGTTGAAGCGCGGTACTTAGACTGGCCGCGCTATATTTTTCGATTAATTCCTCGAAAACAAAAAAGTTCTCTCTGGAAAAAAACTTTTTCGACGTAAAAAGTCCTGGTCTTTCGTTTCGATCTAGCGTTAATACGCTATATCGAAATCTGTTAATACAGAAAGATAAAAATGACGTTTTCGAGTTGCAGCACGTTTAGTGTTTCTTGAGGTTAAGAAAGCGGAATTTTAAAAAACAAATTACATCATCAGAAAGCTGAGGAAAAAATACATCGAAAGCTATGTTTCACTTAATTTTGTAATGGCGTTTTTATTGCGAGATCATGGGTTTAAAATGGCATGTTTCCAGGCTCGCGAGTTATACGTCAGGCCAAGGGAAAGGCGTTTTTTAAAAATCATACTGAATTATAACAAATTTATTTGGGATAAAAACTGGAAAAAAGAAGTTTAAAGTTAACAGCTTCAAAATCAATTATGAAGTCCCTGACTAACTAATTTTACATTTATTTATAACCTTTGTTTATCTAGTATTAAAGAGTGTGATTAAAAAGACAGGTCAGCAATATAGGGGATGTAACTCCTCCATCTTTAGAAGGGCATATAAACTTATTTAAAGTATCTATGACCTAGATTACAATTATATCATTATTTTTATTATTAGCATTTTTATTTCTTACAAATCTTAAACTAATAGGCCACAGATAGTTCCATAATAAAAATATTAACATACAAAATATTAGATAAAAATTAAAACTGTTCAAAAAATTGTTTTATTATAATATATAGAAATATTTAATGATTTTTGTAAATTAATTTCTTCTTGTAATTTATTTAATTTATTAAAATTAATGTTATTTAAATTGAGCAGTTTTACTTCTTTACACAAGGATTTGTGAGTAAGGTTAATATTTATGTTTGATGGAGGCACATTTTGAAAATTATGTTTTATATTTTTAGAAGCTTGAATTACGTTAAATAATATATTATTTTGTTAATTTAAACTTGTTTCTGTTGTCTCTACTAAAATCCATTTGTTTTGATCAACATTTTGTAGTTGAATATTGTCGATGTCAACAAATAAGGTTCCTATATGACAATTGGTAATTTTTTGTTCGTATCTTAAAAGCTGGACCACACATGGAGTGCTTTATAAAAGTTTTCAGAGTGTATATTATGTTCGTATAAAAACTCACCTTTTTGCAAGGTTGATTAGAATAGCCGACGTTTCTATCGTTTATTATCAGATACTCAAAGTTAGGCACAATGACCTTAAAATGCTTTTCATGCTGAGTTGGTAGAGGAAATAGTTGATTGCAATCATTAATAAATTTATTGACATTATTTTTCATATTAGGCCAAAAATACAATTGTTTTAAGCGTTCGTAAACTTCTTGAGTGCCTCTATGATTTTTCCTTCATGTTGATGATGATTAATAAGTGATGATGTTTAATGAGTATTATTTTTTCTTCTTTTTCTGAAATATTAACTATTTTTTTAGTGCAACGAATTATTTTTAAAATAGTAAAGTTTTTAATATAGGTATCTGTAAAAATAGGAATAAGTTCTTCATTATAAAAATAAACGAAAGTTTTTTCAGAATTTAGATATTCACGAATAAAATTTTTAATTATTTCAGGATTATCAGGTAATTCGACAATTAATATTATTTTCTCCGTATTATATGTTTCCGTTTTAACTTTTATTTCATGTGGAGGTGACTTTTTAATTAAGTATTGTAGACTTTGTTTATTATCTCATCAAGAATAGTTAAGCTGTTGCTTGCGTTATCGTTTTGAAGCACTGTTGAAGCAACGTCAGAGGTCAAAGGGGGCTTTACTTGAATGTCAGATATAATTGTTATTTTTTTCTGGCTTGTACCGGGATTATTTTCCACTGCAATTGCGTCACTGTCTTGAACTGGATTTTCAGCAAATTCACGTAAAAATTGATTATTGACTCATTTTCAAAGATATTTAATTGCATTCGGGAGCCTCGTAATATGTTTTTCATAACGCATAAAGTTGAAGGGGCCCCAAAAGGCATTCGTAAAAATTCGCAATGCACTGTATCTGTACTAAAAGCTTTCTTAGGAATATCATTTTCATTCATTTTTATTTTAAAAGTATTTGCAAGATCTAGAGTGGTTAAATATTGAACTTTACCTAATTGGTCTAAAATTTCATTTATGTTGGGAACATGAAGTTGTCTATCGTTTTCTTATTTAAATTTCTGTAATCTTGGCACATTCTAAATTTTTGTTTACCTGATTGGTTCTTTTTTTTAGGAATTATCATAATTGGAGAATTCCAAGGCGAATTGGAATCTCGGATAATATTTTGCTCTAATAAGTTGGAAACTTGATTTGTTAGGTTTTCCTCTTTATAAATTTTAGGTTATGTATAAGGTTTTGTATAAATAGGGGTTTCGTCTGTCAATTTTATTTCATGTTTTATTGCATCAGTAAAGGTCAAATATAAGCCCTCCTCACAGTGAAAAATGCCTCTAAATTCGTAACGAAATTTACGTAGTGATTTTTTTTCTTCGGAGTTACAATGATCTAATCTAATATTTTTAAAATTAGCTCTTAACCCATTATCAGTTCTACAAATTCCAATTCTACAGGGTAATCAAAATAATTTAATTCATTTGCAGTTATAGGTTTAACTTCAAAATAATCAATAAATTGCATTTTTATTGGGTTTTTGGCGCGGATTTAAAGCAGTAGTGAAAGCTAAATTATTTTCAGTTTTAACTGGTATTTCAATACGATTTATTTTTTGATAAGGCAAATGCCATAACCATTTGACATATTTACCGGTATTTGTATGCTTCTTGGAGCAATTATTATACTTATAGGTTAAGTCGATAGTTTCTATATCATTAGGTTGATTTTATTTTCATGAAGTATAGGTATTTTTATGTTACGCATTTTTAAAGTATTAGATTTAAAATCAATATTGGCATTTAAATGTTTTATAAGGTCTAAGCCTATTAATCCATTAAATTTAATAGGAAAATTGAAAAGGTAAAATTTATGCATACCAAGTGTATTAAAGTAGGAAAAATTGATAACATTGCGACTTCATTATGAAATGATGTAGCATGAGCTAACTGTACTTGAAAAGTTTCTTCTCGTATCGAATTTGGAAAATATTGATTAGCAATATGTATTTGGATTTATAAATTTTTCTTGTGCTACCTATATCTAGTAAAAAATTGGCATTTAATTCAGGTATTCAAAATTCAAATATATGATAATTCGATATTATAATTATTAAGAAAAATTAGGTAGGTGCGTTTTGGTCAGTGTCTGGGCAGTTTGAATGCAATTTTCATTTCCTTGTTCAAAACTTAAATTTTGACTATAGGAGTTATCAAAATAGTCAGTATTATTATAATTTATGTCGCTAAAATCAAGATTGGATGCGTCAGCATCGTAATACTCATTTTGTTCACTATAATAAGTATTTTCAGAGAAATCGATGTTTTCAGGATTATAAGAATTTTCAGTAACTGTATTACTGGGTTGATCCGAAATTTCTTGATTATAAATTTCTTGTATGTCCGGAGCTTGCGTCCATTGGTTCGATTCTTCTGTTTAAATTAGTAGGTACGTCTATATTGGCCGTAATTAAAGTTTTAATTAAAATGTCTTTGTTGCATAAAAAGTGGTCTTTGCTGCGTAAATGTTTGAGGTCTATGGAAGCTTGTACTCGATTGTGGTTGATTATTTATAAAATTAACTCTTTATTGGGAAAAACTATTATTTTGAGAGAAATTTGGAAAATTATTATTTTGTGGAAAACTTGAAAAATTAGGTCTTGGAAAATTATAATTTTAAGGCACTGATATTGGAATGTATATTGGTTTATTTTGTGCCTAACTTTTCATTGGAGGATAATTATAATTTGTTCTATATTGCGTATTAGAATTTATTTTCTGATTTTTATTTGGGACTAACGGCTAAACATAATTTTGTGGTTGATTTGAGCAATAATGTTGTTTTCAATTCTTTCGTGCACACGCGGTAAATATCTTTGCAACGTTATTTCGCTTGGCAATTTCCATGACGAAGCATATTTTTCCCAAAAGTGGCGAAACGGCTATTTGTGAACTGTTTTAAATGGCACATTACACGTCAAAAAGAAATGCCGCATAAGGTCTTCAGCCGCTTTTATATAATTGTGAGCTGTACTGTTTATATGGCAAGTGCACATGTGCCTCTTCCAGCAGAGAAGTTTTTTTATTGCATACTAAATTTATCACGTTTGAGCCATTGTACTTTAAAGCTGGAAAATCCGTAATAAATTTTTTAACACTAACACTTCCCAAGCGCCCCCTCCCCCAACACGATAATGGAAGCAATAAACAGAAGCATAAGAATTCGAAATTTAATAAAAATCAAAAATCATGAGATATGTGAGTATGTGAGATATGAGAATGTGTTTAAAATAATTGTCGTATGTGGAAACAAACTTCGGTAATTTCTGTTTAAAATATATATTTTTTAAATAAGCTTTTTATACAATACTTAGTCCAAATTACATAATGGGCTTGTTTCAGTCATTTCTTGTTTTCAATAAATACCTATGTTAATATTATTGCACACATTGGGTCAATCGAAATACACACAGACAAAATTACGTCACCCTACGAAAAGCAACTGAACATAACGGTCAATTTGATGTTTCAAATTAAGGATATGGCAACACCGCCAAATTCACTGTGTATGGAATCGTCAGTAAATTTTTGCAGCGGTACTAGCGCTTAATTTATTTCTTAAAATTTTGACCGCTCATCGTGGGACTACGTCATCAGAGGCCATCTCCCCGTTTTAAAATCAGCGATGTTTGATCGCTATTTTGCGAATGAATTTGATCAGAAAAATTCTGATTTTTTGGGTATAAGCTTTTCGAGTGGAATACTTTCATATTATGAAAAAAAAATCAGTCAAGTGCAAGCTATACTTCCACAATTAGTGTTCCGTGCCATCAGCCCCCCCCCCCCCCCCCCAATTAACCAGAGCGAACCTCGGCCGCCCGATCTCCGTCCATCTGCCGCGCTACCCGCCGCCGACGGCACCAACCGCCGTATCGCATCGCGTATGCGCAGCGCTGAGTGGGCCAAATTAAAAATTGTGAAAATGTGTCAGAAGAAAAGTTGTTCCCTACATCGTGAAAAATATTTTTTGTCGAAAAACTTTTCCTCTAAAACCAACGGTTCAGCTGTTATATTATTGATTATGAAAATTTTCGTTTTCCAATCGTTTTACCTGCCAGGCATTCCGTGGTAAATCGGCTTATATTTAGAGACATGTTAAGTCATGTCATACTGGTACAAGGACTGATGAGTATTCTCCGTGAAAATTATTGGATTCTAGGCGGTCGACGAGCTATAAAATCTGCAATTTCGAGTTGTGTCGTCTGCAAAAGACACAATGCGAAGCCGTTTAGAGCGAGTTCTCCACCATTACCGATCGATCGGGTCCGAGACGCGGTGGCGTTCGAAATAACTGGTGTGGACTTCGCGGGTCCTTTGTATCTTAAGACTGGAGAGAACGTATGGATATGTCTCTTTACTTGTGCCGTATATCGGGCTGTGCATCTTGAACTTTGTACTTCGTTATCGGTGGTCAATTTTATGCAGGCTTTACGACGGTTTATTGCCAGACGAGGTCGACCGAAGACTATATATGTATAGTGATAATGGGACAAATTTCGTCGGTACCAACAACGCTTTCTCGCGAGTGGACTTTCAGAAAATTACCGAGAACAGTAGTGCCGAACGCATCCAGTGGCGATTTAACCCACCAACGGCCGCATGGTGGGGCGGTTTTTGGGAGCGACTTGTGGGTGTTTTGAAACAGCTGTTGCGAAAAGTGTTAGGGCGCGCCTGTCTAGATTATGAAAGTTTAGCGACCGTCATCTGTGACTGTGAGTCAGTCATAAATTCAAGACCACTTACTTGCCCTTTTACAGATTCTGGTGAACTTGTTCCTCTTACACCAGTGATGTTTCTTAGAGAACAGACAACGAGTGATGTTCCAGATTGTGACGCCGTTGATCGCACATCTTTATCCAGAAAGGTGTCGCATAGACAAAAGTTGTTGGAGGATCTTCGGCGGAGGTTTCGCAATGAATATTTAGGCCAATTAAAATTATGGTCTAAAAAAGGTAAGAACCACAAAGTCAAGGTGGGAGAAGTGGTGTTTGTCGGCAATGATCGAGACAAACGCGTGAATTGGCCTCCTGGTCGTGTGATCGAGCTTCTTCCCGGACACGATGGTCAGGTTCGACTAGTACAGGTCGTTACGGAGAGAGGTCAATTTATGAGACCAATCCAACGTCTGTATCCTTTGGAGTGTGTAGCAGATCCCACTCAGACGGATAGTGACACAGGATGGCAGTGCCGAATTAGAGACCCTCAACGAACGAGATCTGCCTTTGAGAGACAAAGGTGAATGTACGGAAGTGATTGTACTCGACGGTGAGAAGGAAGACGCGGATGCAGGAGTGTCTAAAGGCAGAGTGCACGAAGCAAAAATAAGTGTTACGCGATGTGGGCGTAACGTTAAAGTCCCTGCCAGGTATCATGACTATCTGTAGGCTGAGTTCCAGATTCTCATTTTTGTCTGTGTGTGTTATTTTAGATTTGTAATAATTGTTTTATTTTAGCTGTTTGTTTTTTTTTTAAGTTTTTTTGATATCTCTGATAAGTTGATGACTCACGTTTATTTGCTTTAAACATGCCTCAGGTGGGAGGATGTCAGAGCCATATTAGCTCTCTTTATATTACAAAATCTAAATTGTTAACTAAAGCATTGATGACGGATTTTTATCAATATTGTTAATCAAAACAAAAGTTTTGCCACCTAAGGAATATTGTATTAGTCTCAGTAGTATATACAAATATATCGAAGCAAGTTAACCTGGCGAACAGATTGTATTACCGTGCCGCGAGCTTGCTTATCTTTTGAATGTTTACATAGTTTTCTAACACCGTTTAAAATTATTTGTGTACAAAACGATTGTTAAGCTTAAAATCGCTTTTCGTAAATAGAAGTTATAGTTCTTTTTGTGGATTTCGGACTTTTATTTACAACGAACCGTGTACTTGGTGTAAGACGGGTAGTTTTACATCCAATGCACACGACACTGCTCGTTTACAAACTGCACCCTTGGTTTTGATGCTCACTACGCGTACGATATTGTTCTTCCCAGGATGAAGATCGGTGATTCTGCCTAGTACCCATTGTTATGGAGGGGCATTCTCGTTGCGCAACAGGACCAAAGCTCCAATCTGGGCTGACTGACCAGTGCAGCATTTCCATTTTGTTCTTGCCTGCAGAGAAGTAACGTATTCTGCAGACCATCGCTTCCAAAAATGTTGTACGAGCTGTTGTAGGCGCTCATACAAAACCAGTCTGTTAGTAGGAACATCGTTGACATTTCTTTGTGGAATTGCAGTGAGTAAGTCGCCAATAAGGAAGTGGCTAGGGGTTAGGGCTAATAAGTCATTAGGATCGTTGGATAGTGGAATGAGTGGTCTGGAATTTAAAATTGCCTCTATTTGACATAATACCGTACAAAGTGACTCAAAGGTTAAATGTGCCTGCTTTAAGGCCCTGGTTAAATGATATTTAGTAGACTTCACCGCTGCCTCCCAAAGTCCTCCAAATGACGGCGAACGCGGCGGTATGAAATGCCATTTTATGTCATTTTCCAGTAGAAATGTAGAAAAATTCAGATTTTTTGAGAAATCATGGGGAAAATTAATAATTTTTTGAAGGTCATTATTTGCCCCTACAAAATGTGTTCCGTTATCTGTGTATATATCCTTGCATAATCCCCTCCGAGAAACAAATCTTTTTAACGCATCCAAAAAGGAATCAGCAGTCAAGTCACCAACCAGCTCAATGTGAATGGCACGCGTAACAAAACAAATAAAAATACAAATGTATGCCTTAATCAATTTTCGTGAACGCAATTTACCATCCTTTATCATTACAGGACCAGCAAAATCGCAGCCTACAGTTAAAAATGGACGTGAAGGTAAAAGTCTGGATTGGGGAATATCACCCATCATTGGCGTACTGAAAGAAGGTTTAGCCTTAAAACAAACAAGACATTGGTTGATAGCACGCTTCATCGCATTTTTTCCTTGTATGATCCAATACTTGTTCCTTAAAATAGTTAAAAGAGACTGAGAAGCTGCGTGTAAGTTTTTGTTGTGTTCGTACTGAATTAAAAGCCTCGTAAAGTCATGATATGGTGGTAACAAGATTGGGTGTTTAATGCCAGGAGTTAATGTCGAGTGTCTAGTTCTTCCACCCACGCATAACAAACCCTGCTTATCAATAAAAGGATTTAAAGGAAAAAGCTTACTACTTTTGGAAACTTGTTTATTATTTTGCAGGTCGTTTATTTCCTTGACATACTCAGAAAATTGTACCATTTTTAAAAGTATATTGAGTGCGTTGTCATCTTGTGTAAGTTCACCAGAATTGCGCATATTTTTGTTTTTGGGATTTATGTTAAAAATATATCTTAGTAAGTAAGCGAATATTCGCAGTAATTTTATAAATTTGGAATATTTTTTAAATATGTCCTGATCTTGGTACATTGTTTCTGCAAAAAATGATAACAAAACCCCCTTTTTTCTTTCGGGTACATTATCAATATTTAGCTGTTTCGAAACGGGCCAAAAATTTTCAATTTTTTTAGAAATTCCGGACCGTCCCACCATAAATTACAATCAGGTAATTGTCGTGGACTTAATCCGCGGGAAAGTACGTCAGCGGCATTTTCCCTAGAGCTGACATGCCTCCACTTAGATTTATCAGTCAATTGTGTCACCCTATTGGCCACAAATGTAGTCCAATTATTGTGTTCGCCTGCCATCCACGAAAGAGTGATAGTAGAATCGCACCAAAAATATTTATTTTTTATGTTTATATCGAGAAAATGTTGTACCTTATTTGTCAAGCATGCTAAAAGTAGAGCACCGCAAAGCTCTAGTCGTGGTAATGAGATTGTTTTTAAAGGAGCAACTCGACTTTTAGCGCATAATAAGTTTGAATGACGCAAGCCGTCGATATCAGTTACCAAATATATAGAAGCCCCGTACGCAGCCTCACTTGCATCACAAAAATTGTGTAATTCTATCGCCATGTAGTTTGGAGCGACTACTTGTCGAGATATTTTTATTTTGTCAAGATTTGGAAATTGTTCAAAAAATGAAATCCAAAGTGTGTAGATATCTACCGGTACAGATTCGTCCCATCCCAACTTGCATTGCCAAAGACGCTGCAATATTATTTTAGCACGTACCGTAATAGGACCGGCAAGACCCAAAGGATCAAAAATCTTCGCCACCACCGATAAAACTTCACGTTTAGTAGTTATATCGTGGGTATCAAAATTAGTCGAATAGCTCAAAGTATCATTACTAGGACTCCAAAATAATCCAAGTGTTTTGCGTGTTTTGTCTTCAGACAAGTCATAGTTTTCTAACTGGCCCTGATTGCAATCAGCTAAAACTTCACCTTTGTTACAATAAAATTTTCTTAATGGAAAACAATAATCACTTAAAATTTGAACAATTTGGTTTTTTAAAGTTATAGCATTTTCAATTGCATCAGTGCCAGTCAATAAATCATCAACATAAAAACAATTTAAAATTGCCTTGCTTGCTTTTGGATAATTTTCAATGTTATCAATAGCAGCTTGATTTAAAGATCGAATTGCCAGAAATGACGCGGACGCAGTTCCGTACGTTACAGTACTTAATGAGTAAGTTTTAAGTTCGTCCTGTGGCCTTGAACGCCACCACGATACGCTGTAATTGTCTATCACCTTTGTGTACTAGAACCTGTCTGTATATTTTTTCTATGTCTCCGGTAAAAACCACATTATGAATTCTAAAGTTTAAAATAATAGATAATAAATCTGGTTGTATGACAGGAGCTGTCATTAAAATGTCATTTAAGGAAACCCCCGTGTCGCTTTTTGCTGAAGCATCATACACGACACGTAGTTTAATAGTAGTGCTGTCAGTCTTGATGACGCCATGATGCGGTAGGTAATACGTCATGTCAGGAATATCAATGTCATTAGGGTTAACTGGGACATATAGGGTGTTATGAAATTCACTGCATATATTGAAACTGGTAAATCCTGATATGAATTCAGATTGAATAAAAATAGTCATAAATGGCGCTTCACTATAAAAAAAGGTTGATATCGGCCCTGAAAATTTTTTTCTTAAGTAACAACTCACCACTGGCAATAAACACGTGGCCATATAAAAACAGCGGGAAACGTCAGTTACAGAAAAAAAACTTTTGTTTTGACATCTAGTCACTGTGACGTTGCCAATTCTCTCTAGAATATTCCTATGTAACAGATTTGAAAAAATAATAGATTTGTTATCTTTAAAGTTAGAAATCATACTAAATCTTTTAAAACATTCAATTTCAAAACGTTAAAATACAACAACACAAAAAATTCAGAGAGCAGCTGTTCAAGACAAGAGTAAAATTTTGTTCAACTAGGCCGATCAGAAATTTTTGGAAGAAAAAGAGTACCTATACAAAAATTTTCGTTCCAAATTAGCTTTAAACAAAAAATTCCCAATACTTAAGCATGTACAGAAGATTTGGCATTTATTAACAGGTTTATTTACCTTTATCGTCCGTAATTGGTTTTATGGCAAAAGGTGCTATGTCGATATTTTGGCCAAATCACGTTTTCTGTATTACATATTATAGGTATGGCAATACGATCTATGTTCTCTAAAAATCATATGGCCCGATTTGCCTTAAATATAATAATTCTATTTTAAATTGTCAAGATGAGCTAAGTTTGTTTCTATTGCATATTTTTGTGGCAGAATGATTCTTTTTGCTCGCCTGTAAAATTTTACTTTTCTCACATATCACCTTTTGCCATAAAACCACCGAATTTTTAAGCGAAATTCGTCACAACTAAATTAATAATAAACTTTACCTTCATACCAACTTCCAGTAAGTCAAATCAAGATTTTTTGATACAAGGAAAAGTTTCAAATAGCATCATGGTATTTACACTTGCCTCGCACTTATTTACGACAAAATAACTATAAAAACGAACGCGCTTCCAAACGACGCATTACGAGGCTCTTGACTGGAAGTAAAGTTGAAATGAAAACGAACATTCTCTGTTGGACCCGCACGCTGTGATAAAACGATAATAAAGTTTATTACTATTACTGCACAATCACAATACAACCCAGCCGTTTGGTTAAAACATGAAAGTCCAACAAACACTACGAAATGTTTTGTTTTCTTATAAATAGTCAACACTATAAACACATACCATAGCACCTTTAATAAATTGAAAACTTTTTTTTTCAATGACAATTTTAAAAGCCGGCCGATGAATGTGCGCGAGGGGAGCTGGTGGAACCACTGCATGAGCTAATGATGACGTCGTGATGTTGCGCAGTCACCTAACGCGTCGCTATGCCCGATTTTCAAACTATCACAGCGTGAGCTTTCGTCGCTTACGCGTCCGGCGAAAATTGAAGCGTGAAAGTCGTAACCGTTCCTCTCGGCGAAACAAATAGATTGAGAGACAGAGCGATACAAATGAGAACGAGGAAAGAGAGATAACACGACGCGTATTATGGGTTGCGTATAGTAATATCCGTAGTTTAGTATTTTATCCATGATATCTAAAGCTTTGCAAATGGGGGATATTCCAGGGACGGCTCTAACCTAGTTGGAAGTAAAATTAGTAATCAATTTGAAAATAGAATACAAATATTTATTTACCCACATTGTATTATTTGAAAATGCGATATACGAAAATACTTCGGTTACAGTGATATACCATACAGAGTGCCTGAAAAGTTTTAGCAAGGGCAAATATATTTACTATTAATAAAGATAGAGACACCAAATTTTAGTTGTATCTTATTGGTCAATAAATCGACTTTTTTATGTAATTTGACTTTTACAACCCCCTTGGGGGGTTACGCTAGGGAGTTGAGGTCAAAAATTTTAAATGCAACCCTATGCCGTATGGTATCTCATTTTAAAGGTCTTTTCGAGAATGGCAGATGTTACTTCTTGGCAGAGTTCCAAAATGGACTTTATTACTGACAAAAAGTTCATGGTGGTCATTCTAAACAACTTTTAACGTAATAAGTAGGGCTGGCACGGTTGGTCTGGTCCCAGAGGCCTCAATGCCGAAAATAAGTACGTACGTATACGGTATTTGACAAAAATAATTTTATCCATGGGCGTTCCTGTGATTGTGTAAAATACGAAAACGGTCAAGTGCGAGTTCGACTCGCGCATATAGGGTTCCGCACCACCGTAAGATTGTGTTTATATATTTTTAATAAATTTGCTGATGTTTCATCCCATATTCTTGTTGTGCGGTGTCACAATGGCACATAGTTAAGAATGTTCAAAAGAGCAAGACGTCATAAAATCGTAGAAATATGTTAAATATGTAGTTGTAGTTTTACTGTTGGAGATATATTCTTGAAAGTGGGTTGGTTTGAATGTAGATACCAGGGTACATCCCCTGAAATTTCGTGCGCATGTATAGCCCTTTTGGTTTACGCGTGGTACGCATTTTGGTCTACTGCGCAGATGTAAAAAAAAATAAAGAAGTTGAAAAAAACTTGGAAAAAAAGTTATAAAGTTAAATACGTAGTGGTACCTTGACTATTGGAGATATATTCTTAAAAGTGAATGGGTTCAAATGTAGACACCAAAGTCCATCTGAAATTCCGTGCGCATGTCTAGCACGCTCGATTTGCGCGTGGTACGCATTTTGCTCTACTGCGCAGATGTCAAAAAACGAAAAATATAAAAAACGACAAATGAAGAAGTCCAAAAAGTTGGAAAAAGTTAGAAAGAAAAGTGCCCCACAAAACAAAAAATAAATGTGCGAGCAGATTGGTACTGTATGGCACAAGAGGTCGACTAACGGTCGACTTATGCCTCGCCCGATTATACGATTTATAATTTTTATAGGCTTGCCATTTTAAAATGAATTAAAATACGGGCTTTGCGGTAAAAT
This sequence comes from Philopedon plagiatum, assembly GCA_963971165.1. Taxonomy (NCBI): domain Eukaryota; kingdom Metazoa; phylum Arthropoda; class Insecta; order Coleoptera; family Curculionidae; genus Philopedon; species Philopedon plagiatum. Next base: position 27,883,246 of record OZ020194.1, read on the forward strand.
GTTTCTTTTTTGAAGACTTTTAAAAGAAGGGACCACACGACATAGATTTGCATTCAAAATTTTTGACCTCAACTCCCTAGCGTACCCCTCAAGGGGGTTGAAAAAGTCAAATTACCTGAAAAAAGTAGATTTATTAACCAATAAGACACACCTACAATTTGGTGTCTCTATCTTTAATATTAGCAAAGATATTTACCCATACTAATACTTTTTAGACACCCTGTGTGTTATATTACTTTTACCGAAGTATTTTCGTATTTCGCATTTTCAAATTACACAGAGTGAGTAAATAAATATTTGTATTTTATTTTCAAATCCGATCCCAATTTTATTTCCCAGTAGGTTAGAGCCATCCCTGGATTAACCCCCGTTTCCAAAGTTTTAATGATATCAATACTGTTTTCTTGTTTAACTTGAGAAGAAAGTTTTAAGTAATTAGTGTGGTGTGTTCAACAAAGTCTTTTGTTTAAGCTGATAATTTTTACTTTTGCTCATTAACAATAAAAAATACGTTTGTACTTTGATTCCAGTGTTTATTAAAATTATCCTAACAAATATCCTTCAACTGCTTCTGGACAATAAGCTACGTACGCACGCTTGTTTGGAAGCAAGTAATGGAAGACATTTTCAAAATACCTATTCTCTACTATGCAACAAACTAAAACCCCTACTACGGACCTGTTCCCTTGCCCTTGGATGTTTTGTCGTCATGCGACCCACGCACCCATGAGGTGCTGCCAAAATGGCGCGCAGACGAACTACGCCAAAAGGGACAGAAGATGCCAGTAAAAGCGAGAGAAAGGGAGAAGAAGAAAAACTTCTTCCAGACAAGAACGCGGAATTAAGAAGTAGTAAAAGTGTCGTGTTTTAAAATATTAGAAACGTTATTATTATTTAGCTCACGTGTAAGCTTAAGAAGGTGCTACAGTTTAAGCTTAATCATGTAGAACTCATAACTTTAGTCTAATCCTGAAATAAAAGTGAAAAAGTTAATGTTCGCGCTTTATTTCAAGACAACGACGTTACAACTATAAAATAGTTTGTGCTCTGATTATAGCGTTTCTTAAATTAGCCTAATACGGTTGAAAATTAAATAAAACACTAATAATATTTACATATTATGGTAACATTTGCGGGTGCAAAACTCATTTATGGGGATCTTTTCAAAAAAATCGGTAAGTTTAAGATAATTTCTTCTTAACTGAAGGACGAATAACAACTTTCTGAACATGCTGCGTGAAACAGAATACTTAATGTGTTGTTTTTACAAATGCTGTAATGGAAGAATTTTGCTTATACTTTTAAAATACTATGTAGTTGAGCTCAGTTAGTATTGTTCGTTTGGATTTTTAACTTTTTCTTAGTAGAAAGTTTATTTAAGCTAGTAGGAATAACGCTTATCTTATTTATAACCTAATATGAGGTGTCATAAATATTAATTAAAACTGCGGCTACTACAAAAAGGATTGATTTCGCAGTGCCTTTTTACTATTTTTTATTTGTTTTTTTCTGAGGAAAAGGTTTTTTTCTGAGGAAAAGGTTTTTTTCTGTGTCTTAAATTACGCTTAAAAACAGAAAATAAATTCTCTTAAAGATTTATATGTCTGGCAACGTTACAACAAATTCAATTGTTTTAAGTTTTTCCTGCGTAATTTTCTGTCAAGCGCTATGACGGACCATGTGCTCGCTATCCAGGTGCGGCGAATATAGACTGGTTTTAGGGTATTTTTGAAAATTTTTAAAATGTTCGATTTAAATAAAAAAAAGTATTGGGTATGTCTGTAGACTACCCCAGGAGTCACCCATTCCAATATATGCAGTGAATTTAATAACACCCTGGCCCCAGTTTCTCATATTCGGATATGAAATTACAATAATCATGCTTTAAATTTTCAACTTTTTGTAGCCTTCGTTCAAGGCTGGGAAACCGTTTAATAGCCATATTTTTTGAATCGCCTAAGCCGATTAAATTATTAGTTGTCGGTAATCTTACCTCAAACCGACCCTGTGCTACACGCTTATAATTTTCAACAAAGTGTTTTTCGCATGCTAGTTCCTGCGGTAAAAATTCCTTTTGTCAATTTCACAATTTTCTAATGTCCAAAACCTTTCTATTTGTTTATGCAAATCATTGTTTGTTATTAATAAGTTGCAAAGTGTTGGATCGCTATTTTTGTTAGGTGTGTTGTAGAACGCATCAAACAACAAATTTCCTGTAACAACCCAACCTAATTTTGTTTTGTGTAAGATTGGTTTGTTTTTACCCAATTTAATTTGTCCTATGCATAAAATGTCATAAAATATGTTAACACCTAGAAAAACATCTACAGGACGTGACAAATTAAAGTTTTTATCTGCTAACTCTATATTGCACGGTATGTCCATATTGTCCATGTTGTATAGGTCAAAGGAAGTTTGTAGTAAAATTTCAGTTATTTTGTTTACGATTAGGAACGAGTCCTTATTTTGATATTTTTCATTTGAAGAGAAAAAAGTAGCTTCAATCCTTTTAGAAATCTTACTTAATGAATTGTTTATTCCAGCAACAGGAATATTGAAGTTCCGAGTTTTTAACTTTAATTTTCTGGCCAATGTGTCAGTTAAAAAATTACTTTGTGATGCACTATCAAGAATAGCTCTGGCGTCTACAATATTTCCGTCTGAGTCTAAAATTTTAATCATAGCCGTTGCTAAAAGCACTTGTTTGTTTTCTGACGATAAACAATGCATAGTTACCTGTTGTTTTAGTATATTCTCATTTGCAGAATTAAAATCAATATTTTGATTACCCTGGTTATCATTAATTTATTTTGTTATCCTGGCTACCGTTTGTTAGAAATAAAGTTTGAGTACCTGTTTGGATACCTTTAGACCCACCCTGGTTTTCAAATCTCTTATTTTCAATCTTGTTCTTGTTTGAGTTTTCGGTACAAAAGGCACTGCTGTTATAAAATAAATATAACAAGGAGTTATGCTTACGACCACAGTGTTTACATCCTGATGAATTGCAAGAATTATGATCATGAAAAGGTCGCAAACAATTTATACATAATTTATGTTTTTTAATTTCAGAATAGAGATCATTTTTGGGCATAGACCGTATTTTTTCACACTGAAAATTTAAATGATTTTTATGACAAAAGGCACAAGATATTTTTCCTGTAATAAGGTGATTTAGGATTTTGCTGTGGTGTCCTTTGTCAGTTTTGGGTTTATTTTCAAGAGTTTCTAGAAAATTACATCGTTTAGTTAAAAAATCCGTCCGTTGCTTAACAGTAGGAAAGTCAATTCCTTCCTTGTTTAAATATTCCTTCCATTCGCGTTTTGTCGAAAAATCTAGTTTTGTACCAGTTATGTAAATAAGAAGTGTCCCATTTGTCAGTAGGCTGTCAAAGTAGTGTTAGGACACGCAAGTTTTTATTAAAATTGTCAAATAAATGTCGAAGTTGCTGGTGAGATTCGTTTTTCATTATCAAACCATCAAAAATATGTTTAATATGCGTATGCACTATCATCCTCCTGTTTTCAAATCTGTGTTTCAGCATGTCCCAAGCTATCATATAATTTTGATTTGAAATTTCAAGTAATTGTATTAACTGGGCGGCTTCACCCTTAATACATGATTTTAAGTACCAAAATTTTTGAACATCATTTAATTGCGTATTAGAGTGTACTAAAGAGTTAAAAATATCATAAAATGTCATCCATTGACTGTAGGCCCCGTGAAATTCTGGTAAATTTATTGGCGGTAATCTGACCGGGCCTTGTAAGTCAACAGTCGCATTTGTATTTGCACTGTTAGCATTTTGAGTTCCTAAAACAGGGCTGGGTGGCGAATTTTGCATTCGGTAAAAATCAACAAGCATTTTCTTAGCCCTCCCTATGACATTGAAAAACTTGGATTCAAATTCTTCCCGTTCGGCATCTTGAGAAATATTCCCGCTTAAATGCTCAATTTCAGTTTGAATATCGTCAAACTGTTCCAATAGAAACGATGTTTTGTCTAACCGGGCCGCCATTTCCTCATAGTTTCCAGAAGATTCAAAGTTATTTAACTAGGTAACTCTGAAATCTTGTTAACTGTGACTTAATTTGGCCCCGTTTTAGATTAAGTTTTCCCAGAATTTCAGCTGCTGTGGGTTCGGTTTCGGCCATCTTTAATTCTTTGTTGGTGTACAATGTCAATCAGTACACAATTTAATATGAAATAGTACTAGGAACGTGGAAAATTGGAGTTTTGACGACTTACCTAGACTTGTTCAGTATCCATCAACATATAACTTTCTTCGGCTGTGTTGCCAGAGAACTTTGTTTTATTTCCGACGTGTTATCAAGAAATTTGTGGTTTAGTTTTGACTTCTTTTTAAAACATTTATTAACATACTATAAGTTCACAAGTCATTTGTCCCTGCTTTTATATACGTATATAAACAAACACTAAGAAACTAAACATACATATATTATATATATATATATACAGGGTGATTCACGGTCGATGGTAGGTTAGACGTTTATGGAGAACGGAACGCGGGATTTTTTTGAAAATTTGGCAACGTGGGTAATTAGCTATGCTCTGTCCATCTAAAATATTTTCAGCATTGCGACGTTGCCGCTTCTATCAAAAAGTCCTAGCAACTTTATTTTTTTAAATGGAACACCCCATATATTAATAAATTTTTAGAATCGCTCTTTTATTACAATACTTTTTTGTTAATATTACCCTATACCTATCTCTATCGGTTTTCGAGATAAAAATTAGTTTGTGTTAAATATGGTCCAAAACATGGCCCTAATTACACGTAAGTAAATTAGTGCTCTCAATTCATGGAAAGTTGATATTTTGGCGGTAGTTTAGACAGACCCGATGTATTTATTTTTCACCATGAAATCGACTCCATATCATACAGGGCGTGCTAAGATTACTATTATTTCCGTTGTTCATAAAAGGGGTCAAATGTTCGTTTTTTTAAATGAAACCCCCTGTATATTAATCAATAAATTGAAAGACGAAGAAAAACGCTTTAAGATGGTACATCATATTCCTATACCTAAATCATCAAGTTTTCTTAATAAAAGCGCTTTTTTGTGAAAAAAAAAATAAAGACTTTAATTTTAAGTAACCATGGATATCAAACATCAAAATATCAAACTTACGACATTTTGACGACTGTGTTTAAAAAAATCTCCCAAAATGAACGCAGATAATCATTATTCAAACGAAGTTCTTATGAAATTATTTATTTTACACGGACAATGTGATCAAATCATTGCCAGAACTTGCAGAAAATTTAACCAAATGTATCCTGAATTGACACAAATGAACGAAAGGAAGTTTGTAAGATTACAAAATAATTTCATTAACATGTGAAAATAAATTAAATAACAAAATTAGGAAGGTTCAAAAAACAAAACTGTAAACAAAATAAGAAATTTTTACAATAAATGCTGGAAATGTTGTCCATTACATTCTAAACATTTTAGTATGTGCTTTTGTACGCGACTCGTAGTTGCTTTTTCAATTTCATGGGGATCCAGATCTTCAATACACCGAACTATTCGCCGTCGCAGTTCTTCTTTGGTAGGCACTGGAGTACTGTACACTCTTTCTTTTAAAACACCCCATAAATAAAAGTCAAGCGGCGTGAGATCGGGGGATCTCGGTGGCCAATCCCACGGCCCTAAGCGCCTAAACCAACGATCGTCAAATATTTCATAAAGTACCCTGGAAACTTCCTGGGTGCAATGAGCTGGCGCTCCGTCCAGTTGAAACCACGAATTCCTATAATCCTCTAAAGATAAATTTTCGACGAAATCGGTAACAGTCGTCCTTAGTATTTCGAGATATCTCTCAGCATTTAAAGTGGCATCATAAATAAAAAAGCTAATTTTGTGCTTTTTTAAAATACAAAAAACATTTAGGTCAAATTTTTCTTGAAATCCCATTTCTTTTGTCACGTGAGGATTATGATCAGCCCAAAAATGCTTATTTCTTCTATTAAAAATCCCATCCCTTGTAAATTTTGCTTCGTCGCTCCAAATGATTTTTGACAAAAACTCCGGATCCTCTTGTATACGTATTAAAAGGGTTTCGCAAAAATGCACTCTACGTTCAAAGTCTTCTGCTTTGAGGGCTTGCACTTTAGTAAATTTAAACGGATGCATTTCGTGATTTCCCAAAATTCGTTGTATTGAAGCATATGATACACCCAAATCTTTTTCTGCACTACGAATGGAAGCCTCTGGATATGCATAAAAATATGCCAAAACGTTGACAATATTATCTTCATTTGAAGTAACAGGTTTTGGTAATGTTAGAGGCGCTTTTAAATTTGAGCCATAGTTAATGAAATTATTTTGTAATCTTACAAACTTCCTTTCGTTCATTTGTGTCAATTCAGGATACATTTGGTTAAATTTTCTGCAAGTTCTGGCAATGATTTGATCACATTGTCCGTGTAAAATAAATAATTTCATAAGAACTTCGTTTGAATAATGATTATCTGCGTTCATTTTGGGAGATTTTTTTAAACACAGTCGTCAAAATGTCGTAAGTTTGATATTTTGATGTTTGATATCCATGGTTACTTAAAATTAAAGTCTTTATTTTTTTTTTCACAAAAAAGCGCTTTTATTAAGAAAACTTGATGATTTAGGTATAGGAATATGATGTACCATCTTAAAGCGTTTTTCTTCGTCTTTCAATTTATTGATTAATATACAGGGGGTTTCATTTAAAAAAACGAACATTTGACCCCTTTTATGAACAACGGAAATAATAGTAATCTTAGCACGCCCTGTATGATATGGAGTCGATTTCATGGTGAAAAATAAATACATCGGGTCTGTCTAAACTACCGCCAAAATATCAACTTTCCATGAATTGAGAGCACTAATTTACTTACGTGTAATTAGGGCCATGTTTTGGACCATATTTAACACAAACTAATTTTTATCTCGAAAACCGATAGAGATAGGTATAGGGTAATATTAACAAAAAAGTATTGTAATAAAAGAGCGATTCTAAAAATTTATTAATATATGGGGTGTTCCATTTAAAAAAATAAAGTTGCTAGGACTTTTTGATAGAAGCGGCAACGTCGCAATGCTGAAAATATTTTAGATGGACAGAGCATAGCTAATTACCCACGTTGCCAAATTTTCAAAAAAATCCCGCGTTCCGTTCTCCATAAACGTCTAACCTACCATCGACCGTGAATCACCCTGTATATATATATATATATATATATATATATATATATATATATATATATATATATATATATAGAAGAGGGTGATAACAGAACGAACGCACGACACAGTAACCCGCTTTTTAGTCTACCATTGTTTTGTTGACAGTAATTAATAAAGCTCAATATTAATTACGATTTTTATTTTGAAAAGTAACGCGGCCTGTTTGGGTTCATTATTAATATTGGTCCTTCGAGCCGGATTCGTTAAAACCTGCGAAAAAATAACAGTAACGCGCCAAATGGACGCGAAACAATAAAGTTACGGCAACACAGTCAAAACTAATTAAATCAAGTTGGTTTTTTCTATTATGTTTTTCCACCAAAAAACCATTAAAAACAATCATTAAAATAATTAAAAAACTCTATATAACACAAATTTGTTCAATCATAAAAGCAGTTCTATTACACGGTGCATGGGCTCACCCGGACAATCGTTAAGTAACCGACCTTCAGTATCCCAGTACTCCACTGGCAAATATGCAAGTAGGGATACTGTTGCGTGCTTGTAACAACTTGCATAAATCTTAATGTATATATATATATATATATATATATATATATATATATATATATATATATATATATATATATATATATATATATATATATATATATATATATTAATATATATACAAATTTGTGTTATATAGAGTTTTTTAATTATTTTAATGATTGTTTTTAATTGTTTTTTGGTGGAAAAACATAATAGAAAAAACCAACCTGATTTAATTAGTTTTGACTGTGTTGCCGTAACTTTATTGTTTCGCGCCCATTTGGCGCGTTACTGTTATTTTTTCGCAGGTTTTAACGAATCCGGCTCGAAGGACCAATATTAATAATGAACCCAAACAGGCCGCGTTACTTTTCGAAATAAAAATCGTAATTAATATTGAGTTTTATTAATTACTGTCAACAAAACAATGGTAGACGAAAAAGCGGGTTACTGTGTCGTGCGTTCGTTCTGTTATCACCCTCTTCTATATATATATATATATATATATATATATATATATATATATATATATATATATATATATATATATATATATATATATATATATATATATATATATATATATATATATATATATATATATACCGGGTGTCCCTGGAAAGTGGTTCGCCTCTATAACTTTTTTGGTTTTGATGATACAAATTTGCAATTTTAAGGATATTTACAAGGCATTAAAGTACATTTTTTCACAAGTGATTCAACTTTTTTCAACTTTCGGTTTTCCGGGAAGTGACATCAACTTTTGATTTTTAAATGGGACAACCTGTATATTTTTTATATTTTTGACTCTGGGTTACATTCTGAATATAACTATTTGCCGCTTGTCACTTTTTCTTATGTCAAAAACAAATGTATTTCAAAATTAACTTTTTAGTCTAGAGCGCCATGGATATGTTTAAGTCGTTAATATTGGTATTAGCAACAGAGGAAAATGTTTTTAATGGAAACCGAAATTATAACAACAATAGTAAAATACCCTACTTATGGTTCCAAATGTTTAAAATGTCCACAATCTTGTTGTTGGCAAAGCCGGACCTTTTCGACAGTTGCTCTAACTACATTCCATAATATTCTCGGATTAATCCTGTTGATTGCCGCCCCCACTTTATTTTCTAATTCAAGACGAGTTGTTGAAGGAATATCGTAAACAGGGACGGACTGGGTCCGGAAAATTTGGCGGGCTATTTAAAGGTAAAGGCGCCGATTCAAATTAATAAGCTTTTTTAACTATTATTTTCACTTACACGAAAGGGCGCCAGGGCATCTTGTAAACAAAAGGCGCGGCGGGCTGCGCCCGCCAGCCCGCCGGGTCAGTCCGTCCCTGATCGTAAACTTCATTTTTAATTGTACCCTATAAAAAATCTAGAGGGGTGAGGTCAGGTGACCTGAAATATTTGGAAAATGAAATAAATAAAATTATAAATTTATAACTGAGTTCGGTTTTACCTTGGTGGCCACCTAACAGGACCGTTATTTCCAATCCACTTTTCACCATAAGTATAATTTAGGTAATCCCTCACTGCTCCTATGTTATGAGGAGGGGCGATATCTTGTTGAAAGAATAGGTTTTCTTGATTAATCATTGGAATTTCGCCAAGAAGCTGCTCAACTTCTTGGGTAAGAAACTTTAAATATCTTTCCCCTGTTAAGTGCCCATCAAAGATTATAGGACCTAAAATCCTGTCGCCAAGAATCCCGATCCGACAATTAAACCCAAAACATTCCTGAAAATTGCCTTCCTCCATCCGATGTAAGTTTTCTTGACCTCAGTCACCGTATACAGACAAAGACAAGTAGAAGCACTCGACGTCGGGCGTTTGATGATTCGAGATCTAAAACGATGTGCCGACGCACCGGCTGGTCGGGGTAGTGCATCGAAATACGAGATACAAAACCAGCCAACAACCTGCTAGAAGCAAGGCGGGATGCGGGCCGAACGACGGCAGGTCGGATTAGACCTTGAGCGAGAGTGATTGTACTTGTCTTTTGTCTGTATACGGTGCCTCAGTATCGTTTGGTATTTCTGTTAAAAACACCCAAATTCGTAAAACGGCTTTTGTCAGAATAAATAATTTTGGAGGAAAAGGTGTTATATTCAAAATATTTATCTAAGTACCAGTTGCAATATTGAAGTCTTCGATAATTGTTATTTTCGTAAAGATGTTGGTGCAACGGATATTATTTATTATATCCATGTAGATGATTTGGAAGTTTGACACACTAAAGAGATCTCCCTAACTAAAGCATTAATATTTACCGGCACGTATGCCAAGACGTCAATTTCTTTTTCTTCACTGATTAATTATAACTGGTTAATTTTCATTATTTGCGCATATTTGGACTAGCTTTAAGAAATAATGACGTGTTGGGTGACGGCGTTCAGGATATCTTTCGGTGTAAAGTCGAACTGCATCAGTTTACTTTTGTCTACACTCACCAAAAACTAAAAGCATGTCAATTTTTTCACTTCTTGAATAATTTTTCTTCTTGGAGATTAGAAATTCCAAAAGTATTAAACAATACTGACAACAAAAATCCACATTCAATAGACATTTGGTTTCAAAGCCACCTTAGTTCGGTTGTTTCACGACATTACTATTATTATCCTCTCAGTCATGACCTACTATCTTGACTAAACGCTATAAAAATCCATTTATGGAACAATGCATTGGTTCAACGTAGGGGTAACGTTTTTTTAGTCTTTCAGGAGTAGTTGAGTTAAAACCTTATAATGTGGGATATCAAATTATTCGTAATAAAATGCTCTTTTATTCTAACTGCACGAGCCACCATGTTCCCATTTGAAAAAAACGGGTAAAATAAATTTGAAAATTAAATTGCACATAATTTGAAAATTATGAATAAAAACAGGAAAACGTAATTTTTTCCTTGTTTTTAAAACTGAAATAAACGACTTTAACATTCTCATAGCACTCTAGACTAAAAAATAAATTTTGGAAAAATACTTTTTTTACTTGACAAAAAGTGACCAATGGCCCATATTTGTATTCAGGATGTTACCCTGAGTCAAAAACAAGAAAAAAATACCGGGTGTCCCATTTAAAAATTAAAAGTTGATTTCGTTTCCGGTTAAACCGGAAGCTGGAAAAGGTCAAGTCATCTGTTAAAAAATGCAATTTTATCTCTTACAAACACAGTCCAAATTATATCTTTTTATCTTAAAAAACAAAAAAGTTATAGGGGCGAGCCACCCCCTCGGGACACCCGGTATATATATATATATATATATATATATATATATATATATATATATATATATATATATATATATATATATATATATATATATATATATATATATATATATATATATATATACAGGGTGTTATGGAAATCATTTAATATATTGGAATGGGTAACTCCTGATATGAATTCAGATTGAATAAAAATCATAAATGGTGTTTCACTATAAAAAAAGGTAAATATCGGCCCTCGAAAAAAAAATTTTTAGTACCTGCGCGCCACTGTCATAAATACATGGCCATATAAAAAACAGCAAGAAATGTCAGTTACAGAAAAAAAATTTTTTGTTTCGAAGTCAGGCGTTGCCAAATTTTTTTACCATATTTCTATGAATCAAGTTTGAAAACCTAATATTTTTGTTACCTTTAAAGAAAGAACTCCTAGTAACACTAATTTCAAAAAGCTAAAATATTACAACACAAAACAATACAGAGAACTGCTCTTCAAATGAAGTGTAAAATAATAATCTTCAACTAAACGTACTTATTAGCACTGGAAGTGGAAACTTTCTTCTTCACTAAATAATAGCCACAAATGTCCAGTGTTATCCTTATAGCACTAGAAACATTCTTTTTCACTAAATAATAAAGTTAATATACTTAATATACTTATAATAATAAGTTACAAAACTCGATTAATGTGTAAGGAATGTAAACAAAGTGATGACATTCCCAAACCAGAGAAGTATATCGAAATTATGTATTTAAAGACTTTAGTGGACGAACTAAAGAGTAAAAATGAAATTCTTCAAGAAAACAATAAACTTCTTAAAGAAAAAAATGCTTACTTGGAAAAGAATATAGAAAATTTCGTAAATTTCTAACCTAATAAAAAAAGCCGTAAAACCAAAAATTCCGTGAAATTAGCTGCGAAAGAAACAAAAGAAGCAGAAATTGGCATCGAACAAAACGACTTGGCACAGTAGGACCACAACAACAGTCTAGCGTGACTGCAAGCCATCCCAAGAAAAAAGAAGAAAATGACAGTGTCTAACCCTACTTTCAACTCCTTCAATATTTTTCTATGCTTTCAAAACAAACAGAAGCTTACAGTAAAAAATAAAAGAAACAAGTGGACCCAAAACTGAGACCAAACTCAATCGAAGGCAAAAAAAAGGATGCAACCACTTTGAAAGCCGCTTCATCAGGTAGCTATTCTTGGTTATTTGTATCACGACTGTCTAATGACACAAAACCTGAGGACATTGGAAAATACCTAAAATTAAATTATAACATCGACTGTGAATGCGAACGGATAAAAACAAAGTGGAAGCAGAAATATAGTTCTTTTAAAATTGGTGTGCCCAAGGATAAAAAGTCTGTCATTCTTGACGAAAATGTTTAACCAGTTGGTATTCAAGTAAACAGTTGTTTAAACCTAATAAAGTTAGAACCTCAACAGGGGCGAAGCCTGGTGGTAGCAAATCGTCATGTATAAAACTGCTACATTACAATGTCCGCTCTGTGAGAAACAAGCTTCACGAGCTCGAGGCTGCCACTGCTGATTGTGACCTGGGAGTCTTAAGTTTAACAGAACATTGGCTGGAACAGGAAGAAATAGATAGGCTGAGCCTGCTGGATTATGTTGTCAGCGCATCTACATCACGAAGTCAGTCACGTGGTGGTGGAATAGCTGCATCTGTCAAGTTTCTAGGGCTATACCTAGATAGGAAGCTGAAATGGGATGTTCATGTAGCTAATGTTTGTAAAAGACTTGGAAGTAGTGTATTTGTTTTACAAAATTTGAGTGAATGTGTTTCAATAAATACCCTGAGAACAGCATATCATGGAATTTTCCATAGTGTTATGACATATGACATTATCGCATGGGGACGGTCACCTCATGCACAAGAGTCTTTGGTCCCCAGCGAAAGGCAGTCAGAATCATGGCTGGCCTAGGGTACAGAGAGGATTGTGGGAATGCCTTTGTTCAGTTGGGAGTTCTTACCCTTCCTTCGGCTTACATCCTGCAAAGTTTGCTCTACATCAAAGACAAGGACGACCTACTGTCTTACCAAGACATACATGACCATGACACTAGGAATAAGACCAACTACGTTCCACAACACTGCAGGTTGGGTAAATGTCAGGCTCGACCAGAATATTATGCAATAAAACTGTTTAATAAGTTACCCCAAAATGTTAAAGAGCTCTCTACTCAGCAGTTTACAATGAAGGTGAAACAGTTCCTAATAAAACATGCTTTTTACATCACAAAACAGTACTTAGATTATAGTTTTAATATATTTTAATATTTTTATTTAGATTTTTTAATGTGTTTGTATTATTGTGTTCATTTCGAATTATAAATTTGAATGCATTGTATTGTCAGGAATGTTTTTATTATTGTCTAAATATGAAAATTATTTTATCTGTAATTGACGTGTGTAAACAATTTATTTGTAATAGCATGAATAAATGAATTTGAATTTGAATAGAAAATTAAACTGTTTTAAACCACGATTGTATAGAGATATCCAAATAAAAGTGAACAGGCCTTATAACTTTTTTATTTTTAAAGATGGAAAAAAATGTCAAATATGAAAGCTTTGGGGATTTTTAGCTTTATACATATATCTTATCAGCAAAATAATCGAGCATCGAATAAAAAAATCCAAAAATATGATAAAAATCATACCATCCAATTTAAAATAAGCGAGAAAATCGATGTTTTATACTATATTTCTTTTATTCGATACTCAATTGTTTTGCTGATAAGATATATGAATGATTGATCCATAAAAATCCCCAAAGCTTTCATATTTAACATTTTTTCTCATTTTTAAAAATAAAAAAGTTATAAGGCCTGTTCACTTTTATTTGGATATCCCTGTACATATTACCACGTACACAGTATATCCAATTTGAATTTACTTTCCTAAGACTGAAGCTACAGGCAGGTACACAGAAAAAAATATACAGTATTTATTTACATAAGACAGTTTTTATTATATGTATAAGTAGATTATTATTAAGGACAGTAAACAAATTAAAAAATAATAGTAGGTACCTATATAAAATAAGATACATATATACCGGGCCAGGGTGTTTATTTCAACTGATATCATTATGGAGTAGGTATATTTTTCAGTAGCGTGGCCAGCTTCTAGGGGGGGGGGGGGGCAGGCTATAATGGGGGCAGCAAAAGTGATCGTATTGATAAAAAAAATTATAAATTGAAAGCAGAAAAATAAGATTACAGAAATATGCGCCGCAGACGAAAATTTTGGAAGAATTGTTGCAAAAATGCTAAAAATATATAAAATAATGCAAACAAGGGGCGCCATCAAAGAGGGGGGGGGGGGAATGAAAAGTGGAGAGCTTCCAACTATACACTAGTGGTTAAAACTTAAAATGGGCACCCCGTATATAAATTTGTTTAAGGGCACAACTATAGTGATGGTAGTGACCAGTGGCATATGGTGAAATTTCAAAGTTGTATATCTCTCTTCCTACGTTCAGGACCGGTCCCAATTTTTATTGGTTTTAATAGTGAGCCCACTGGGAATGTTTTTGTAAAGAAAAAAAAACGTTTTGAATTTGCGAAAAAAAAGTTGAATTTTTGCTTGAGTTTACCAGAACCTTCCCAGTGGGCACACTATTAAAACCTCTAGGAATTAGGAACAGAGATATACAACTTTGAAATTTCACCATACGCCACTGGTCGTGACCTAGGTTTTACTAGCCATTATATCTAGTTCACAATACACTTACAACGGTATGCTACGTTATGACGTCACTTCGAGGGAAAATTTTAAATTGACTAGGGCTTACCTGGGCAAATGAAATATGACAATAATATTTTAATAAACGTCAACTCAACATACTACCCGACAATAAAATGACCTGTAATATTTTAATAAACGTCAACCCAATACACTACCCGATCAGAAACTGACCTGTACTTATGTAGGTACAAGGGGTGCAAGCGTCTAGTCAATTTAGGATTTTCCCTCGAAGTGACGTCATATGTAGCATACTGTTGCCAGTGTATGGTGATCTAGTTTAATAAGAAGCATGAAATGATAGGTGTAGGTGTTTCTAAAATTAAATGTAAAATTGTAACTATTTTATACTAGATGTGTACTTTTATGAAGACCACTCTTATAATAAACGCAGTATAAAAATGACTTATAATGGCACTAATGAGTAGGAAAAAAATAACTGAAAGTCAATATCCACCGCAAGTCCTATATGTCTCTTGCTTTTCTTCAGAATTTTTTTTTAACTTCCTTCTTGTAGTTTTTCCATTTTTCCCGTAGCTGCTTACTTGTGCGTTCCACATAGCCCTCAGCTACCCATTCGGCAGCTATCTGCTCCCACATCTTATCTTTTTCTTTGGCCGTAACAGCATCAGCTCTCTTGTTCTCTAAAATTTCTTTGTATTTTTCGACAAACTCCACGAGTGCCTCAACTTCCCCTTCCACGAAATTAACACACCTTCTGTTTTGGATATTCACTGCATAATTTTTAGTAATAATACTAATAATCCTCGTATATCATGGTAATAATCTATAACTGTTTAGAAAATAAACACGACAATCGGAATCAAACGAAAAAGTATGGTTAATGGTTAATTCTTCTTCCTTTCTTAAAATCGATGACGCCTTTTTCCTCTTTTTCGATATATGGGCTTAGCATTTAACTCTAGTGTTTCAAAGGCAATAATACAAACACGCGTTCTATTTTAAATTTTCGCGCCAAATCAGGGCCACCTACTTCATCAAATACTGGAAGTGACAAAGAGACATGATCATGTTTCATGATGAAGGGAAGGGAGATCGAAACAGAAGGATTTCTTAATGTCATCAAAGAGCCGTGCCCGTGCGCCATATTTATTTAAGTTTTTCAACAGCACACAAGCCACACAATGAATGTTTTAATTTTTTTTTCGTTTAAAGTTTTAAATAATGTAATTTCTTTTCACTACCTAGAAAATGGTCTTCGTCGATCCGTTGTTAACCAATATTTTGATCAGTTTTATCTAGTTTCTTTGAGTGAGTAGCGTAATAGGGTTGAAAACTAAATTTAATTTAAAACACTAATAATATTTACGTATTATGGTAACGTTTGCCGGAGCAAAACTAATTTAGCGGATCTGGTTATACTTTTGAAGTAAGTACCTACTATGTAGTTGTGCCCAATTAGTATTTTCGTTTTGATTTTTAACTTTTCCTTGGCAGAAAGTTTAAGCTTGTAGGAATAACTTATATCATTAATAATGTAATATAGGGTGTCTTAAATATTACTTAAAACTAAGGCTACTGACAAAAAGGACTGATTTCACAGTGGCTTTTTACTATTTTTTTTTTGTTTTTTCTTAGGAAAGGTTCAAATTTTTTTTAACTTGTCTTAAATTACGCTTAAAAACAGAAATGTCTGGCAACGTTTCAAAAAATTCAATTGTTTATAAAGTTTTTCGCGCGCAAATTTCCGTCAAGCGCCTTGTGTACGTTCAGCCAGGTGCGTCGAATATTGACGGATTTTAGGGTATTTTTGAAAATTTTAAAAATGTTCGATTTAAGAAAAAAAAAGTATTGGATATGTCTGTAGACTACCCCAGGAGTCACCCATTCCAATATATTAAATTATTTCCATAACACCCTGTATATAATATATGTATGTTTAGTTTCTTAGTGTTTGTTTATGTACGTATATAAAAGCAGGGACAAATGACTTGTGAACTTATAGTATGTTAATAAATGTTTTAAAAAGAAGTCAAAACTAAACCACAAATTTCTTGATAACCCGTCGGAAATAAAACAAAGTTCTCTGGCAACACAGCCGAAGAAAGTTATATGTTGATGGATATATATATATATATATATATATATATATATATATATATATATATATATATATATATATATATATATATATATATATATATATATATATATATATATATATATATATATATATATATATATATATATATATATATATATATTAAGATTTATGCAAGTTGTTACAAGCAAGCAAGAGTATCCCTACTTGCATATTTGCCAGTGGAGTACTGGGAGACTGAAGGTCGGTTACTTAACGATTGTCCGGGTGAGCCCATGCACCGTGTAATAGAACTGCTTTTATGATTGAACAAATTTGTGTTATATAGAGTTTTTTAATTATTTTAATGATTGTTTTTAATTGTTTTTTGGTGGAAAAACATAATAGAAAAAACCAACTTGATTTAATTAGTTTTGACTGTGTTGCCGTAACTTTATTGTTTCGCGTCCATTTGGCGCGTTACTGTTATTTTTTCGCAGGTTTTAACGAATCCGGCTCGAAGGACCAATATTAATAATGAACCCAAACAGGCCGCGTTACTTTTCGAAATAAAAATCGTAATTAATATTGAGTTTTATTAATTACTGTCAACAAAACAATGGTAGACGAAAAAGCGGGTTACTGTGTCGTGCGTTCGTTCTGTTATCACCCTCTTCACACAGGTCTCTCTGGTCTGGTATACTTAAATTGCACAGGCGCCGACTCCAAAATTACGTTTCTCGACACGTAGCGACCTCTGTGAATCTTATGCAAAAGATTCTTATTAAAAGTAACGAACCTATTTATGATACAATTCTAAACAGGAAGAATGCAATTATTTTAAAATTGTCTCAATGTACCCTAATGTAACTAAATTAGCATGCTTCCGTGCTTGTCTTAAAAGCTTAATGACGAAACAGAGCGCGACAAGTATTTTGCTGTTATAGTCAAAGAGTAACATAATATTTTCTAATCTTTATTACAATATTTGTATAGTATAGTCCTAACAATGATATTAAAAAAAATGGTTAAGTGAAGTTATTGGACAGTTTATAAATGTAATGGTTTTCTTTGTGGCATGAGGATATTATGTAGCTGATGGCTATTCAGAAAATAATAGAGCTTCGCTTTAAACCAGGTCTACTCTTTAAAATGGTAGACATTGTTTTTAATGGTTTTTACCGAGAAAATGTCAAAATAAAAAAAATCAAATACCCGGTTCTTTAAGGAACTATTTTTTTTTCTGAATATCAATCACGTCACTTATACTTTATGTTTTAGTCAAAATTCGATGTTATATAACTTGAGAACGTGTTTTTTTTTAGATCTAAGCCAAAATGTTGTGGATACTTCTAACAGTGATATTAGGTGTGCTCATATGGTATAATTTTGTAAAACCCCTCAGTTATTGGTCTGAAATGGGTGTTAAGCAATCTAAACCATGGATATTTTTTGGAGATTCCTGGCGTAATGTCTTTAGAAGAATAAGTATGACAGAGTTTATTGAATATTTATATAGTATGTATCCATATTGTAGGTAAGTAAAGCCAATCGTATGAAAAAAGCCTTCGAGAGAAAAAGCCCAGGGCATTTTCTGTGAAATTGACATGCAATCTCAGTCTCAGTTGTGTCTGTTTCTAGACAAATAATAAAATTTTTCTAACGAAGTAATGCGTACATACAGGGTGTCTGAAGAGTGTTAGTATGGGCAAATATCTTTGCTGTTAGTAAAGATAGAGACACCAAGCTTTAGGTGCATCTTATTGGTCAATAAATCTACTCTTTTTTATGTAATTTAACTTTTTCAACGCTACACAGAAAATACTGCTATGCTATTTTCAATAATAGTATTATTTTTGACCACTGTCAGATTAGTTATATTAAAGCTAATATTGTATCAACAAAACACTTTTAAATTAATCCAAAAAAACAATATTGCTTTAAATATAGACTTAAATATTTTATTGGATTTCAAGATTATTCCTACTTCTTTGAAAACTATATTGCCATTTTTTCAATGACCAAAATATTATTGGAAAACAATAAATTTCTATTATTCCTTAGAGTGTAGAATTGTTAAAGCCAAAAAAGAAACATTTGCTATAAGAATGCTTAATATGATTGGGCGAAAAATAGCTATTTGTAGGCGGTGTGATTCAAATTACAATATATTTTGTTAAACGAACAATACCTACAGTTTAAGTAGAAAATCTAAAAATTAAGTCGATAATCCTTATATCATGTTAATTAAAATAAACACTCCAATAAAACATAGAAGGTATTAGAAAAATAATAAAAAATATTACTTCAATGGGTTCTATTGTTGACTGAAATTTTACTTCTGTTGCTCACGGGCCCCTTTTAGAGGTTAGAATTGAGCTGTTGGTATTTGTTCGTTGAATAGTTGTTTAAGCTTGCAGCCTGATTGTTTATTGTGTTAAAGGTACGCCACAAATAATAGATCTTTTGCAATTCTGGGGCTGGAGTAACTCATTTCAGTGTTTTATGGTATGTAATAAAACAAATCTATAAAGCTTTGCAATAATAATAAGCATTTCGATTAAATAAGATGCACATTCTTACAAATAAAAGTTTACTGAAACCTATAATATATTTTCTATTGATTTGAGAATAGGGTATTACTGCATTAAATAATTGTTATATATTTAAACGATCTATTTAAAACCAATGAAACCTTATATTTCGAGCGATCTTATAACCTATTGGCTAACTATGATAAACTAATCAGTTTAATCATTGAAACAAACAGAATTTGTATTGTGCAATACGGAATAGAGTGTGTCATTGAGTGAATTGGTATCTAATTCGATACATAGTACGATAGTGTTTTTTCTGTGTAGGAACTTGAGGTCAAAAATTTTAAATGCAACCCTATGCCGTGCGATACTTCATTTTAAAGATCTTCAAAAAACAAACGTTTTAAAGTAAACCCGAGGTCCATATCTTAATTCGTTTTTAAATGGCAAGCGTTTAAAAATTAAAAATCGTGAAAAAAATTGAAAATTTAAATACCTTTATTTCTCTTATTACTTTAAAAGCTTTTCAAAATAACCACCATAAACTTATTGGCAGTAATAAAGTCGGTTTTGGAACCCACTTCTCACATTTTCGAAAATGGCAGGTGTTACTTCTTGGCAGAGTTGCAAAATCTACTTTATTACTGCCAAGAAGTTTATGGTGGTCATTTTGAACAACTTTTAATGCAATAAAAAGGTACTAATTTTTTTGTAACGATTTTTAATAATTTTTAAAGGCTTGTCATTGAAAAACGGACCTCGAGCTTATGGTAAAATGTTTCTTTTTTGAAGACCTTAAAAAAATGAGGTACCACACGGCATAGGGTGCATTTAAAATTTTTGATCTTAACTCCCTAGCGTCACCCCTCAAGGAGGTTGAAAAAGTTAAATTTCATAAAAAACATACACGACAATTTGGTTATCTGAGAAACTAAAACTTAAGAAAAAACTGACTACGCCATTGAACTCCACGTAAAAACACTGTCAAGCAGTGGCGGCTGGTGAAATTTCAAAGTTGCATATCTCTGTTCCTACTTACAGGACCCGTACCAAATTTAGGGATTTTAATAGTGAGCCCACTGGAAATGTTTTGGTAAAGAAAAAGAACATTTTGTAACTTGCGAAAAAAAGTTAAATTTTTGGCGTGCCCCTCCTAAGAAAAAAATGAACACGTCTAGACATTTTATCTATTATTTTTTCTAAAAAAAATTTACATCTTTTTGTCGACAGTTTTTAAATTTTGAGAGAAAAAAATGCATTAGTAGAAAGTTATAGTCATTTGAACTTTCTTAATCCTAAAATATAATTTAAGAAAAAATTAAAATGACTATAACTTTCTACTAACACATTCTTTTCTCTCAAAATTTAAAAACTGTCGACAAAATAATGTAAAATTTGTTTAGAAAAAATAATAAATAAAATACCTAGATTTGTTCATTTTTTTCTTAGGAGGGGCACACTAAAAATTTAACTTTTTTTCGCAAATTACAAAGGGTTCTTTTTTTCTTTATCAAAACATTCCCAGTGGGCTCACTATTAAAACCCCTAAATTTGGTACGGGTCCTGTAAGTAGGAAACAGAGATATACAACTTTGAAATTTCACCAGCCGCCACTGCTGTCAAGATCAGTTTTTACCTCTTTGATAAGTTAACACAAAACATAACGGTGCCTAAAAAGCGAAGATTTCCAAAATCACCAATCAAAAACTAAGAAAGCCATGACAAATTTGACACCAGAATATTTCGTTTCGTCAAAAAGTAGGAAACTAATGTGAAAACAACATTCTATCTATGATAATAACAATAACACCTAAAAGTATAGAGCACCCTGTACACTATAATAAAAATGCAGGAAAAATAAAACTAGTTTATAATGTGCATATTAACATAAAATATGGACTATTTAATAAATATTCAAAATTTTATATTTAGAACAAATTTTGGCTGCCATTGTGTAAAACTGTAATAATTATACGGTTGATTATAGAAAAAATTAAATAAAGGAACTGGAAATAATTAGAAGAGTATAATACTTCAAAAACTAATATGAAATCAGGCTTTAATTATTACAGATATTAGTTGAGGGTAAACAACTAATAGGTATCTGGTATTTAAAAAATAATAAAATTTTCTTTCTATTCTACTATATTTGGCAATAAATTTTTGCCCTTTCCAGTCTAGTTACAGGATGTGCCCCTTTGTTTCTTTTTTATAATTATTTGTATAAAACACACAATCACACTTTACAACAAACACAAGACAGGTTAGGTACAACCTTTTACGCTTGACAGATACACGACCGCTTACGATTGCACGAATGTAAACACAAGCCTTGGCCAGCCTTAGTTAAATCTTGGTTAACTTGATTAAAATTTAATACTGTATAAAAATTTAACAGGGTCGTTAAATCGCGAATTAAATTTTGTTTCTTCAACCCGATGTAAACCTGATATAACAAAATTTCCTCTTTTTAGGTACTCTGGATTCTATCAGTTTAATATACCAACATTATTAGTTAGGGATCCAGAGCTAATCAAACAAATAACTGTCAGAGATTTTGATCATTTTACTGATCACAAATTTTTTATTGACTCAGAAACTGACCCTTTGTGGGGTGGAAATTTATTTGCCTTAGAAGGTGAGTGAGTTAAGCTATCCTGAAATATTAAAACCTTACGAATGAATTCGACCAGTTATTTAATGCACCGAAATAATTTTAAAGTAATTCCAGAATAGTTTCTTAACAAAATGGTTTTATGCTCAGGTTGGGTTAGATTATGTGATAAGTGCTTAAAAGTATAACTTTTAAGCACTAGTGTTTTTTTAAATTTAGATGACAATTAAAAAGGATCACTTTAAAAATGTCACAAAAGTATTTTTTTTAAATTCCTTACAATAGACAATCGAAAACTAGAATGGCCCTTGTACACTTTTCATATTGGGCAACTTAATTTACGCCACTTTTGACAGTGATGTAAGGAATGACGCAATTATGCAGTGCCATTCCAAAAATACTCCACTTTATTGCACTAACTAGAACACTAGAACACTTTTATGAACATATTATGTATCATTATCGCAAAATATTCTTTTAGCAAAGGCAGTAAAAAATGTTTCAGCCTCCTCCAGAATATTTCTCACTAATAGAGTATTTGCGTATTTTTTGAGTCAATATTAATTTAATTGTTTACCAGCCCATACGTACTCCATATTTTTCTTTTTTCAAAAATCCGATTGTATAACTAGATATTTGAAGAATAAAATGTCCCATTTTAATCACACGTAAAAACACTTGCTTCTACGCGACGTCAAGAAAAGGTAAATACCGATGCTGCTAACGTACACGTAGGTACAATAAATATTTTAACATTAGGTTTGAAGCTAAACAACTTAAATTAAGTCAGTACTAGGTATTAAACCTTTTAAGTAAATCTCAGGATATATCCACTCAGGAGCGGATTAACCATAAGGCGGGATTGGGCGATCGCCAAGGGCGAAAAGAGAAAGTCAAAAAACAATGTAACGATGAATCCTCACAACCACCTTACGTCAAAACGGAAACAAGTGCCATGATAAAAACTATGGAAACTTTAGAAACTCGAGTTCTACTAGCTTTTTGGAACCATATTCTTACACATTTTGATAAGACCAGTAAAACGCTACAAAACATAAATACAGACGTCCTTTTGGTTGTGAAATTATATGAATCGTCACTAGGATTTATAAAAAGTCTGAGGAATAATTTCAATGATTTTGAAAATATGGAAAAAAAATTGCTGGGTGTCTGGATTATCAAATCAATAACAAAAAGTAAAAGAAACGAAAGCTTCAAGACGACGAAACTAGAGTAAATGAGACATAATTTGATGGAAGGGAGGATATGCAAGTAAATGTTTTCAGTACATATAGGCACACTTGTTACAGAGCTAACAAAAAGAAAAATAGCATATGACAAAATTTTGGATCTGTTCGGGCTTTTCAAAAAAATTGTCTTATCATCTGACGAGGAAATAACAACGAAAGCGCGGCAACTTAAAGACATATAAAAACGATCTGGCCGATTATTTTCCTCAAGACTGCGTAATTTTTTGATTCGTAGTGGTCACGATGGCAGCCTAAATTTGGAGGAACTTCTACAAAGTTTAAAATCTGAAAAACTGATCACGACGTTTCCCAATATCGAGGTAGTACTGAGAATTTATCTCTGCCTTCCATCGACCAACGCCTCTGGAAATAGGTCTTTCTCCACAATAAGGACTAAAGATTATCTAAGAAACACACTTTCAGATGAAAAGACAAGTGACCAAGTATTAATCAACGTTTCTCATGAAATTTTGAATTATATTTGTGAAGATGAAATTATAAATAGATTTGTATCATTAAAACAAAGCAGAAGTGTGCATGAGCATTTTACCGAATGTTTTCTTTAACTTAGTTCAAATCTATAGTCTTGTATCAGCACCTATTAGTCCCAAATATAGTCTTGTATTTCCTAATAAAAAACCTAAGTAAAGTATTTTTTTTCTCAAGTATCTTGATATTAAAAAATTGGAGGTACGGCCCGGGAGGGGGCGAAATGGTTTTAATCGCCCAGGGGCGAAAAATGTCGTAATCCGCCCCTGTATCCACTAATTAAATTATTTCAAAACTAATCGGAAATTTACGTTTAAAATTTTTATATAAATCTTTTATGTTCAAACCCTACAATTGTGTAAGAGAAAAAATATAAAGAAGTTTGGCAACCCAAAATACATGAAAGCATAGTTGGAAACGTTTAACGGATAAACGATGTAAACCAATCAAGAGCGTTTAGGAATAGTTGACAATTTAACAAAGTTCTCTTGTGAATGTTGTAGAAACTATTTTTAATGCATACCCAATTTCCCAGAGCATAAACTTAGGCATTAAATGGTATCTATACAATCATCAAAATATACTAGATCAATAAAAATTTAAACTGCTTTTATGCTTTTAGGTAAAAAATGGCGGGAAATGAGAGCAACGTTGAGTCGCATATTTACCAGCAGCAAAATAAAAAATATGTTTCTTTTAATGGAGGAAGCAGCAGAAAACTTTGTTAAACACTTTTTAAATAAAAATGAAGATATGATAGAAACTGACTTAAAAGATATTTTCACAAAGTAGGTAAAGCTTATCCACCGATTTCTTAAAAAAAAAGGTTGACAGTTAAAAAATCATTTTAACTACTATGAAAGTTAAAACATTCAATTTTCTCAACATTTCTTTTTGTCGTTAAAGATGTAAGATTCTCGTTCTAACAATTTGTTAAATGAATGAATAAATAAGTGTAAATTACCATAATATATCTACCCAGCGTGATCAGTGAATACTGCGGAGCGGCTTTATCATGAAAACCATTTATTCATAGTTCAATTTTGGGATAAGAAATGTATTAGCAAATATGACCAATGACATTACCATATTTTTTCAGTTCCTAATGTCACTGCTAGGCAGCGAAGTTGCTATGGTGTTACAAAAAATCGTTCATCTTATCTTCTTAAATTTTCTACACAATATTCTACTCAAGACCTTTCAAAATGATCACAATGCCCCACCCATATTTAATTTTTTTTTTTCGAAATGGCGCCCAACCGCCGTCTTGAATTTTAAAGGGTGAAATTTATATCAAAAAGGAGTATTTATATTGTTTTGAACTGTGTGAAATTTTAAATTTTTGTGTAAAATAAAAGGGGGAGGGCAATTTTGACCCGCACTGTATAGTAAAAATGCAAAGAAATAAGTTCTTAAACAAAGGAACATGTTTGTGGCATAGTGGACAAAAAAGAAGTATATTCTGCTCTTGCATTAAAGTATGGGACATCTGAGAGCTAATGGAAAACCCCGGGCCGGGTAAGCAATAAGCTTTCACCCTTATTGGGGATCATCGAATTGACGTAACCCATCAGGATTTGTCCCCTATGCAACAAACATGTTCCTTTGCTTATATTTTTTTACAGACACCAAACGCTTTCCTTTAATTAAATTATTTGCTAGTGCAATAAAAATCCGTCAGGAAATAACTCAAGAGAAAGGGACTATTTTTGATTCTGGTCCAGCTGCCCTCCTGCTATCCAGATTTCTGGGGCCTTTACACTTTATCAAGCAGGCTTACACCCAGAGTATCTGAAAAACAAACCACATTTTACCAGAATCAAAACCAGACCCTTTACATCCATCAGTGAAGTTTTGTATGGGTGAGATGTAGTGACTTGTGCCAACTAGTTCACGAAGGGTATTATGCTGTGAAATGGCATTTGGCTAGTAACGCAACATAACATGTCGAATTTTTTAACGAGGCAAGTGTACCACTGTACATAAGATAGAGTCAAGAAAAACTCAACTTTAAGTACTAGCGAAGAATTTGTTTCTTTGCATTTTTACTATTTGTATTATATATTATTATATTCACTATTTGCATATAACTGAGCCAGAAGGCAAGGCGGCAGAAAACTTCGCAATCAGCAACTCGCTCACCAATCTCATCAGAGAGTCAACATACTTTTCCCGCGTTTCTACCCGTAATTCAAATCCACTAGATCTTTTTCTTACCACCCATCCTGAGCCATTCTTAACATCTGTAGACACTCCCCTTGGTCGTTCAGATCATGGCGTCATTACCGTCTCTTGTCCCATACATCCCGAGTTCGTTGAAATCATGCCAGACCGCACGATCTGACACTACAATTCTGCCGACCGGGATTGTCTTCGAAACTTCTTCTCTGCTTTCCTTTGGAACCTTATCTGTTTTTCACTCCCGATTCCTCCGAAATTTGCTCTCATATCACAGATATCATTCAAGCAGGTATTGAAAGTTTCATTCCACATACCCGCAAGAAACCTAAACTCCACCATCAAAAGCCATGGTTCTCCAAGGCCTGTGATAAAGCGAGGCTCAAAAAAGTCCGAGATCATAAAAGGTATCTTCAAAATCCTACACCCGAAAGTCGTCAAATTTTCACCGAGGCAAGAAATAAATACAACCAAACTATCTTAGAGTCCAAAAATGCTTTTAACCGCATAAAAGATAAAGTGCTTTTCTGTCTAAACGGCAGCAATTCTTTCTAGTTACTTGCCAAAAACATTAGTCAAAACTTCTGTAGAAACACTGTTCCTCCCCGGACCTCTGACAATGAAATTATCTCCACCTCTAAAGAGAAAGCTGAACTATTTGCCAAACAATTCTCTGCCAATTCCACCCTAATCCCTCCCGCCAATTTCGCCCTTCCAACCGCTAGGTCTGTACCCCACAAAATGCCCGACATAATACTTAAGGTCAAATAAGTTGAAAAGATTCTTCTATCCCTTTACACCAAAAAATCCTCCGGTCTGAATGGCATACCAGCAATTGTTCTAAAAAAATGCGCCCCAGAACTTGAACCCATCTCAACTAGTCATTTCCAGATCTCTTAGGACAAGGGTATCTTCCCTGATAGCTGGAAGACTGCTCGTGTGTAGCCTGTTCCGAAGAAAGGTTCCAAGTCCCTTCCATCCAATTATAGACCTATCTCTTTTCTCTCTGTTGTCAGCAAAGTTGTGGAGAAAGCGATCAACCTGCAAATTCTAAAATATCTAGAAAAAGACAAAGATCCACAGCTGATCTCCTTAGCTTTGTCACACATAAATGGAACAAGTCTCTCGAATTTCATGGCGAGTCTCAGATTGTTGCTCTTGATATTTCCAAGGCCTTTGATCAAGTAGGGCATGCCGCACTGCTCAACAAACTACGTTCTTACGGTCTTCCTACCAAACTATGTACCTGGATCGGTAGCTTCCATCCTATCAATGCTGGAGTCCCCCAAGGTTCCGTCCTGGCACCAACCCTATTTCTTCTTCACATTAATGACCTGCTCTCTTCAACTATTAATCTCATCCACAGTTATGCTGACAATAGTACTCTTCACTCCAATATTCATTTTTCCAGACAAGTCTCGAATCAAGATCTGGATAATAGACGCAGATCTAAGCATCTGTCCCTTTTCAAAGATTTTCAATTAATCTTAGACTGGGGTGCCAAGGACCTTGTTCATTTCAGCGCCTCCAAAACTCAGTCTTGCGCCCTATCACGCAAAACATCTGGCAACGCTTACCCCATCCACATGAATGGCCAAGCTCTACAGAACAATAAAACCTTCGATTTTGTTGCCATCGCTTTCGAACATGATCTCAGCTGGCACAAACACATTACGTCAGTAGCCACATCGGCAGCTAAAAAGTTTGGTTTTCTCTTTCCAGCCAGAAATACTTCTCCCCTTTCCAACTTATACACTCTCTATGTTTCCCAATTAAGACCTAGAGTACTATTCCCACATCGTTGATTCTATCCACAGAGAGATATTCGACTCATCAATGACCCAGTCTTCACAAGAAAACTCCCTTCTCTCACTAATGCGCTGTTGAAAATGTATCCCTTTTCTACCGGTAGTTCCACGAATTTTACTCTGAAGAACTATCCGGTATTTCGACTGTGCCTAACAGAACAGCAAGAGGCGCATTACGTATGCATCCCTGTACTGTCCAGCTGCAAAAGCCTAAAACAGACCACTTCTCTCGCTCATTCATACCTAGAGTCTCCAGATTATGGAACAATGCCTGCAGATGTTTTCCTTTCCCGTCCCAACCTCCAATCCTTTAAATCCCGTGTGAATAGACTACATTTCTCTTCTCTTCAGATGCCCACGATACGTTAGTACTTAGGCTTGAAGTCTACGTGGGATGTCTTAGATAAAAAAGCAATCTGTAGAGCGAGAGCATTTCTCAATTGTAAAAGTAATTAAAATGGGATATGACATTTCGGTCTAAAGCTTTTGGTATTTTCAAAATTTTCCCAATCACAGTTCTGTTCTTCTGTCCAGAAGCCTGACATTAGTCAAAATTGCAAGTCTTCAGGTTGTGGAGGAACATATTATTGCTAAGCCACAGATTGCCCAAGCCAAATTTATGCACAAAATACACTCAAATTGCTCAATGAAAAATTTCTGGAAAAAGATGCATTTTTATAAATTTAGCAAATTATTTTTTTATTGTAATCTAACCGCGGGTTCCAAAAATGTTTAAATGTTTTAAGGAAATTCAGTGGTGTCAAAATATTGCCCAAAATGATCCATTATCATCCACATGTATTTATCTTAAGTCCTTTCCAGACGATTTAGAAAGTCGATAAAAATAGTTATTTTTTGTCTGTGTATAACGAAAGATTTGCGAATGCCTGTTGATATAACAATGTTTTCTACATTTTAACAAATATCCGCCTCCCAAAAATGCACATGTAGCTAAAGCTGGTTGTCGGTCGATTTTTACATTTCTTGAAGATTTCGAAGTTTTGGAATAACGATAAATAGATTTCTCTTTTACTCATATACAAAAACTTCGAATTATATTTAACAAGAAAATTATTTCTTCCAGCCTTTAAACATTAGAGCTATGCTGCAAAATACTATAAATCTCATAATTGAGATTTATAGTATTATTGATTTATATACCTGTTTTATATATATAGTTTTTAGCTTTGTCTACAAAGGTCTAAATCTTTTTGACAATAAAGCATATTCTGGTTTGATTTGATTTGATTTTCTTTATTTAAGAAAGATTTATTTTTCTTTTAGGATTTGTTTTTTAATCGGTTCCTGGTCGACGCCCCTAGTTACACCTGGTTTTCCTCTGGAGGCTGATGTCAGTTGAACTCGTATTGAAGCACCAGCTCGATTGCGTAGATTAAAAGTACTACCGCACATACTTAAAATTGTATCCCAACTGTTTTTTTTTTTGACTTTATCCAGCCTTCATAAACATCTGCTTAAAAGTACTTTAGATGTACCAAACTTACTATGTTGTTCTCGTAGTGTACCAATAAAGCTTTTAAATTCATTATCTTCAGAATCTTTGTTTTCTAGAAGGACTGATTTTGTTCCACAGTTTACATTTACAACTTTTACAACGTCATAATCTAAAACTATTCCATCATTCATAGCAGGATGATTTGAGCATTTGGACTCATTTTCAACGAGAGGCGCATAAAAATCCTTTTCCTTAGCGTCACCACCTAATGCCAAACGAGCCATGGCGTACCTTTCATTGGCAGCAATGACGACCGGTCAAAATAAAAAAGAAAACACAGCAGCCTGCTGACACAGTTTTTCGAGGTTTCCACTGGCGCATGTGCAATGCTCCACGATCATGTCGATATCATAAAATAGTTGCTTACACTTGCTTTGCTACTGGGTAGGTACTTGAAAATTAAATTTGTTAATCTGATTATGTTGTCCACGAGTTCATCCGACGTCAATCTCCAGAAGGAAACCAGGTGTAACTAGGGGCAGTAAGAGTCGACCAAATAAAAAAAAATGGAGTATTTCTTTAAATCTAAAGAAAATTTACTCAATGCAAAATTCCACTAAGTGTGAAGTAGCCTATTGTAAAATGTGTTTCACAAATAAAGCCTTGGTTCTGTGGTACATCATTTTTAGTTAAATTTTGTGTGTCACCAGTGAATCCCCTACATACTATAATTACATTTACTTATTTATCAAAGGTTAATTGGGCGTATAAGTATAGACAAAACATATCGCTGATTAGCTAAAGCAAGGCAAATCATATCCCCTATTAGCCACGAAGGAAATTTCTAGACAAAATCTACCCGCGATTAGCAATTCGTGTACAAAACGTACCTGCGATTAGCAAAAACCAATGAGAAAGCGTAATTTATAGCCCTTTGCTAATCAATAGTAGATTGTGTCTAAACGCTGCCAGGGACGGCATAGCTATAATGTTTAAAGGATGGTAAAGGGTGGAAGAAATAATATTTTGTTGAATGTAATTATTAGAAGTTTTTGTATAGAGTAAAAGAGAAATCTATTTATCGAAATTCCAAATCAAAATTTCCAAATTTTCGAGAAAATGTAAAAATCGACTGATAACCATCTTTAGCTACATGTAGAGGGTGAAAGATGTAAATATATATATTATATATATATGCTGGTATGAATTCAGACTATATATATATATATATATATATATATATATATATATATATATATATATATATATATATATATATATATATACAGGGTGTCCGGGAAAATGTGGGAAATCTCCCGTATATGAAGAAAACACGTGAAAAGAATACTACAAGTTCATATAAACTTTCTTCGTATAGGGCTCCTCTTCGGAGATATGGGCTCCAAAGAGCTCCAATGAAATCAAGTTTTTTACACATAATTATTGAACCACCAGGTATATTCCAATTTTTTTTTAATATGATGTATACCAGGTTAGACCCTTCAAATTACTATCCAAGAAAGTGTTGTGAAGTACTCACAGCTGCAGGGACGGACTAGCTGTGACACTCATGACCCCATTTCTTTACGCCCTGTATGATAAGAACTTTGGACGACGTTTTTTACATACCTTTAACCATTGACTAAAAATTAAATACTCTTCATTCATATCGTTAATCCTAACCGTTTTCGAAAAAAACGTCATTTTATTTACACCGTTAGTCCCCTAACTTCTGTCGAGTTGAATATGAAAAAGAGGAATTTTTCCCTGTCGCCCACATAGTTTCAATAAAACGTTAAACTTTAACTGCTTAGTTAAAAACCTCGTAAGAGGGTTCAACATGGGCTCCGTGAAGTCTTATACACTCGCGGGCACGACGAATTGAGGACTGCTGTATCCGCCACAATAACCCAGCATTGTTCCTTATTTCATCATAATGAAACATGATTCTCCGTAGAAGTTCCTCCCTACTATCGACCGGAGTAGAATACACCAAAGTTTTGAGGTGTCCCCACAGGTAAAAATCCAACGGCGTTAGGTCGGGAGATCGAGGAGGCCAGGCAATAGGTCCTCCCCTACCTATCCAACGGTTTGGATAGACGTTATTCAGGTGCTCCCGCACAGCAACGCTGAAATGAGGTGGTGCTCCATCGTGCATGTAGTACATGTTTCGGCGGATTTCAAGCGGTAAGTGCGCTACTAAATCGTGAAAAGCGTTCTGGAGGAATTCCAAATAAAGTTGTCCATTCAGTCGTACCGGCAATACGAATGGTCCAATCAAAAAATTGCCCATGATTCCTGCCCAGACATTAATTGATTGGAACTGATGTTGATGATGCGAAACAATAGTTGCATGAGGATTTTCATCAGCCCATACATGTGAGTTGTGTAAATTCATGATACCATTTTTGGTGAACCCTGCTTCGTCCGTAAAGAGAATAGTGCCAATCAGGCGCGGCCCGTGAAATTTCAAAGTTGCATATCTCTGTTGCTACTTATGGGACCCATACCAAATTCAGGTTTTTTAATAGTGAGCCTACTAGGAATGTTTTGGTAAAGAAAAATAATATTTTGCAATTTGCGAAAAAAAGTTGATTTTTTGAATTGACCCACCTGGGTAAAAAATTAACACGCTTAGATATTTTATTTATTATTTTTTCTAAACAAATTTTACATCATTTTGTCGACAATTCTTAAATTTTAAGAGAAAAAAATGTGTTAGTAGAAAGTTATAGTCATTTGAATTTTTTGCAACCGAAAATTTAAATTATTTTTCGGTTGAAAAAATTCAAATGACTATAACTTTCTACTAACACATTTTTTTCTCTTAAAATTTAAGAATTGTCGACAAAATGATGTGAAATTTGTTTAGAAAAAATAATAAATAAAATATCTAAGCGTGTTAATTTTTTACCCAGGTGGGTCAATTCAAAAAATCAACTTTTTTTCGCAAATTGCAAAATATTTTTTTTTGTACCAAAACATTCCTAGTAGGCTCACTATTAAAAAACATAAATTTGGTATGGGTCCCATAAGTAGCAACAGAGATATGCAACTTTGAAATTTCACGGGCCGCGCCTGGTGCCAATGAAGTTTACATTATTTCGTTGCTGATCCAATAGCCAGTTTGCAAACTGCATTCTAGGGGGAAAATCTACAGGAATCAGTTCATGCACTTTTTGCAAATGATATGGATATAACAGCTATTCTTGAAGAACTTCATGTACTATTGTTTTCGACGAATTAAACTGCGCTGATAATTTTCGAATGCTCGTTGAAGGAGTGTCATAGACAGTATTTAAAATATTTTCCTCTAACTGCGGCGTACGTACTATTCTTCCCCGACCAGCATCAGTACTTCTTTTCCCAAATTTTCCTAAAATTATGAAGAAATTTAATAATATTACCTTAGTAAATGCAATCGCCTACCATTCTCCCTTAGACGTTGGTCAACTCGTTGAAATGTTTTCTGATCGGGAAGAGTACGATTAGGAGATATCTGTCGTGATATAACCTTCTGGCTTCCAAAGCATTGCAAGATGCAAGACCATACATCAGATGCATATCTGCATACTCAATAAACGTGTATTCCATATTTCGAATTATTTCACAATTAATTTCACCACGAAATCCAAAAATCAGTAATTTAATATCGAAATAAAGAGTCAATGTGTCAGCGATGTGAAAGTTGACAAGTTCCAAAATGCAGGATATTTATTTCTTTCATACCTAGCAACGCTTGCAACAACGATACTTTGTTTTTGGGGCCGATAAAATAAAACGCACATTTTTGCGAACCTAGGCCGAACTGAAATAATTCACAGAATTAGATGTACCTATCTGTTATTGAAATACGCCAAATACTTAAATAATGTGACGTTTTTTCGAAAACGGTTAGGATTAACGACATGAATGAAGAGTACTTAATTTTTAGTCGATAGTTAAAGGTATGTAAAAAACGTCGTCCAAAGTTCTTATCATACAGGGCGTAAAAAAATGGGGTCATGAGTGTCACAGCTAGTCCGTCCCTGCAGGTGTGAGTACTTCACAATACTTTCTGGGATAGTAATTTGAAGGGTCTAACCTGGTATACATCATATTAAAATAAAATTGGAATATACCAGGTGGTTCAATAATTATGTGTAAAAAACTTGATTTCATTGGAGCTATTTGGGAGCCCATATCTCCGAAGAGGAGGCCTATACGAAAAACGTTTATATGAACTTGTAGTATTCCTTTCACGTGTTTTCTTCATATCCGGGAGATTTCCCACATTTTCCCGGACACCCTGTCTATATATATATATATATATATATATATATATATATATATATATATATATATATATATATATATATATATATATATATATATATATATATATATATATATATATATACTTTTTTATTTTTATAAAAGAAAACTTTTTGTAAGTAATCAAAATCGAAATTCTAAAACTTTTAAAAATCGGCCCACCTTAGTATAAATGCAGTGCATTTTTTTAAAAGTAGATCATAGGGTTTTACATGCTCAATGTTTAACTCCATTAGGCGGCCCTGTTCTATTAGAAATATAGTAGAAATAAAACTTGACATACCTAGGTAAGTTTTCGAGTCTTAAAAGATTATGTTGTTATTATGTTGCCAATTATGCCAAAAAAGCTAAAAAAAATATCTAAAAAGGCATTTATTTTTGAAAAACATTCATTTTTTCACACTTTTTTTTTCCTTTTTTGTACCAAGTGAAGACAATCCACATTTTCTGCTTTTTGGCATATTTGGCAAATTAGCATAATCTTAATAATCTAGAATTTACCTACCTATGTAAAGTTTTATCTCTATACTTCTATTAGAATTGGGGTTAAGGGATTAAAAATTTAACATGGTCCGCTTTAAAAAGGATACTCTAAATATAAAAACCTCGGTCTAGTCCAGTGGCGTGCCGCCGAGGGGGCTAGGGGGGGCACAAGCCCCTCCCGCCCTCATCGTAACGGCGCCCTTGCGCCCCCGGAGATCCATTGATGCCTACTAGGACCACATACTCTCTAATAAAAGGACAGTAATTTACAGCGCCCCTTGGAGATTCACTGCCTACTATGACCACATACTCTCCAATAAAAGGAAAATAATTAGGCGCTCCCAAATCATTGTGCCCCCTCCGCTCTAAAGGCACGGCACGCCACTGGTCTAGTCATAAAGATCTCATGAAAAAATTATTTTGATATGTATTTTTAAATAGAATTTAATATAAACTTACTTCTAATTTAGGTATACTAATGATGTCATAGCCACAACCGCCTTTGGTATTAAAGTAGATTCCCTAAAGGAACCTGATAATGTGTTCTATGTCATGGGAAAAGAGATAACAAACTTTGACGGTATTATAACTAATATCAAAATTATAGGAAATCTGGTATTTCCCAAAGTTATGAGAGTAAGTTACTTCGAACACTAAAGGCTTTAAGGACAAAGTATTTTCTGTTTTTTTGCGTTTTCCATCAGTTTTGCATACAAATTATAATAATGCCTTTTTGTCACTAAAAAACAAACAAAATTTATTCACCTAGGTATTTTGCAAATGAGCATACATTATTCAAAAATAAAGAGAACTTTGCTGTTAAACAAGATCTGCTATGAATGAAAACAGATTTTTTCATAATTTTATTTTTACTTAAACAATATCATAAAACGTCATAAGTGTAAAACACCAAATACCCTGCCCTTAGTAAGTCAGACGAGAGCCCCTAAATATGCAACATCCCCAAAAATTAGAAATTTTACAAGGCAAAACTTATAGCCGTGGGATAGCGACATGTTTTAGGTTGCGATTTTTTTTTGTCTGCCTTTTGGAAGACTGAAAAAGGGAAATTTGTTAATAAAGAAAAGTGAGGTTTTGGCGAACGGGTGACTCCCAAATGAAAATTGAATTTTCATTTGTACAAAAACTATATGTTTTGGGACGATTTTATCTTGTCTGCCATGTGATTAAAAGAAAGTCATTGAAAAATAACACATAAAAAAAGGCAGACGGTTGGCAGACACCAAAAAATAAAACGCGGAAAATTATTCCTTTTTCTTACAAGTTCACCCGGACACTTTAACCCTTTGGGCCCTTGATAACCGTCTACATTTTTTTATGTAGTATTTTTCAATGACTCTTTTACTACCCATGGCAGACAATATAAAATCGGCCCAAAGCAAATATTTTGTGTAGAAATGAAAATTCCAATTTTCATTTGGGCGTTACCCGGGCCGGGGTCAAAACCTCACTTTTCTTCATTAACAAACTTATCTTTTTCCATCCTCCAAGAGGCAGACAAAAAATCGCAACCTAAGAGATGTCGCTATCCCATGGTCTATTACCCTACTACTAAATCATACTGCAAAATCATGCATCTATTCGCGGTACTTTGCAAAATTATTATAGAAATTGCAAAAGGATATCGAATTATTTAAAGTTCCTGCAATATATTGTAAGTTACAATCAAGCATATAGCGGGACAGCTGAAAAATTGTATGACTCTAGAAAGTGAATTCGATTAAAACATATTTCTTATGTTCATTTGTTGTTACCGAAACTATGTGCACTTCCAAGCTAAGAGACAGGGTAAAAAAATATAATGTGAAAATAGTTTTTAGATAATTTTGGTTTATCTTTGCTTTTTGATAGTAGGCACCCTAAGCCTTTGCAGCTTTTTTTTATTTTAGCTATTAAAAATAGGTGTGTTTTCCAAGAAAATAACATCTTTCTTTACAAATGTAATATACGAGACAATAAAGACTAGAGAAGAGCAGGGAATTGTACGACCTGACTTAATAAACTTGCTTATAGACACTCGAAAAGGTGTAAAAGTAGACGAGAGTGAAGCTGTAGAATCTAAGGAATCAGCTGACGACGTGGGTAAGATACACCGCAGCGTTTATTTTTAAATAGGGAACTGAAATATGTATAAAGTAACCAGTTACTATAATAGTAATATTCCTTTCAAGTGTCTGACGCCCCGGGGCGACTCGCCCCGGGGCGACTCGCCCCGGAGTCACTCGACACCATTCCGAAAGGAACAATTGACAAGTTTGACATTAAGCTCAAGCCATAAGTGATGCACGAGAGGGCACGGTTCAGGTGCTTGATGCCCCAGTTGAATGGAACAACTGTGTGCGGCTCTGGAGCTGTACGGGAGCTCCTCCTTGGGGTGAAAGGAAGACACCTAATGCAAGCACTGATAATATAAATGTGTTAATTTTGGAATAAGTAGGACCGTTGTAATTTGATCTGGTAGGGTCACTAGTCGAACTGATTTACTTGCAACTAGCTTAACTGCTGTACACCCAAATTATAAAGGTATGGTTTATGGTTTAATCATTCTGATTTGAATCACTTTATTTTTCAACTATTATACCAGGACCGATAGGCCTTCATGTAAATAAACACTCAAAACATGCTTCCAAATTATTTTGACTATTCCCAACAATCGACAAATGAAATACTGGTCATCGGCACGAAGCTGCCGAACGGATTTCTCAAAAATTATTTGCGCGGGCCATAACGCGCCCAGCCAACCCCCGACGCGCTTTGAATGCATGCATCTGTTTAGTTGAAAATCCATGAGTGGCGTGAGTGGATTTTTGTCGACTTTCTGTATTTATAGTAATTAATTAATTTAGTATAAAACATTTTTAAATATCTATCACGCCGCCCATGCTTCACAAAGAATAACTTCCAATTGAAATATAGTTTTGTGATGCCAACCCATCGTTGTTTTAATAAGTTTTGTTGTTAAAGGAAATCCTATGTAAAAATCGTTCATGGCAAACACAGTCTTCAAATAAATAAATAAATACATAAATAAATAAAAACTTGTTTTGAAAAGATTAAAGAAAAAGAACATACTCTATATGTAAGTTAATTATTAAATAATAAAATCCTTCCAACGTGCAACGTGGCGAAGTTCATCCTTTACTTGCATAAAGATTGATCTCACACTTAACCAAAACTATACTAATACTAATAGTAGCCTTATTAAGGCATAAAGTACTGTTAACCAAATCTACTTCGTCACGTTCTTTCCGCTATTGATACCTTTTTTATTGCGCTCACTTAC
Source organism: Philopedon plagiatum (assembly GCA_963971165.1). NCBI lineage: Eukaryota > Metazoa > Arthropoda > Insecta > Coleoptera > Curculionidae > Philopedon > Philopedon plagiatum. Next base: position 27,920,472 of record OZ020194.1, read on the forward strand.
TTATTCCTTTTTTGTACTATTGCACTACACTACGGCCACGTTTAAACACGTGAGAAAGCTCGAGGAAGTCTTGCATGAGATTTTTGCAATACTGTTTACACTATCGTACAAATTTCTGCAATATTAAGAGCAATTATTGTCGTACAAGAGACTGTCAGGCAATAGAGTCGCAGGTTCTTGCAGTGCTGTATATACAGAACCATTATAGTGTCAGTAGTAAAGCCATGCCTCATTGACGTGAATGTGTAGTAGCTGCAATAATGACTTTTGATGAAGAAAAAAAAATAGATCCATTTGGGTCCGATGATGGGTTTTAAAGAGATCCGAGCTTGGCTGCTTCAACAATTTGGTCAGGGAATTACAAACAGAAGATTCTCAATAATTTTTTTAATATCATTTGAATGACTGAAGTAGATTTCGAGATTTTGTTACAAAAAGTTGGAAATCCAGTTAATAAAAGATACACCTATGCGAGATTCTATAAAACCGTCTGAAAGACTCATCCTCTGTAAAATAATCTAAATTGTCGCTGCAAGCACAAGATAAGTATAGAAAACAAATCGCATTGGTTGCGAGATCTGTCGGAAATTGACGCGAACATGTCTACAATTGCATTTTGTCGCGCTCGCAAAAGATTGCAGCCAGTTTCCAAAAATTGTCACTATCTCACTTGCAGCGCAGTTTACACGGGCTAGTTTCTATCGGACAGTCCGTCAGATATTATTTGCGGAAGTTTTCTCGCATGTGGAAACGCGACCTAACTCTGTAAAATAATCTAAACTGTCGCTGCGAGTGCAAGATATACGAAACAAATCGTATTGGTTGGGAGATCTGTCGGAAATTGATGCGAACATGTCTACACTTGCATTTTATCGCGCTCGCAGAACATTGCAGCGAGCGTGCGAAAACTGTCGCTATCTCACTTTCAGCGCAGTTTACACGGATTAGTTTCTATCGGACCTCTCTCACTTACGGATTAACTGACCGACGCGTGGCGAATTCGACATTCGAAGCCAACTGCCCTCAGATCGCAACGGACTGTATGTCGGACTGTGTGTCGGTCGGTCGGAATGTACCTCGGTGAGACCAGAACTTGAAGCGAAAAGAAGGTAAGAAAACCAGGAATACATCAAAAAGTTTAGGTAACTGGGATGTATATGTTACTACCGGTCCGTTCCTTTTTCATACTTAGGTTTGCCTCGGTAAACCGCACATTGCCGGAACGTTTTAGGCAAAGTCTGTGTTCAGGTTCCACCTTGTGAAACGCCCTGTAAATCAGGCATAAAAGTTATTTATCTTAAAACTCGCGCAAAATCAGTTTGTCCGGTTTTTTGTGACACTAAGGCGGTACCATGATACAAATAAATAGAAGATATGATATCTGACGTCACCTGGAGACTTTTGAGAAAAATGACAGAAAAAACAAATCAACAAAAATTCATCTCATTGGTCAAATTAAATGGGCAGCTTACACAGGGAAAAACTATACACATGGCAGTCCAGATGTTTTCACGTTGAAGTTCGTTTAGTTCAACTTGTCTACTTACGCATGTATATGCGTGTATATTTTTTATTCTTGAGAAATTTCCTGGTTTTGCTGCATTTCCTAGAACACCTTTATATCATAAGATCACTGTAAAATCAAATAAAACCCTGCAATATTGTTTAAAAACGTCAGTAGGAGCGACTGGTGCTCATCGGTATTACATTTGACATTAAACGATCGAGCTACGTGAGTTCCTAACATAGAATCGACTATCGAGTTATATCGTCGTCTTTTGTTAACTTAATGTATCAAATAAAGAGATGTTGCCATTTGGACGATGAACTGTAACTACGTTCCCGGCTGGGGACCTCTTGCAAGGTTGCCAAATTTTTGGAATAAAATGTGCAATTACCTAATAATAATTATTTGTTTTAAACTAATTCAGAAATTAAATTAATAAATAAAATTATAAAGCACTACGATTTCAATCCACGTTAACAAATTCTAATACAACCATAAATTGGTCTGGTATCTGAGACAACCTGGCGACATTGGATCTGACATACCATAACATAACCTCTAAAAATTCTATGTTGCTAAAATGTCACAGACTCGTATTTTTTGTGTATTTTTGCCTTGTTTGTGCCCATTTTGTATTCCCAATGGCTAAGTGGAATGGAATCGACGATATCCCAGGAACCTCCACCGAAAGGGCCTTATCCCCACCAAGAAAACGACAAAAAAACTTAAATGTGAAGGCCAAAGGAAATGCTAATAAATATTTATAAAGCTTCATTACAAAAGAAATAAAGTTTCATTACAAAAGAACTCTACCTTTTCCAGGACCCAGAGTTTGCAGCTGAATGTGAATGTGTTGAGTATGTATAGTTGCTCATCCAAAAGGTAAGTACCAAAAAAGACTATTTCAGAATGCTCACAAATTATTTCCAGTATGAAGGAAAACTGTAAGTAAAAACGGAATTTTCCCGACAGCTTCCTGCCTTTTTTGTTTATATGGCAAGCAGCTAAAATCAAATGCGACCGTAGGTATACATAGTACTTAAAAAAATAAACTGTCAGAAACTTTCAAGTATTTTTTATATAATTTTTATGGTAGCATTAAACCTTTTCTTCTTTGTAAGCATTCACATTATCTTATAATGGTACCTACCTATTTATAAGTATCTTAGTCACGATACACTTACAACGGTATGCTACGTTTGATGTCACTTCGAGTGAGAATCTTAAATTAACAAGGCACTTACCTGATCAAATGAAATATGACAATAATATTTTAATAAGCGTCAACCCAACAAACTACCCGACAATAAGCTGTCCTGTACTAATATTTTAATAAATGTCAACTCAACACACTACCCGACAATAAACTGACCTGTACTTATGTACAAGGAGTGCAAGCGTCTAATCAATTTAGGATTCCCCTCGAAGTGACGTCATAGCGTAAGCATACTGTTGTAAGTGTATCGTGATCTTAGTAATAATAATAGGTATCAAAGCAATTTCAAAATATTCCTGTGGTCTGTAAATGGTTTATTTATGCGTTGTTTCCATGTGAAAAACCCCAAGTTAGGCCCTGTTATATTAGAAGTATTGAGATAAAAGTTGACATAATATTATATAAATTTCAGAGTCTTAAGGTTATTTTAATTTGCCAAATAGGCTAAAAAATGCATTTAAAATTGTGTCCATAAAGTTTTTAATGTCAGAAAATTATTATCAATCAACCTTTAGGTAGGTACTTGGTATGAAAAGGTAAAAAACAATACTACAAGGGATGTGAAAATTTTTAACAAGTTTTTCAAAAAGTAAAAGCATTTTTTAGCTATTTTTGAAGCTTTTTTGACATAATATTGGCAAATTAACACTATCTTACTCTCCCAATCAAACTCTGAAAAATGTCAAAGTTTAACCCTATCCTATATATGTCAATAGAACCCAACATGGGCTTAAAAATTTAACATGTAAAACACTGTGGAGTGCTTTAAAAAAATGTAGGTACTGCATTGATAAGATAGATTCTTTGTTCGATAAGGCTTTTAATTAAACCCAAGTAGCTTTTGGCAATAGGCGTGCATATACATATGTAAGTAACTGCACATATTGGTTTTCCCAAATTAACATTTTGAAAGATTTTACAATCATTTTCTTAGTAGGTATATTTTAATGTATACGTAATAGATATTTTATCCAGTATTTTGTTTGCATTTTTTGTCTGTTATACTATACAGTAATGTCTGGGTTATCTGAACCGAAAATTGCTAGACCCTGTTAGGTTACCTACACATTCTACTATGGACTATGGACATTGAACTCATAATAATAATCCGAAACATGGACGGATTATTATTATTATTATTAATTTTTTTGTTTTTAGTAAAATGAAGAGAAAATAATGAACTTGCAGGAAAACCATGAAACTGGCAAATTAATTTACATTACATTACATTTACATTTCAAGACCCAGGATAAATGATATGTCTTATGTTGTTACCATTACGGAGGCATCATGGTATTTTGGAGAGGTTGAAAAAGATGTTACTCCTCAAAAACCAATTGGAAACACCTGTGGAGTCTAGTGAGAAGGAGCCATTGGATTTAAGTCCTTGGTTTTACTCAGTGGCGGCTGGTGAAATTTCAAAGTTGTATATCTCTGTTCCTACTTACAGGACCCATACCAAATTTAGGAGTTTTAATAGTGAGCCCACTGGGAATGTTTTGGTAAAGAAAAAAACATTTTGTAATTTGCGAAAAAAAGTTAAATTTTTGGTGTGCCCCTCCTAAGAAAAAAATTAACACTTCTAGGTATTTTAGATATTATTTTTTCTAAACAAATTTTACTTTATTTTGTCGACAGTTTTTAAATTTTGAGAGAAAAAAGTGTATTAGTAGAAAGTTATAGTCATTTGAATTTTTTTTTTAATTATATTTTAGACTTAAAAAAATTCAAATGACTATAACTTGTAGTATAATGCTTATTTAATGTAGACTCACCCTAAGATATTGTGTAGTTGACATTATGTCATAGGGTGCTTCTGGCTAGTTTTGGTATCCGTGGGGTCACCAGTCAGTAAATAAACGGACTTGTAGAAAGTGATGTTATTTTATTGAGCTCAATAAACATAATATACTACATAACTTTCTACTAACACATTTTTTTCTCTCAAAATTTAAAAACTGTCGACAAAATGATGTAAAATCTGTTCAGAAAAAATAATAAATACAATACCTAGACGTGTTAATTTTTTCTTAGGAGGGGCACACCAAGAATTGAACTTTTTTCGCAAATTACAAAATGTTTTTCTCTTTGCCAATACATTCCCAGTGGGCTCACTATTGAAACCCCTAAATTTGGTATGGGTCCTGTGAGTAGGAACAGAGATATACAACTTTGAAATTTCACCAGCCGCCACTGGTTTTACTTCATATCTATTGAACTCCTTAGAACCGACAAAAATATCAGTTAGGTGCCAATCACTATATAGGTGCCAACAACTGTATGTTTTACCCTATATTTTTTGTTATTTTTAAATTGTTTCTTTAAATAAATTTTGAAATATAAATTGAATTGTTTTTTTTGTCTTTTTAAACTCTGTACCTACACTTTATCCTTAATCAACTTATTAGAGTCGTCTGTTTTAATAATACTCTTAAAAAAGTATATTCTTTACTCTGGTAGTAAAATGCATTGTCTTCCAGAAATAAAAAATATAAAACAAATTACAATGTTTAAAAGAAAACTGAAGAAATTTCTTCTAAAAAAATATCAATTTTTTATATTCTATGACTAATTAATTTTCCTCAGGCACGTGATTGTTTCATCACAGTCTTTTATCGCAACTCTATCAGTCTATAAGATTCTTTATATATATATATATATATATATATATATATATATATATATATATATATATATATATATATATATATATATATATATATATATATATACATATATATATATATATATATATATATATATATATATATATATATATATATATATATATATATATATATATATATATATATATATATATATATATATATATATATATTATATATATATGTGTGTTCTAAAGCTACAGTTGATATGAACAATAATCAGTGCCTTGCCAATTCCACCTTTTGCTACATTTGTTTGTTACTGCAGACTTAGAATTTTGTAATTTCATTTCAAAATATCCACTATCATAATGTTAATAGACAGACGTTTATTCTTTCATAACAGTAGTGTCTTTCTTGCTCTACGTGGACACACACAAACCTCATTCACAACAATGTGGACCTAGAGGAGTTTAGAAAGAGAAGGAATATTCCTATTAAAAATAATAAACTTTTGAAGTACCTACTTTTGGAGTGCTGTTTTATAATAATAGATCTTACCAAAATCTTCGAAACCTTCACTGCCTTTAAACTAATTTTTTTTTAACATAACTCTGTTAGCATAGATACTGCTAGCAGATTATAAACGTAAAAATTTTACTATTTGAAGATAGCTACTGCCCAATAACCATGTGCTTATGAATGATAATTTAATTCTGCCTTAATTTCTGTATACCTAATATGCACGGGCATTTTTTTTAATAAATAAAGAAAACTCAGCAAAATTGAGTAAAGATTTTTTATTAAAATAAATCATAACATGAGTTTAAAGAAATATTCCCTATTCTCTGATAAATTCTACAAACCCTACCTCAACCTGCGAACAGCGAAATTCTTAACTTAAAGTACTTGTAGAAATAAAAATTATAACTGTTTAGCTCAATGTGACAGTTTCTCAATTAAATGTTGAAAGTTTTAGCTCTAGAAGGATAAACAGACTTTGCCCTGGTACTTTTACTGTAACTGAAAACCACAAATTTTTGTATGATTAGGGGTAGGGTAAATTTCATTCTTTCCTCCTCTCTGACTTCTTTATCGAACTATTTGGGATGGAGGTTCCTGGTTAGATGGTATGGTAATTTTCATTCTTTCCTCCTCTCTGACTTCTTTATCGAACTATTTGGGATCGAGGTTCCTGGTTAATCATCTCCACAATGCCCGGCCTTGTCGTACTTTTTCGGTAGTTGTTAGCCAGTAACAGATCTATAGAATAAATAAATTTAAGCGGCCAACACTTTATACAAACATTTTCTACACAGAAAAATAAAGGTTTATTCGTTTATTATCAACACTACAGAAAAAACTTATGGGACATGCTCAAAATGTCATGTTGCTGTTTATCTTAACTTAACCTAACTTTTTCTAGTTGTCAAAATTTCAAAATATGATAAAGAAAAAAGGTGAGATAGATATACTTTATTTGTCCATTGTAAAATGGGGTTTTGTCATCATTCTCAAAACCAAAATTTTTAATTTTTATGATTCCGCGATATTTTGTAAACGAAACACATCTTTAAAGATCGCGTTGTGTTTAAAACTATTTTTTGGTGATTTTATATTACTTTTAGGAGTTTAAAAGTAAAAATGAGATGTGCTGTGTATGGTTGTGATGTGGACAATCAATCAATGAATGTATGTATTTATCCCTTTATTTACATGATTATTTTAAATTATATACTATAAAATTTGTATTATAAGCAGGAGGCAAAGTGTATTGCCAATAAAATTTATATAAAATCGCCTTTAACTAACATTAAACTCTATATTGACCGTTATAAATTTAAAAAAATCACCAGGTGACGTCATGCGCGAATTTGACAGCGCTTGATATCATACCTTCTTTTACTTGTACCATGAGGCGGTACCATATCGCCAACCAGTCTAAAAAGTGCGCTACGAGTTCACAGACTCAATTTATCTATCTGGATTTTCACGCATATATTCTGGTGCTTGTGTCAACCCCTACAGCCATAGAGGCTACGAAGGTATACCTGAGAAGAGGTCTTTTCCCAGTGGTGAAGACGACGAGAGAGGTAAGCTGCTTTAGTGTCGCCCCGTTTCTTTATTTATGGTAATTGCTATTTTTATGCCTTTTTTAAGGTTGCATTCTATTTGTACCAGGGTGATACTAGCACCCGCTTTTAAAACATAAAAAATACAGTCCACACAGCCAACCAAAATCAGAGCTATCGAAGTTGCGTCAACAGTCTGAAATTGCATAAAATGCAACCCGGTAAACTTAGGTTAGCCAAACACGTTTTAGGAATGGTCCGAAATATTAAATTTGTGACTTTCATTTTCTCGTCGTAACTAGTTAGTAGTCTGTTTGTAATACTGTACACACGGACTGCTTTGATTGTTTAAGTGTTTGTCTATCCGTCTAACTGCTAACTGAACCGGGTTTGCTCAGGTTTCTTATCATTTATTAAAAAAGGTATATACAGATATTTTAACTTACTGAAATAGAATTGAGTCATGCTATTTACAGGCTTAACATCACTGGTACCAATTATCATGTTACAATGAGAAGGTAAGAACATATTTTAGACTTTTTCTAAAACGTATTTGGCAAACGCAAGTTTGCCGGATTACATTCTGTGCCAACTCGGAAATAGGGGACAATTTCGGACTTTGACAAAAACATTCCGGCAATGTGGGGTTTAACCAGGCAAGCCTACAGTGCCGGTAACATATATACGGCATCTCTGACTGACTACAATGAGGAACTGAGGAAGGCTAAAAAGTATCCCGGATGGAGCACTGTGAGGCTTTAGAAAGCACTCCAAAAGATGCTCTCTATGGATCCACAGAACCCCACTAACTTTCTTGTAACTAATACCTGACAGCACACATGCACTGGGAAAGTTTCCAGGCTCGATTATAATAGATGAATCGCCGCAGACCTAAAAGGACACGGGATCCAACAGAGCGTCTGGAAAAAATTTGCAAGTTGCCTGGATGGTGACTGCTCATAAAAAACCCAAATGGACCATAAACTTATTTTAATATTATATCTCCGGGACCAGACTGCGTCTACCCAGCAATGTTCAGGGTACATATCTGCTAATTACCAAATTTTGCCCCATACGAAGAGCCTGGCTCCAGAACATATAAAATATAAGGGCCTTTGACGGTCCTTATGTAACGACTGGCTGAAAAATAGGACTGAAATAGGAGGACTGACAAAGGCAGTTTTTAAACCAAAACTTGAACCATCAGCCTAATATCGTTTGTACTAAAAACACTTGAAAAACTGTTCGACAGGCCCATAAGGATACTATCATGGTACATAGAACATTTCAGCTAGATCAACATGCTTGCAAGACAGATCACCTGAACATTATGCCCCAAGTAAAATTCAAGACGCGACGGTAAGAAAGGACCCTCAGAATCGTGGAAAGATAGGTAGGACAGGAGTTTAGCCCATAAAATACTGTCATAATTCCCTTCATAAAACGTATAAATAGGGCCTAAGTCCTCTATAAAAGATTTCTCCTTCGACGTGAAACCTTTCCGCTGTAGGAAAATTTTACTCTTAGTTTGATAAGCTGTTCTCTGGATTTTTTGTGTTGTAATATTTTAACTTTTTGAAATTGAATGTTTTAAAAGAGTTAGTATGATTTCTTACTTTAAAGATAACAAAAATATTATTTTTTCACACCTGTTACATAGGAATATTCCAGAGAGAATTGGCAACGTTACAGTGACTACTGACTTCAAAACAAAAGTTTTTTTCCCGTAACCGACGTTTCTCGCTGTTTTCTTATATGGCCATGTATTTATTGCCAGTGGTGCGCAGTTACTAAATATTTTTTTTGAGGCACGATGTCTACCTTTTTTTTATCATGAAGCGCCATTTATGAATATTTTTATTCAGTCTGAATTCATACCAGCATTTACCGGTTTCAATATATGTAGTGAATGTCATAACACCATATATATATATATATATATATATATATATATATATATATATATATATATATATATATATATATATATATATATATATATATATATATATATATAAATGCTAGAAACTAGCGCGGATCGATACATAAAAAAGAGAGGAGAATTATTGTGGGCATGTCCGCTAGCAATGAACAGTAAAATGAAAAGTTAGAATGGTAACCCGTACGACACGTGTTTCTGCTCATTGGCTTCATCAGGCCCACGTATGTGACTGTGCCTCTCAACATAAGTCGAGATGCACAACGTCACATACGCAGTTACGGGTGTAACCTTAAGAAAAGGGAAAAAAAATATATTTAACGAGGACCACAAACAGGAGCCAGTGCACCAATTTGTGGCTTCAGCCAAAAGACCCCTTTTTTGGGGGCAACAATTAGCGTCGCCGACGGAGGCAACTATAGCCAACTGTCGTGGTATCCTATAAGCCCAAGAGAAGAAAAACAAATGCTAGAAACTAGCGCGGATCGATACATAAAAAAGAGAGGAGAATTATTGTGGGCATGTCCGCTAGCAATGAACAGTAAAATGAAAAGTTAGAATGGTAACCCGTACGACACGTGTTTCTGCTCATTGGCTTCATCAGGCCCACGTATGTGACTGTGCCTCTCAACATAAGTCGAGATGCACAACGTCACATACGCAGTTACGGGTGTAACCTTAAGAAAAGGGAAAAAAAATATATTTAACGAGGACCACAAACAGGAGCCAGTGCACCAATTTGTGGCTTCAGCCAAAAGACCCCTTTTTTGGGGGCAACAATTAGCGTCGCCGACGGAGGCAACTATAGCCAACTGTCGTGGTATCCTATAAGCCCAAGAGAAGAAAAACAAATGCTAGAAACTAGCGCGGATCGATACATAAAAAAGAGAGGAGAATTATTGGTGCACTGGCTCCTGTTTGTGGTCCTCGTTAAATATATTTTTTTTCCCTTTTCTTAAGGTTACACCCGTAACTGCGTATGTGACGTTGTGCATCTCGACTTATGTTGAGAGGCACAGTCACATACGTGGGCCTGATGAAGCCAATGAGCAGAAACACGTGTCGTACGGGTTACCATTCTAACTTTTCATTTTACTGTTCATTGCTAGCGGACATGCCCACAATAATTCTCCTCTCTTTTTTATGTATCGATCCGCGCTAGTTTCTAGCATTTGTTTTTCTTCTCTTGGGCTTATAGGATACCACGACAGTTGGCTATAGTTGCCTCCGTCGGCGACGCTAATTGTTGCCCCCAAAAAAGGGGTCTTTTGGCTGAAGCCACAAATTGGTGCACTGGCTCCTGTTTGTGGTCCTCGTTAAATATATTTTTTTTCCCTTTTCTTAAGGTTACACCCGTAACTGCGTATGTGACGTTGTGCATCTCGACTTATGTTGAGAGGCACAGTCACATACGTGGGCCTGATGAAGCCAATGAGCAGAAACACGTGTCGTACGGGTTACCATTCTAACTTTTCATTTTACTGTTCATTGCTAGCGGACATGCCCACAATAATTCTCCTCTCTTTTTTATGTATCGATCCGCGCTAGTTTCTAGCATTTGTTTTTCTTCTCTTGGGCTTATAGGATACCACGACAGTTGGCTATAGTTGCCTCCGTCGGCGACGCTAATTGTTGCCCCCAAAAAAGGGGTCTTTTGGCTGAAGCCACAAATTGGTGCACTGGCTCCTGTTTGTGGTCCTCGTTAAATATATTTTTTTTCCCTTTTCTTAAGGTTACACCCGTAACTGCGTATGTGACGTTGTGCATCTCGACTTATGTTGAGAGGCACAGTCACATACGTGGGCCTGATGAAGCCAATGAGCAGAAACACGTGTCGTACGGGTTACCATTCTAACTTTTCATTTTACTGTTCATTGCTAGCGGACATGCCCACAATAATTCTCCTCTCTTATATATATATATATATATATATATATATATATATATATATATATATATATATATATATATATATATATATATATATATATATATATATATATATATATATATATATATATATATATATATATATATATATATATATATATATATATATATATATTCATATTATATATTCAATATAAACTGAACATTGTATACAGATATTATAACTAAAATTATAACTAAAAGGAAATAAATAAATAAAGCTAAACATGATTAAAAATTAAAGAAAAAAATAAAAAAGATCATTAAGGCCTTCTTCTACTGGTATAGTCCCGATCACTGATGCCGCATTACCTCTTTGAATTGCAAGGCTAATTTTCTGTGTAATAAAACATTTGGCCCTTTTGTCTGAAATTTTATAACATATGTCAGTTATAAATTTTTTTGCCATATCATCCCAGGGGCCAAATGTTTATATATATATATATATATATATATATATATATATATATATATATATATATAGTTTTTAATTTTGTTTTCTTGGGGATTTAGTCCGTTGTGAGGCAAATAAAATGTGGTGTTTTTGGTTACATTTTATATTACTAACGTTTCGGTAATAGATATACCTTCATCAGAGTGCAGTAGCTGAAAACATTTTTTTATTTTAACAGTTTTTAGGTAATATTCTAGGAACTAGTTACTAAGTTTATATATAAGTATAAAGGTGTTACCTTTTATTAAAAATCCAAGGATTGGCACATTGTACTGCGAGGCACTTTTATAAAAAATTGCACTTTCTGTTACTTTGAAGTTTTTAAACAGATAAGTCGGTATATACATATTTAGTCTAGCTTTATTAAATAGTAACTGAAAAACGCACATCTACTTTTGGCGAAAGGGTCGTCTGACAATTTGGGAGTGTTTGCCAGATGTATCTATTTGGCTTAAGGGGTCCAATTATTGTTTTGAGGTCTATGTGTTTTTATTTATTATTTTTTAATTAATTAGTTATTAGTATTATGTAGCTTGTGAGAAGGGTGAGTTTATTTTATAATATTATGGTAAATTTTGTGAAGGTTTTTTGTGTCGGATTTAGCGTTTATAGCGTTTTTGTTTCTTTGGATTTCGATCATTTCAAGTATTTCTCGTTTTTTAGAATGATTTTCTGTATTTAGGATTTTTGTGTTTTTATAGTTGAAAGTATGTTGATTTTCGTCGCTGTGATGTGATAAGGCAGTCTTGTTTTTTTTGTCGAATTTGTGTCCATTTATTCTGTTTTTTAAGTGTTGGCTGGTCTGTCCAATATAAACGGCGTGGCAGTTATTGCATGGAATTTCATACACAACGTGAGTTTTTTTATCTTTGGGGATTGTTGATTTTAGCTTGCTGAAATTTTTTCTTAAAAGATTGTGGCCTTTGTGGCTGACAGTTATGTCGTGGTTTTTAAAAACGTTTTGAATTTTTTCTGATAGGTTAGGAATATATGGTAATGATAAGTAATTTTTATTATTTTTTGTTGTAAGTTTGTTGTTTGGGTGTGTGTTGTAAAATTTGTGTATTCTTTCTTTAAAAATTTTTTGTTTATAAGCTTATAAACAAAATTTTTAAAGAAAGAATACACAAATTTTACAACACACACCCAAACAACAAACTTACAACAAAAAATAATAAAAATTACTTATCATTACCATATATTCCTAACCTATCAGAAAAAATTCAAAACGTTTTTAAAAACCACGACATAACTGTCAGCCACAAAGGCCACAATCTTTTAAGAAAAAATTTCAGCAAGCTAAAATCAACAATCCCCAAAGATAAAAAAACTCACGTTGTGTATGAAATTCCATGCAATAACTGCCACGCCGTTTATATTGGACAGACCAGCCAACACTTAAAAAACAGAATAAATGGACACAAATTCGACAAAAAAAACAAGACTGCCTTATCACATCACAGCGACGAAAATCAACATACTTTCAACTATAAAAACACAAAAATCCTAAATACAGAAAATCATTCTAAAAAACGAGAAATACTTGAAATGATCGAAATCCAAAGAAACAAAAACGCTATAAACGCTAAATCCGACACAAAAAACCTTCACAAAATTTACCATAATATTATAAAATAAACTCACCCTTCTCACAAGCTACATAATACTAATAACTAATTAATTAAAAAATAATAAATAAAAACACATAGACCTCAAAACAATAATTGGACCCCTTAAGCCAAATAGATACATCTGGCAAACACTCCCAAATTGTCAGACGACCCTTTCGCCAAAAGTAGATGTGCGTTTTTCAGTTACTATTTAATAAAGCTAGACTAAATATGTATATACCGACTTATCTGTTTAAAAACTTCAAAGTAACAGAAAGTGCAATTTTTTATAAAAGTGCCTCGCAGTACAATGTGCCAATCCTTGGATTTTTAATAAAAGGTAACACCTTTATACTTATATATAAACTTAGTAACTAGTTCCTAGAATATTACCTAAAAACTGTTAAAATAAAAAAATGTTTTCAGCTACTGCACTCTGATGAAGGTATATCTATTACCGAAACGTTAGTAATATAAAATGTAACCAAAAACACCACATTTTATTTGCCTCACAACGGACTAAATCCCCAAGAAAACAAAATTAAAAACAATATATATATCAACAGTCCAAGAACCTGCCAAAAATATATATATATATATATATATATATATATATATATATATATATATATATATATATATATATATATATATATATATATATATATATATATATATATATAACATTTGTAAGTATATATATATATAACATATGTAGTTGTTTGTATAGTTGAAATAGGATTGAGTCATGCTATTTACAGGCTTAACATCACTGGTACCAATTATCATGTTACAATGCAAAGGTAAGAACATATTTTAGACTTTTTCTAAAACGTATTTGGCAAACGCAAGTTTGCCGGATTACATTCTGTGCCAACTCGGAAATAGGGGACAATTTCGGACTTTGACAAAAACATTCCTGCAATGTGGGGTTTAACCAGGCAAGCCTACAGTGCCTGTAACATATATACGGCATCTCTGACTGACTACAATGAGGAACTGAGGAAGGCTAAAAAGTATCCCGGATGGAGCACTGTGAGGCTTTAGAAAGCACTCCAAAAGATACTCTCTATGGATCCACAGAACCCCACTAACTTTCTTGTAACTAATACCTGACAGCACACATGCACTGGGAAAGTTTCCAGGCTCGATTATAATAGATGAATCGCCGCAGACCTAAAAGGACACGGGATCCAACAGAGGGTCTGGGAAAAATTTGCAAGTTGCCTGGATGGTGACTGCTCATAAAAACCCAAATGGGCATAAACTTATTTTAATAATATATCTCCGGGACCAGACTTCATAAATGGCGCTTCATGATAAAAAAAAGGTAGACATCGTACCTCAAAAAAAATATTTAATAACTGCGCACCACTGGCAATAAATACATGGCCATATAAGAAAACAGCGAGAAACGTCGGTTACAGGAAAAAAAAATTTTGTTTTGAAGTCAGTAGTCACTGTAACGTTGCCAATTCTCTCTGGAATATTCCTATGTAACAGGTGTGAAAAAATAATATTTTTGTTATCTTTAAAGTAAGAAATCATACTAATTCTTTTAAAACATTCAATTTCAAAAAGTTAAAATATTAGGTACAACACAAAAAATCCAGAGAACAGCTTATCAAACTAAGAGTAAAATTTTGTTCCGAATAGAAAATTTTGGAGAAAAAAGAGTACCTATACAAAAATTTTGGTTTCAAATTAGCTTTAAACAAAAAGATCCTTTTTTAATTTCCCTATTTTTAATCATATTTAACAGAAGATTTGACTTTCATTAACAGGTTTATTTACATCGTCCTTAATTTTTAGGCGAAATTCCTCACAACTTAAATTAATAAGAAACTTTACCCTCATAACCTCTTCCAGTCAAGATTTTTTTGATACAATGAAAATTTGTTTCAAATGCATCATTGTATTTACACTTGCCTAGCGCACTTATTTACAACAAAAAATTCAAAAACTCGACAAACTAGCTATAAAAACGAATGCGCTTCCAAACGACGCATTACGAGGCTCTTGACTGGAATTAAAATCCAAAAAGAAACGATCTTTCTCTATCGGACTCGCACGCTGTTCAAACTATAATAAAGTTTATTACTACACAATACAACCCAGCCGTTTGGTTAAAACATTAAAGTCCAACAAACATTACGAAATGTTTTGTTTTCTTATAAATGGTCAACACTATAAACATATACCATAGCACCATTAATAAACTGAAAACTTTTTTTTCACTAAGAGAATGACAGAATTTTAAAAGCCGGCCGAACAAACTGTACGATAATATAAGTAGTTTATTCTATATATAAATATATAGAAAATGGGGAATTTTCTTCGGCCGATATATTTTATATATGTCGCTAAATACAAAAGCTTTAATCCTTTCGCTAGTGCAAAACACAAGACCGTAAAAATAAAATAAAGTAGGACTATTATTTTTGATTCTGCTCTGGGCGTCCTCCTGCAATCGCGATTTCCGGGCCCTTACCCTTCATCAGGCAGGCTCACACCCAGAGTGGCTGACGAACAGACCACACTTTGACCACAGTTTAAAGAATATATATCTTTGACCAGAATCAGCAAGAGATGTATTGGCTAGCGCCAAACTACTTTTACGCATGTTGCTCCAAAACTTTTGGTTGCTAACATAATAAGTAAAATAACGTCGAATTTCTTCGACAGTACAAGTGCACCACTGTACGATAATATAAGGAGGTTTTTCTATATATAAATATATAGAAAATGGGGAATTTTATTTGGTCGATATATTTAATATATGTCGGTAAATACAAAAGCTTTAATTCTTTCGCTAGTTTAAAACACAAGACCGTAAAATATCAAATAAAATAAAGTAGGACTCTTCTTTTTGATTCTGGTCTGGATGTCTTCCTTATCGCATTTCTCGGCCCTTACCCTTCACCGTCTTGTGTTTTGCACTAGCGAAAGAATTACAGCTTTTGTAATTACCGACATATATTAAATACATCGAGCGAAAATATTCCCCATTTTCTTTATAGTTATATATATAGGAAAACCTCCTTATATTATCGTACCGTGGTGCACTTGTACTGTCGAAGAAATTCGACGTTATTTTACTTATTTTGTTAGCAACCAAAAGTTTTGGAGCAACATACGTAAAAGTAGTTTGGCGCGAGCCACTACATCTTACCCATCCTTTTCGAACGTTTTGAATATAAGGTCTCTTGTTGATTCTGGTCAAAGTGTTCGTCAGCCACTCTGGGTGTGGGGCTGCCTGATTAAGGATAAGGGCCCAGAAATCGCGATAGCAGGAGGACACCCAGGCCAGAAGCAAAAAGAATAGTCCAACTTTATTTTATTTGTCATTTTACGGTCTCGTGTTTTGCACTAGCGAAAGAATTATATCGAAATATATATATATATATATATATATATATATATATATATATATATATATATATATATATATATACAAATGCTAGAAACTAGCGCGGATCGATACATAAAAAAGAGAGGAGAATTATTGTGGGCATGTCCGCTAGCAATGAACAGTAAAATGAAAAGTTAGAATGGTAACCCGTATATATATATATATATATATATATATATATATATATATATATATATATATACATATAAGGTGTGTAGTTGGGTTAAATCGACGAAAATTGAGCCAGGGAAGCCACTGCTAAGGTATGACCCAGTCGTTAACAAACACCCTGCCTGCCTGTAGTTCTAATTTTTAAAGATATTGATTTGTTGGTTTAAACCGCGTACAAAATAATAAAATATTAAAAGTTGCTCATTAATTTAGACTTTATAGGACTCAAAAACGTAGCATATTTTTAGGAAACTTTAAACAATATCGAAATATAACTAATGACGACATCGCGTCGCAAGCTTTTGTGTTCTTCTTTGGTGGCTTTGACACCATTTCTACAGTGATGTGCTTTGGATCTCACGAGTTGGCCTTTAATACAGATGTTCAAGATAGATTAAGAAAAGAGATTAGGAAGACTTACGAAGAAAATGATGGAAAGTTAACATATGATGTTTTAATGCAGATGAAGTATTTAGACATGGTGGTTTCAGGTATTTTTTTGCCAAACTTTTTATGTCATTAAAGAAAATTCATTTCACTACAGAATCTCGAGAGGGTTTTTTACTATATTTCAATTTTAGAATTTTAATACTATTATGGTGATCACAGGAAAGCGATATCTCACTATCGTTAAAATCTAACCGCCTAATTCACAAAAATTAGTCCGGTTTTTATTTTCTCGGCAACTAAACCATCTTGTTCCAATTTGGTTTTATCACATATCGTGAATCGTTAAAACCTTTCCTTTGTTTTGTCTTTTTGCGTTCTTTTTAATTTACCGATAAACGAACCAGTATATAACATGCTTTTTTTACACGAAATATGCTTTTCAGAAAGTCTTAGCTTTTTTTGTTTGTTCTAAAATTGTAAAATGTGGCAAATTTTAAATCGTTTGATTTAAAATGAATAAGTAAACTGGTCAACAAAAAAATCGGCAAAAGCGATTTTAACTCGACTTTTCGAACTGCTATAACTTTTTAAAAACTTAACTTTTTTGAGAGCGGTTTTCGGATATTGATAGCTCGTCTTTCCCAAATTAAGCATCAAGAAGTGATTTTCCAATGGAAGTGACATTTTCATGCTATACAGGGTAATTAATAAGGTAATGTAAAACTACTAAAAGTTTAGGTGTGTGCCATATTGCCAATAATTTTTTTTAGTCGTTCCGACATAGCACGTTAGTAAGCTGGTATCAATATCTCTAGACTTGTTCGCCGGAATTTCGATTAATGGCCTCTGGCGAAAAATACAGGAGAAAACAAAAAAAGCATACAAATTTTGGTAGTGTCATTTTTAAAACGCTGTAGCTGGAAAACGGATTGATAGACTTTGTCGGGCTTTTCAGGTACTGAAAGCCCTTTCGTGTGGTGTTTTATCTAAAAAACAGTTTTTTTTTCAAGGTCAAAATGTTTGCGTTGTATAGGGGCGAACTAAAAGGTAAATGAAAACCATTGTTAAAAATGTTTTTTTTTTTAATTTGTGAAAATTGAGCAGTATGTGTTTGTTTTCTTCCAAAATGAGGGCGTTTTGTCCACCTCTCGGTTAGTTATACAGCGTGTCCTGAAACCGTCTTAACAAATCGGAAACATTTTATTTTTGACTTTACAGAAAAAAAGTTTTTTATAAAAAGTTCTGCATCGTGAGAAAATCACATTGCAATTAAAAAATTTGATTTAAGACATACAGGGTGGCTCAAAAATGTAAAAGTCCTAATCCACGTGAAGCTAAAAAGACACAAATCGTTATTTAAAGGTAAACTGCCACTGTAAATATAGTAGAGGTAACTTTTATGTTAGTGAATTAGGTTTGGAACATACAAGAGGTCCCAAAAATAAAATAAATTTTTAATTATTGACTTTACAAAAAAAGTATCTTCATAAAAAGTCAACATTGTGAAAAAAGAGCATAATTATTCAAAAATATGATATAGGACAATACAGAGTGGCTTAAAAAGCTGAAAGTCTCAATTTATGTAAAGGTAAAGAGACACCAAATCTTTATTTAAAGATAAACTGTATAGGTACTTTATTGTAAAGTTGATAATAAAAAATTATTTTTATTTTTGGGACCTCCTGTATATTCCAAACCTAATTCACTAACATAAAAAGTTAACACTAGTACATTTGAAGTGGCAGTTTACCCTTAAATAACGATTTTGTGTCTTTTCAGCTTCACATGGATTAGGACTTTTACATTTTTGAGTCACCCTGTATGTCTTAGATCAAATTTTTGAATGGCTATGCTATTTTCTCACGATGCAGAACTTTTTATGAGGGATTACCTTTTTTGTAAAGTCAAAAATAAAAAAAGTTTCGCATTTGTTTAGATGGTTTCTGGACACGCTGCATAACTAATCGAAATTTGAGCAAAACGCCGTAGTTCTGGAAGAAAAAAACGCATACTGCTTATTTTGCACAAATTAAAAGAAAATTTATTTTTAACAACACTTTTCATTTATTTTTTAGTTCACCCCTATACAACGCAAACAGTTTGACATTGAACAAAAAACAGTTTATTAGGTAAAACTCTACACAAAAAGGGCTTTCAATTCCCAAAAAGCCCGACAAAGTCTATTAATCCATTTTCCAGCCACAGCGTTTTAAAAATGACGCTACCAAAATTTGTATGCTTTTTTTGTTTTCTCCTGTATTTTTCGCCAGAGACAATTAATCGAAATTCCGGCGAATACGTCTGGAGATATTGATACCAGCTTACTAACGTGCTATATCGGAACGACCAAAAAAATTATTGGCAATATGGCACACACCTAAACTTTTAGTAGTTTTACATTACCTTATTAATTACCCTGTATAGCATGAAAATGTCACTTCCATTGCAAAATCACTTATTGATGCTTAATTTGGGAAAGACGAGCTATCAATATCCGAAAACCGCTCTCAAAAAAGTTAAGTTTTTAAAAAATTATAGCAGTTTGAAAAGTCGGGTAAAAATCGCTTTTGCCGATTTTTTTGTTGACCAGTTTATTTTAAAATCGAGTTTTCCATATTCTCGAAACATTGGTCCTTTTAAGAAAATACTTAGATTTTAACTTTCGAAAATTTTGTTTAAGAATTCGAATTGCCTGGTGAAAATAAAAACTATTTTATTATAAATATGCCATAATTTCAAAATCACATTATTGTCTCTAAGAATAAGAAAATTCATGGTAAGACTAGTTTTACAAATGAAAAATAAAATTTATAAATCTTCGGGTTGAGGAAACAAATATTTCCTTGAGGGTGAAAAACATCTTTTTCGAAAGTACATTTTTTCGAGACACAGATTTCTTGAAAGATACTTTTTATGATGGCTCTGAAGAGCCATGTAATGTTTGAACATACATAAACGTTGCCACATATTGAGTGGAAATTTCTAGACACCAAGTGGAAATTTGCAGATACTATTTGGAAATTTGCACTTAATATGTAGAAATTTAAAAATATTATCTGAGAATTTCCAGATAGTAAGTGGAAATTTCCACTTAGTATTTGGAAATTTCCACTTAGTATTTGGAAATTTTCAGATAGTAAGTGGAAATTTCAACTTAATATCTGGAAAATTCCAAATAGTATCTGGAAATGTCTAAATACTAACAAAACTGTGATATGGATCGGTCTATAAAACTTTCATAAAAAAGTAGTAATCTTTCACTGAATCAAAAAATAATCCAAAATCGAGAATGATATTTTCTTAAAATACTCCACCTAGACTCTATTGCTTGGTTGGCTGTATTTCTTCCAAAAAGAAAGGGGCTACTAAACCTTCTTTAAAACACTGCTCTTGTAGAATTTTCTGCATCTTCTCAATATGGCCATTTTCAGTTCCGTTGTTGGCTCTTATACATCGGGGATGACCTTGCAGATCATGTATTGTCATATTAGTAGGATACAATAATTTTGGGATCATTATTAGTTTTCGCAGCCCTTAACCAATAGCTTGAGAACCCATCTATACATCCATTAATGCATATACCATATGATTTTAACTTATTATAAGAATCTAAATGCCACTGAAAATTTTGATCGTTGTTAAAATACTTTCTTTGTCTTAATCGACACCTCTTACGAAATTCAACTCCTGTGGGGTCAAGTTATTTTAACGTTAACGCACCGATTCGCGTTTTTCAACATAACCTTCGTGGATGTATTTTAAATGCATCCACTGATATCCATGAAGTTGCCCAGATTTTTTTATTTCGTCTTCAATAAAAGCCACTATATCTTTAAATCGGTAAAATTTTTTCTTCTATACCATCGATTCTTTCTTAAATTCGTTTTAACGTCCTGAAACTCACCAAATAATGTTCTTTGTGTAGAAGGAAGGACAGAATTTCTACATGGATTAGTGCATTATCAAAATAGAATTTAATACTATAGTATCTTCTATACTCATTACAAGATACAAGATTTTATTTTATTTTTTAACAATCGAAATCACTACACGAGCTACAACTACACACATTAAAAGTTGCGTTAAGGATATTTACATGGAACTTTTTAGTATTTATGTATTTTCTGAACTGTTTGTGTCCCCAAAATGATTACAAATTTTTCCACTTACTATTTGGAAATTTCCAAATCGTATCTGGAAATTTCCAAATAGTATCTAGAAATTTCCACTTAGTAGCTGGAAATTTCTACTTACTTTCTGGAAATCTCGAGAAATTAAGTCGAAATTATTTCCACTTAATATTTATGTATTTTTAAACATAACATGGCCCTTCAGAGCCACCGTACTTTTTCAAAAAGAGATCTACGAAATTTTTCGAAAATCTTTTTAAACGTTTTTTTGGTTTGATCAGGTTCCTTAGGTCCACTACGTTACTCCGTCGTAAATTTTTTCTAATTCGAAATCTAAGCCTGTTCTGGCTGAAACAGAACGGCTGATCATCTTAGTGTACACACGTCAGGACAAATTGATTGATGGATATGAAGGTATAAATATTCTAGCATTTTCTTTATTTATACCTGCCTCCCATTTGAATTGAAATATGAAAATTTTTTGAAAGCCCGTTTTTTCAAAAATATCTTTCCTTGAACTTTTATTAAAATACAGTTATTCGAAAACTAGGAGTATTTTTCAAAATTTATTTCTGACAATCCAATTTCCGAATTTCTTTATAAAAGTGATCTTCGAAAATATATTTTTGCGAAACCATCTTTTTCACAAGTACATTGTTTCAAACGTTTCGAATTTCCATTTTTTTAAACCGTTTTTTTCACAAAGTAATTTATTATAGAGTGAGGAAGAAGTCCTAGGAAACCTGACCAAACACAAACAAGTTAGTTCAGGATATTATTCTGGCTTATTTATAGGCATTGTCTAAGGTACTAGAGGTCATATTTCAATTTTCGTAAACTACATTTTCCAAAAAAAATATTTTTGGAAGATTTTTTTTAAATGGTTGATACATTGCTGAAAAAGCTAATTCATCAGGGCTACTTAGGTGGTTGTGCATCTCAACAAAAGTCGACACACACGACACATGCGCAGTTACGGGTGTAACCTTAAAAAAGAGAAAAAACAAGAACCACAAACAGGGGCCAGTACACCCATTTGTGGCTTCAGCCAAATAAAAAAATATTTTGAAGATTGCTGAGTATTAGTAACGACTAAGCGTATCAGTGTTGGTTAAAGATATTTTTAAGAGCAAATAATTACTTTATTTTACAAGGCTAACTGAACCTATTTTTTCTGTCTAAACTATGTGAGACAGCGAAAATGTCCATGTTTGAAATAAGTTTTGATTGGGCCTATCTGTAAAAAAATTTCTAAAGCAGTTGATCGAACCATTCAAAAAATAGGAAGATCAAAAAAAGATTTGAAAAAAGCTCATTACATTACCAAAATCGTTAAAAGCAATCTTTTTTTATTTGAAACAACTAGAAATAAAAAAAAAACTTTGACGTGTGACACCGTGTACTTATATGGAGACCCTGAGTTTATAAAGCTAATATTGTCTATAGATGAGTATTATTGATATAAAGCAAGTGCTTTCTTTTTTCCATATTCAGAAATTCTCCGAAAATGGCCGCCAGCTATTTTCCTTGACCGAATATGTACCAAGCCATACACAATTGAACCAGTCAGTCAAAACGAAATTCCTGTTCACCTCAGAGTAGGGGATGTTCTATGGATTCCAGTCCAAGGTATTCACAGAAACCCAGCATATTACAGAAATCCAAGTAAATTTGATCCAGACAGATTTTCTGATGAAAACCAATATAATATTAATCCTTATATCTACATGCCATTTGGTGCAGGTCCTAGAAATTGCATAGGATCTAGATTTGCTCTGGTGGAGGTCAAAGTTCTGTTGTTTAACATGTTATTACATTTCGAAATTGTGCCTACCGGTAAAACAAATAAAACTATTCAGTTAAACAAAAAAGCGATAATTCCAACAGCTCTGCAGGGTTTTTGGTTCGGCTTAAAACGTTTAAAGGTTTAAAATTGTTATTATAATATAACGTAATTGTATTTTAGTTTACAAAACAATAAAATAATTTAATATTTTGCTTTAACTTTATTTTAATTTTTTTCTTATTGTATCACATTAAGGTGGCTAAAGACTAAGCAGACATTTTTAAACAACGTAAATATTGACAACATACGTGTTACTTATATGTGTTTGCTTTTGATGTGGTACTTTAGAAAAAAAAGGAGAAACAATGTGGTCAGGGGCACCCTGAAAAGAAATCTGCATTCACTAAGTTGTATTCTTTCTCTTTCAGTGTCAATAGGAGTTTGTGCGCATTGTAAAAGGTTTCACAAGCAGTCAGAACAGTAGCTTATAAATGCAGTTGAACATGCGACGTTAATTAATATTAAGATTTGCAATTTACACCGAAGGAAGAAGTGTTATAGTTTACGAAAATATATTCGTTGTACTAAAAAAGTGATCCAATGTTATTGGTAATAGTGGTCAAAGTGAATGCTGTACTGCTGACGTCGCACAGTGGTTCAAAAGCAAAAAAAGTCGATCGAAATTCATATCTCGAAAATAAAAAGCTTTTCAAATGAAATTGTGTGGTATTATAAGACTAAAAATACAGGGCGATGCATTAGGGATGCACAGAGCCCAGAGGGGGCCCGGGGCCCCAATTTTTTGGGTCCCTTTACTGTGAATTTTGACTTTTTAATCATATGAGCGTAATGAGGCTCCGTTTAGAAGCTATCTTGGCAATGAAAAGGCATTTCATAATTTTTACAACAACAGTTATATTGAAAGATTGACATTGCAAAATGAAATCATAATATGTAAAAGCGTACAATGCGATGTTATGCGAAATGATCTTATAAATCATCATCAACATCCTCTTCTTCTTCTTCAAGATCTTCGTGATGGAGTTGTTACAGCTTCTCTTAACAATTTAGCAGCCCTTCATCGCCCTTTTCTCGCAATTTCATTGTTGTGCCTCTTCAGAAGATTTTGTAATTCGAAGTTCTGCAGTTTTTCTGCGCTTGAGAACAGAGCAATCTTCAATTTTTTTAGATTTGCGACCGGGACCTAAACATTGTTATCATTATTAAAAATTGGTGAGAAAAGTTTTATATTCATATTAATTTTTAATTTTTGCGAATGTATTATGTAGCAAGAACTTTTTGGCTTTTTCGCAAATAGAGAAATTGCTTAGACAACTAAAAATTCAAATGTATAGTTTGTACTGCAAGAACTAATCTGGTCGGGCTCAACACTTTATACATTTAATATTTAAAACTGTAAAATGTTAAAAATTGAAAACTTACTTGTATGAAGTGTTGAGCAAGAACAGATTGGTTCTTCCAATTCAAACTATACATTGGCATTTTTCAATTTTTAAACAAATTCTTTATTTGCGAAAAAGCCAAAAATTTCTTTCTCCAAAGAGGTTTATAGTTTGGCTTACCTGTTCTGGATGTTGAAGGTTCTCTACCTATTGGAGTAGGCACACAATGAAGAACAAAATCCGGGAATTTTAATTCCTCGTCAAGCCATATGGCAAATTTCTGTAGAAACCGTTCATTATTTCTATTTACACTTTTCCACCTTGTGATATATGGGGCAAGAAAATTTGTTCTAGTGAAAGCTATGAGGGCCTGTGTAGCAGCCTCATTTCCGTTTGTATGAAAAACGCCCTTAAAATAGTCTATAACATGATGTTTTCGTACATCGAGGGATAACTCGCTATTTTCTCTAAACTTTTCATGTAAAGACAAATGCGTAATTGGACGAACCGCCATCGTTGAAAACTAAGGATACACCACAACACACAATATCACAATAGATAATAGCAAGCGACCGACAAGGATGCGCGCAAATAGAGCACTACCGTATGAGGTGCACGAGGCACTGTCGGAACCCTCTATCACAGGGGGGCAAACCCATGCAAACAAATTAAGTGGTCTTGTTTACCTGAGACCCTAACCCTTAATTTAAAATAAGAATTATGTTGTCCTCTGTTTCGTAGAATAGGATTAGTATGAAAAATAGTCGAATATGAGGCTGCTCACGAACTCCGCCGGATTAAGATAGTCACAGGTATATTTCGAAAATTGGCCTGTATGGAGTACCCATAAACTCCGCCGTAGTGGTAATTAGGGGTTGTTGCAGGTAATTGTACAAATCGATCAGGTTCGTTGCTGTAGGTAATAACTAGTAATTAGATTTTATATATTTATTTATATTAGTATTAGGTAACCATATTCAAAAAGGATGGGTCTCATAACCACCCGCCGCCTAAACATCTAAGTAGGCAACATATATCCAACAGCATTAAAAGAAAAGCTGTGGAAAACATAAGCGAGAGGCCACTCAAACTAATTTGAATGGAAATAACGTCGGATAACATTGATAAATTGACAATAAGGGATTTCACATATATAAGAAATAATATATATAATGCTCGAAAATCTGTCTTCCCTGCTCTGCCAAAATCTGTTGAAAAAATCCAAGAATATTTGAAAAATGCTAATATAACAACGATAAAAAACGAACCATTTTTAATGGAGAACGACGAAGTTAACAAGATTGTGATATTCTCATGTGCAACTAATCTAAAGTTTTTGAGTAACTCAGAAAAAATCTTCGTAGATGGAACTTTTGATTACTGCCCAAAACTTTTTCTTCAGTTCTTCACTATACACGGCTTACAAAACTCTCACTATATTCCATTGGTGTTTTGTTTATTGCCCGATAAAAAGTTGACAACGTATATGCAAGCATTCAAAGCAATTACCGCAAGGTGTCAGAGTTTAAACTTAATTTTCCAACCCAAGGAAATCGTCGCCGACTTTGAAAAAGCCATTCATGATGCAGCAAGGCAAATTTTTCCACATGTCCGGATTACAGGATGCCGATTCCATTTGTGCCAAAGTTTCTGGAGAAGAATTCAAAAGTTGGGATTAGTGAGTGACTATAAAAATAAATCATCTAAAGTTGGTGAATGGCTACGGTGGGCCTTTGGTTTAGCAATGCTCGAACCCAGTGATGTTAGTGACTGTTTTGTGTTTAGTCTTATGTCTGTGATTCCTACTAACCAAAAACTAATTAAGTTTGCTGACTATTTGACGGACAATTATATTGATGAGTATAGTTTATTTCCTCCATCTATCTGGGCAAGTGCTACAGACACTGAACGCACTACAAATGCTTGTGAGTCCTTTCATAGTAAATTCAACTCATATTTTTATAATGCCCATCCAAACATTTTTCTTTTTATTGATGTTTTAAAAAATATTCGGATAGATACATACGTAAAAATGAATAGTGTTAAAACACCCCACGAAATAAAAAATAAATTATATTTAAGGAAGAAATTATTTTTTAAAGACAAAATAACCTTGTACAATTCCAAAACGATAACGAAATTTGAGTTTGTAAAATTAGTTTCCTATTATTTAAAGAAATAATGTTTAAATTATAAGCTTTATGTTATTAAGATAGTTTAATATTAATATCAAGTGTATAGTTTTAGACAGGGTTTAATAAAAAAGTTGAAATGAAGTTTTATGGTTTTATTTACAATATTATGCATAATTATGATGCGGCGGAGTTTATGTATGAGATTCTTGAAGCTGCCGGCGGAGTTTATGTATAGTAAATATGGCTGGTCAATTAGTCCGGCGGAGTTTAGGAACACCCGAATATGAAGGGTACTTTAGGTACTAGGTAATTTGAAGGCAGGTAAAATTTCATAGAAAAGTAATACGGTCAGATGGTAGCTAAAACTCCACATTTTCGCCCCATGTTCATTTTTTTCAGAAATTTCGTAACAGAAATTTTTCACAGCTCACAGAGAAGGCCGCATTTCAGAGAATTCAATTTTACTTTGAAATACATGTTTTATCGCATGTTTTGGCAGTTATATTGTCTTTCTACATAATTTAATTTTATAACTATGTATTTCAGAAGTTGACCAGGTACTAGAAGAACGATTATCTTGTATGTTTAGCATGATATAAAAAACTAAAAATATCAATTTCGATCGACTTTTATTCCTTTTGAACCACCGTGCGCCGCGCGTCGCCGTGACCGCGTGAGTCGAGGGCCGAAGCTCCCACGGCCGCCCATGTCGCGCGGAACTCGACTCAACCGCTTCAGGTTCACAAATTTTTCATATCTCCGCGGTATCGTCATATCGCAATGTTTTTTTTTATTCGGGGTAGCTCGTCGAGATACATACGAATTCGTTATCGTTTTACTTGTAGAATTATATGCTTGTACTCAATTTTACACTTAACTTTCTTAAGACAGTGTTTAATTAAACAATAAAATATTATTGTGAACCTCTACAAATGATCCCTTACACTTTATAAAGAAGAGAATAATTCACATTAAGCATGTATTAAATAATTTTTTGACATTATCACTGTGCTATTGTTGACTTGCTGCATATACTTTTACGTACAAACAATGATTTTGGTGTAATTTACAATACAATAATTGGATTATTCATTGAAGAACCGTTTTCCGGTGTGCCTTATATGGCTGCCGTCAGCTGCGTCTACGCAGGGGTATGTCAGTGGAATGGAGAAAATGGAGACAAAATGGCGGCCCATTTGACGCTAGGCGCTAGGGGTAACACGTCACTGGTGACGCTTTTGGGGTTTTTCTTTTCCGACCAATTTATTAGTTTTATTGGCTTTATTCAATTTTTAAAATCACTTGTACAAATTTTAACGTCAGGATACTAATTTTACTAATTAAGAAATTGTTTCACATATAAATATTACCTCGATATTTTCAAAGAAGTTTTTATGTTGGTAGCACTGCACCCACTTGAATTTCACTTGAACCATCTCCATCTCAAGTTCTACCCCAGTTAGCAACAATGATCCCCAGGACGTCCCATTTTGATCCGCAACATCCCAGTTGGGATGATCCCAGCTAAAACATCCCTAGGACATCCCCTGGTCGTTAGAAAGATCTCAAATAGGTCCCAAAGTGTGACGTCCTACGGACGTCTCATGTTGCTGTCCCAAGAACGTCAGCAAGTATAAAAACAAAATACTGTTGGAATCTTTATTGTATTGATGACTCTATATTATAATGACTTTATGTTACCCCAAAATGCATTTTTTGTGTCAGTACTAGGACTGTTTGGAACTGCTAGGAGATGGCGCTGCCTGTGTCATGCTGCTTCAGTAATTCAACAAAATAATGTTAAAGATTTACTTTTTGCGTACTTTTCCATCAAACCTTGTTGGAACAAATTATGACAAATTTCATTTGACTGGTATGGGAAATCCCAAAATTTCCTCTCTGAGATATCCCAGGGACATGTCCTATATACAGGGTGTTATGAAATTCACTGCACATATTGAAATCCGTAAATGCTGGTATGAATTCAGACTGAATAAAAACATTCATAAATGGCACTTCATGATAAAAAAATTATAGATATCGTCCTTCAAAACAAATTTTTTTAGTAACTGCGCACCACTGGCAATAAATACATGGTCATATAAAAAATAGCTAAAAACGTCGGTTACAGAAAAAAACTTTTGTTTTGACGTCAGTAGCCACTGTGACGTTGTCAATTCTCTCTAGAATATTCCTATGTAACAGGTTTGAAAAAATTATATTTTTGTTATCTTTAAAGTAAGGAATCATAAATCTTTTAAAACATTCAATTTCAAAAGGTTAAAATACTACAACACAAAAAATCCAGAGAACAGCTGTTCAAACCAAGTGTAAAATTTTGTTCAACTGGACCAACCAGTAATTTTTGGAGGAAAAAGAGTATACAGGGTGGTTCCTAACCTCTCTGACAAAAGCAAGTAGGAGAATCCTCACATAATTTTAAGACGAAAGTGTGTTATAAAATTTTTTAGAATGTCGCATTGTTTTCGAAATACAGGGTGTTAAAGAAATAAAATTGTATGCGTTTTTTTTTTTAAATTATAATTAGTGGCAAGCGATATTCCAGTGATATTTGGTACACATAATAAGGGGTTTAAATACTTTACTTTGTGTCTATTTTAAACTTTTCAAATAGTTCAGTGGCGGAGATCCGGGTAACGAGTACCATAATTTCGTAAGAATAAATAATACAGGCCTGTTTAGCATTGAATATTTTGATCTTACCTAATGTTAAAATTAATTTTAAGCAAATTACGTCTCTTTCCTTTTTCTCCTATCTCTTAGGGTTTTAGAGTAAGCAAACATTTTAATTTTTCATGTCGCTGTAATTAAGGTAGGTACAGCAATAATTATTATTTTGATAAATTATTGAGAAACTCTGAGCCAACTGAAAAAGTTAAAGGTAAGTAGGTAAGAGTTTTAGGCACGTTAGATCTTCTCTATTTTAATTTATCCAATTTGTTTAGAGACGAAAGTAGAATAAAGAGTTATTTTTCGTATTTTTATTATTTTGTTATTTCAAATGATATGAGTAGGCTTTGCTTCGTTCCATGGCAACAACATTTGTTTTGTATTGCTTTGGCTTCTTTTGGCCACCCCGTTCACCGGATCTCAATCCATTGGATTTTTGTTTTTGGGGATACCTTAAACAACTTGTTTACACTACGCCTATTGAAACTGAAGAAGACTTGCGATTGCGTATTATTAATGGTTTTAATATGATTCGCGCCAGTCCCGAAATTTTCCAACTTGTAAGAGACAATTTAGCACGTCGGGTACGCGGGTGTTTACTGGCTCATGGAGGACATTTTCAGCAGTTTATTTGACTTTTGTTCATGTGAGTTCATTATGTAAGATTTTTAAATAATTTTATTTAACTGATTTTTATTGATACTGTATCAACTACTAGGTAATTCGTGTAACATAGCAAATAAATTACATTTTACTCTAAAACCCTAAGAGATAAGAGAAAAACGCAAGAGACGTAATTTGCTTAAAATTAATTTCAACATTAGGTAAGATCAAAATATTCAATGCTAAACAGGCCCGTATTATTTATTTTTGCGAAATTATGGTACTCGTTACCCGAATCTCCGCCACTGAACTATTTGTAAAGTTTAAAATGGACACAAAGTAAAGTATTTAAACCCATTATTATGTGTACCGAATATCACTGGAATATCGCTTGCCACTAATTAATAATTTAAAAAAAAACGCATAAAATGTAATTTTTTTAACACCCTGTATTTCGAAAACAAAGCGACATTCAAAAAAATTTTATAACACATTTTCGTCTTAAAATTATGTGAGGAGTCTCCTCCTTTCTTTCGTCAGAGAGGTTAGGAAACACCCTGTATATACAAATTAGCTTTAAACAAAAAACTCCTAACACTTAAGCATGTACTTTTTTTTATTTGCCTATTTTAAATCATATTTCACAGAAGATTTGGCTTTTATTAACAGGTTCATTTATATCGTCCTTAATTTTTAAGCGAAATTCCTCACAACTAAATTAATAATAAAATTTACCTTTATACCATCTTCCAGTGTTAAGTCAAGTCAAGATTTTTTTGATACAAGGAAAAGTTGTTTTAAGTAGCATAATTGTATTTACACTTGCCTAGCGCACTTATTTACGACAAAAAATTCAAAAACTCGACAAAATAACTATAAAAACGAACGCGCTTCCAAACGACGCATTACGAGGCTCTTGACTGGAAATAAAGTCCAAAATGAAACGAACTTTCTCTGTCGGAATCGCACGCTGTTCAAACAATAATAAAGTTTATGACTATTACTACACAATACAACCTAGCCGTTTGGTTAAAACATGAAAGTCCAACAAACACTACGAAACGTTTTGTTTTCTTATAAATGGTCAACACTATAAACACATACCATAGCTCCATTAATGAATTGAAAACTTTTTTTTTTCACTAGGGGAATGACAGGATTTTAAAAGTTGGCCGATTAAAGTGCGCCGGAGGAACTAACGGACCCACTGCACGAGCTCGTGATGTTGCGCAGTCACTTAACGCGTCGCTATGCCAGATATTCAACCAATCACAGCGTGAGCTTTCGTCGCTTACATGTCTGGCGAAAATAGAAGCGTGAAAGTCGTTAGCTCCTCTCGGCGCAACAAATAGATGGAGAGAGCAGAGCGATAAAAATGAGAACGAGGAAAGAGAGAGCACGGCGCCCGAACATATGATCAAGGCGTGTCGCCTTGTAAAACTTAAAAAAATTCAATCGTCGATTATTATCGGGAACAAAAAATTTATTTGTAAAAAAAGCGAGCATTAAAAAAAATATGGAGAATATTGTTGAAATATCTTTATTTGAAATACTTTATTATGTAGGTACTAGCTAATATGCTTTGCTGTACAAGCAACCACATATGCCAGCGTGTATTATGGGTTGCGTATAGTAATATCCGTAGTTTAGTAGTTCCCTTTTATCCATGATATCAATACTGTTTTCTTGTTTAACTTGAGAAGAAAGTTTTAAGTAATTAGTGTAGTGTGTTCAACAAAGTCTTTTGTTTAAGCTGATAATTTTTACTTTTGCTCATTAACAAAAAAAAAATACGTTTGTACTTTGATTCCAGTGTTTATTAAAATTATCCTAACAAATATCCTTCAACTGGTTCTGGATAATACGCTACGGACGCACGCTTGTTTGGAAGCAAATAATGGAAGACATTTGCAGCATACCTATTCTCTACTAGATGAGTATCATTCTTTGAAACTTATTTTTTTGTTTTACTTATTGATATTTAAATTAGGTTAGGCAAATCTTGGTTAAAACTAAGACTGTCGATAAAACAGAGTGATTTCGCAGTGGCCTTTTTACTAACTTTTTATCTCTGAGCTTAGGATTTAGGATGAGGTTTAATTTTTTTTTACCTGTGTCTTAAATTACGCTTAAACAGAAAATAAATTATCCCTAAAGATTTGTATGTCTGGCAACGCTACAACAAATTCAATTGTTTTAAGTTTTTCGCGCGTAATTTTCTGCCAGGCTTTATGTCGGGCCATGTGTTCGCTTATGAACTGGTGCGTCGAATATTGGCTGGTTTTAGGGTATTTTTGAAAATTTTTAAAATGTTCGAATTAAGAAAAAAAACGTATTGGGTATGTCTGTAGACTACCTCAGGAGTCACTCATTTCAATATATGCAGAGAATTTCATAACACCCTGTATAGGGAATATCAAAAACTCTAAAAGCGACTCAAGTGCAGTAAATTAACAATGCTATAAAATGTATCCAGACCCTTTAAGGAGTAGGGAATGTCCAACAATGTCCAACAGTCCTATATACGTTCTGTGTAACCTTTATGGGATGATCCCAGATACAGCCCGAACTGTTTCAAAATTACTTCCCAGAGGCGTCCTGTGGATTCTATGGGAGATTACGGGACGTCCCTGGGATGGCGGGAATATACCAGATTATTATCGCTGGGACGTCCCAGGAACAGCTTTGTGTTAAATGTATGTCCTGTAATGGTATTAAGAAGAACCCATGAACGTCCTAAATGTAGTCGCTATAACATCCTAATATAGTCCTGGGGTGATCCGACATATGTCCTTGCATAGTACTAAACGCCGCAAACGTCCCAAATATAGTCGCTATAACGTCCTAGTAAGGTCCAAAGATGACCACATATATGTCCTGTGTAATAGTGTGTAACCTTTATGGGATAATCCCAGTTACAACCGGACCTTTCCAAACGTACGTCTCAGGGACGTCCTTGGGATTTTATGGGATATTCCGGGACGTTCCTGGGATGCAGGATATATCCCAGACTTACTTCGCTGGGACGCCTCAGGGGCGGTTTTGTGTTAACTGGGATCAAACCGCCATTTTTCATTTTAATGTTTACTTCGTCAGCGTAAAGTGCTTTTCGTGAATTTTTAAATCTTTTGAGACTTTTTTTAGGTTACAAGAGATCCTTCCTACCCATCAGGTAAGTTTGACTATAATTCGTAACACATTTATTCGATTGGAATTTGTATTTTATCGTAGAAGTTAAAAATTTAGTCCACCTCTACGTGTGCCTTTATTTTGGTTCTGGATTTCGTGAGTGAGGACTGCAGGCAAATAATGTAAGTAAAAATTTTAAATTTATTACTTAGGCCAGTGAGTCCCAACCTTTTTATACTTGAGTACCTACCACCTGAGAATTTTGTAGGGCTGTGGCGTACCACTGGTTGTGTCATAACTTTTTGAGGGGGGTCAAATAAATTCTATACACATATGAATAACTTTACACAACGTATTTAAGTGTAAATAAAACGGAAAGTTGTAAGTTTTTACTCAGTACTTTTGTTTTACATTATTATTGAACCCTTCTGCGTGCCACCCCACAAGCTCTCGCGGATCACCAGTGATACACGTACCCCCAGTGGTATGCGTACCATCAGTTGGGAACCACTGACTTAGGCGGATCATGAATTATTTAGGATTTTCAGAGATATAGTTCTGTCTTTGCAGCTTTTTACGTTGAACGTTGTATAAATATATTAAACCTTGTATAATATATCGAGCTTTTCTAAACAAAAGATGGGTAAATTTTTTGGTATACCTACATCAAGCACTTATTTTTTTATGAAATCCTTACTTTGAAATGCAGATTATGAATGTGATTTTTTTTCAATAATAAATTCCATTGTTTCATAAACATATTTAAAATTGAATGAAGTCTACTTGTCACTTGTCAGGTGTACACGTAAATATGTAGAATGAGAATTTAGAGAACTCTAAATTCTCATTCTACATATTTACGTGTACACCTGACAACTGACAAGTGACAAGTAGACTTCATTCTTATTTAATAATTTTATCTACGGTAAATTACACTACGAATGCTTGAAACTCCCAATGGATGGCGCTGCCTATGTCTTACTGCTTATACAGTTCGACATCACAGCTTCAAAAGGATTTACTTTTCCGAAGGAAGGTATGTTCGTCTATCTTGTACTGATGAGAACTAAAGAGTTCGAAACCGGTCTGCAGGTGACGACATCCTAACTAAAGAAAAAGTTTCCTTCTTCCTGGTTGTTTTTACAGAATCAATTTTGGGGTAGTACTTACATTTTGAATGGGATTTAATTCAGGTGTTTCCCACATGCACTGCCCTGGTTTGCGCCGTGCTCTTTAACATTGGGTCTTCGTGTTCACAAATCCCGTTTTAGAATTTAATCTTCATGTTAATTCTATTTTCAATTTAAAATAAATTAACTTTCCTGTTTTGAAGGTTGGAATTTTGTGGCACTACGTCATCGTTTTCCTTTCTGTATTTTCGACATTCGTGGTTTCAGTTGTTAGTATTTTCGGATACGTCCGTACGGAAATAGTGTGTCTCGATCGGTCGGGGTTTGGTGTTGTTTCCTGTAGTACCGTGACTTTATTGTTTCACGTAAGGGGCCTCTGTATGATTTTAGTGTCTTTGTTTGATTGAGTGGTGACAATTGGAGTGGTGGGTTCCGGTGATTTTTGCGTTTGTTTCTCAGTATGGGGTCAAAGACTTGTGCAATTCTGCATTCGGGGTCATTTGGGGGAGCAGCTTCCAATTCTTGCTTGGAATTGGTTGAAATTTAATAACTCTTGTTGGTATGCCGTGGCGCCATCTTTAGACTATAGCAATTACTGCCATGAGTTTCCACCCCGTGTAATCGCTTTCTCTTTTACGGGGCGGGTGATGTTCTGTGCCACCTTGTCGGGCTTGCGCAGACATCAAGGGGGAAGGTCTTGGAATGTCATTTCATTCTTCCGGCACGAAGCTAAGCCGGCATTTTCCACGCTGACTTTCGACGAAGTGGTTCTGTGGTATCGAATTTAAAGCTTCAGTATTTGAAGCTCAAGAATTTTTGGATTAAAGTTGTGATACCGCGGTTAAATCCTTTTGCTGAATTTGTACCTGCAAGCCGCAGGATTTTTTGGGCGACTTCGTTCGATAATCGGGTGAGTTTTTTATACGTTTTTTGGGTCTATACGTGGACGCCACGTGCGTGGTAAATTTTCATGTCTAAGGGTTTTCTTTCTTTCATTTCCTTCAGCCATCAACATCGGCCTGACGATTTGGAGACCGCTGGTAGCTGCCCCTTTTTGGTGTTTTGTCTGTGGAGTTTGGAATTTCGAGCCCTCTTAAACAAAGAGGTAAGTAGTGACCTTGAAGCTTTGCCTCGTGTTTCTCAAATACATATTGTTTACCTATTTTATGTCCTTAAATATAGTTAGAACCCCTTTGTATCCGCTTACGGGCCGGTTGTAACAACTATGCTGGGATTTTGTCCAATTTTAAGTAGTCAGTGCCCCGGACGGTACACGAGTGACCTTGAAATTTTTTGGTTAGGGCCATGCCTTTTTCTTAGATACATATTTGCCTATTTTACGCCCATACATTATAATTAAAATTTTAGCGAGCAATATCAAATCAAATCATTTTATTATTAATTTTACCTTACCTAATTTGCATTCCTTTAAGAGCTTGAATAATCTTTGACGCTTGGTCGTGTACCGTAAAGCTCATACAATCTATAAGTTATGTTTATTGCCTCTTTACACCAGCTTACGGGCAGCCCACGACTAGGCTTGAATTTTATTTCAATTTAAATAGTCAGTCACTCGCTTAGTAAAGGTGGATTGTTTTTATCACGTTTTTTTTATCGGTTTTATGCTATCGAATCATTTGCAGGGCCTTACCATCTGTAATCTTAATTTCAAACCTGAATTTATATATGAATAAAGGAATTTGTGGTACTATTTAGTTCTGACAGTATAATTTGTTATCGTAAACGCCAAGTTCACAAGCCTGTCATATACCCCAGACTGAAAAATTAAAGCGTTATAGTCAGTGTTTTTAAATATATTAATTTGTTTGTTTTTATTGTCGGTCGCCAGTCTGTCAAGAAGTGCCGCCAAATCCTTTATTTTATTTTTTATATAAGTTAAACTGTGTGCGACCTTGGGGGTTTCACGGGTTTTATTTCTGGGAAGTTGGAAAATTTAGATTTATTTTTGTTTGGTCTGTAATGATTGGTTCAATCATATTTTTATGCTTTCAGAGAGGTTAATTAACCTATTATTTTATTTTCAATTTGTCATTTGACTATTCTTTTGTTATTTTGGGGAATAAACTTACTAGGCCATGCACATTTTACTCTTTTTATTTTATCGTACCATTTGCTTGGTTGGAACTTAAGGTAGATAGTTGCTTTATAATTAGTTAAATTCGCTTTTGAGAACCTAAAGTAGTTAAGTAGCTGCCTTGCTTTAGCGGTATATTTGCGTTTAATTTTTATATTTGTGTTTTCATAAGCGGTATATTTTTGATTATTGCTATTTAAGAGGGGTGTTTTCTTTTCATGTCAATGACCAAAATTTTTCTGATCAATTATTATCTGGTTTTCTTTTTTTTCTTATGTTATCTTACATTGATACGGTTTACTTGATTAGTACTAAACGCTTAGCTTTTGGGTCAAGCTGCAGTAGGGGTTTAAAGTTTTAATTATTTTCTTTCTGAGGGCTTCGCTTAGGCTTTTTTTTTACTTTGAAATTTTAAGTCTAGCTACCTTAGGGGTTTCAGTTTTTAGTTATTTTTACTGGCTTTGCTTAAGCCCTTTTCTTTTTTTTTATATACTATGAATCTTGTGTAAGCTTATAGTTTAATTATCAATTAGTTTTCTTTTGTTGTACTTTTATTATTTTTATTGTTAATGTAAGATAACATAATGCAGCGTTAAACTGGTCAGTTAGTGAACACTTAGTTTTGTAAATATTAACGATTATCGTTAAAGTATCAATGAACTTTACAATTTAGCTATCGATGTCCTTGAGTAATAATTTATTTTGTTTATTAACGTAACTTTGTAATATTATCTTAGACTTGCTTAAATTTTGCATGTGGGTTTTAATCATTACTTTCTCTTTTAGTAGTAACTTGTTTGATATTAACGTAGCTTCTTATTTTTAAATATTTTCCTACTGACTTAAATTTTGCGATTCAATTCAAGCCACTGGCTTTCTCTTTTACCTCTTATTTAATATTTTTTAAATTTTGCGGTTTAGTTCAAGCGAATTGTTTCTCTCCAAATTTTATTTTTTTCTATGAACGTAACGAATACCGTTTTTTATTAATTAAATTTGAATTACTGTAACTACTAGGCATTGTTTTGTTCCTAGGGTCTTTGGTAGGGGCTACAACGCATCCCTACTTCTCTTTGGTAGGGGCTACGAAACATCCCTACTTCTCTTCGGTAGGGCCTACAAAACGTCCCTAAGCAGCCGTCATACCTTTTCTGTGGGTGTTAAGCAGCCACCTTATGGTTTTTTTTTTGTATGTGAGGACAGACTTCCTCACGAAGTTTTTCGTATAATTTGATTTAATTATTTTGCGGGGGCAAAATCGCCCAATTTTCTTGTTCCTTGGTGAACAACTATATTTGTAAACACCTGTAAGCCTTTTTTATGCACAAATATATGTATATAGGGTTAAACGAATTGCGTTGTTTTATTCAGCTCACTGCGCCCTATGTTTTGAATTTTAAATATGAATAGCAGGATTGTTGTGTGTTGAAGCAGGTTCCTAGACCACCTAGGGGACTTCTAGTTTGTGTCGGTGTAAAAAACTGGTGGCGTCCAATCGAACCTAACCGGCTAACTGAGCCCAGGGGTAATTTGCACGCGCTCTACTACAGCTTGCTTCACACAGAACACCCTGCTGTTTCCGTTTCTTTCTTGGAGTATCTTCCTGAATTTTTTTTTCTAAGTTCTTTTCAAGTTTTAAGCGGTAAGTACTTGGTCAAGGACACTCGTCATAGTATCTTTGACAGTTTATAACTAAACACTTTTTCTTGAACAAAGTGCGTCGCAATGTTTTGTGCCTTAAAGATACAAGTCGAATGTTAGTAGTGATAAATAAATTTATAGACAAGAGGGCACCAAATTATTTGAAAAATTTCTCGACATGCAATTATTTAAAAAGTTATAAAATGTCACTAATGTTAACGTATGATTTTAATATTTAAATATTTTTAGATAAGACTCTGGACGACTTTATTTTATAAGTAGAAAAAATATATATTTTGGTCTATTTTTATTACACGCCAGTGTTCGTCTATGTATTATTTAGTCTACGGTGGTACACTATTTTCTGAAGAAATTTTCGAAACTACAGATGTAATTTATTGGTGGACAGTAATTCATAAATTAAAAGGTTGCGTAACTGAAGAAATAATAAAAATAATCTAACAACTGCATACGGAAACTTCATCTTTTCGTACACAGTAAACTGCATAAGAAGTTAGGTATCGAAAAATCTGTAAAACCCGTGTTTTTGCTAAAATGCTTTAATAATAATAATAATAATAATAATAATAATAATAATAATAATAATAATAATAATAAAGATGTTTATTTATGCCAATAAAAACAATTTAAAATATAAATATAAAATTGATAAAAGTAAAAAAGAAAACCAAAAAATGACAGTAGTATACTAGTTGGCATAAATAGGTAGGATTTTGATTTATAAGAAATCATTCTTCCAATCCTACCCCTACTAAATAATTTTTTATATTATTTTTAAAAGTTATATAGCTTAAGCCCCATAGACTAGAAGGAATATTATTAAAAATTGCAGAAGATGTATATTTAAACGAAGACTTATATTTTTCAGTATGATAGGTAGGTATCAGTAGATTTCATTCGCATCTAAGCCCCGTTTTTTACTTTTAGTTATTTGGTTTTATTTCCAAATGTACTTTGATTGTGTTATATGTTATGTATAATGTTAAGTGTTTAAAAAATAAATTTGTTGAGAATAAATACGAATTTAAATTAATTACATATTTTTGTATTTAAATGAAAAAATCCGATTTAAATAAAAAAATCCGATTTAAATAAAAAAAATCGCATTTTTTTTTGATTTATTACAAAAAAATCCAAAACCCTGATTTCGGTAAGAAAAGTTATTAATTTATTGCCTTGAGCTTCCTCACTAGCATACATGCCAGTTGCTGGTCCTCAGTTTTCTTAAAAATTGCAATGATTTTGTATGCTGTAGCTATGGGCGCCCATAGGGAGGGGCAAGGGGGGCGGTTGCTCCCCCTGGGGTCGGGTTCCACGGTGCTTTTTAACAACTGCGCAACTTCGTGATTTCGTAACGTACGATTTTTGGCTGGTTGCCCCCCCCCTGAAATTTATTCTATGGGCGCCCATGGCTGTAGAATATTGTAATAAACTTTTGCTGTTACAAATTCAGAAACATATATTTACAATATTCGGTATTGTTCAGTTTAGTAAGGGCTTTAGTCAAAATGATAAGATCTGAGGTTAAACAAATAACTATTAAAAAATGATTAAGTATTTCTAAAAAAACTCTAATTACCTTTGACTATTATTGAATAATAATTTTTGGTAATTTGGTATTAAGATAACTTGTTTATTATAACAAATAACTGATGAAAATTAAATGAGGTTAAAGAGTTAGTGTCATGCATAAAGTATTTAAAATCCATTAACTATTTTTTTAGTTTAATTCTCCTAAGAACATGCTGTGCACTGTGAGGAACTTTTAACCAAAGGGAAATTTTTATTTTAAGCAAAAAAGGCATTCTTCCTGAAAAGTTTTGCTTTATAAAGAAATAAGGTTTAAATAATAAAGATTGATGTGGTATATACAGGGTGACCGAAAAATTAATGAAAAAGGATTGAAACAGATTTATACCTCTGTAGCAGTCATATTCATTCCCTGTTCTTTGCATTTATGGAAAAATTACATGTTCAAAAGGAAACAAAAAAATTAGATTTTTATTATAAAATTTAGATATTAAAATTTTTGGTTAAATTTGGTATCGACAACACCTTACAGTTTCGAGTAATATTTTTAGGTATCTTATTTAGGCCACTTGAAGATGCTGCTACTATCTATATGTACTCATATAGATATAATATTAATATTTGGTACTTATCGAGAAGAAACCCAACCATTTTGCAAAAATAACGTTTATTTGGTAAAATGAAGTGAAAATAAATAAGATATGGCTGTTTAATGAAAACTATAGGAAAATGAAATAATTTTTTTTAGCCAATTGCGAATTTTTTCTTCCACTTGCTTAGGGAGGTCATCGTGACCAAAGCTACTAAGAACATAGTCCAAAACCGCTGATATTTTGTCAAGTGCATTTGTTTCTTGACGCCAGGCATTGAAAATGTCCTCATTTTAAAAAGTGTACTGTTCTGAAAATATATGTACATTCAACCGTCTGGCACCTAGTGGCAAGTAAACAGTAAACGTTTGTATTTAGCAGGAATAGGCCTACCACCACATACATTTAGAAATACTAGCAAGTGCTAGCGATTTTTTAAAAGTTAACCTAAATTTCTTGTTTAAAATATTTATACAAACATTTTGCAGTCATTTATTTTTTTTTAGGTTAAGGTTCTTAAAATAATCATCTAACGAATTTTTTTTTTTATAATTAAGTATAGGACAAACCTTCCTTCCAATTGTTCATCCTTAAAACTTCAATATTTTACCACACGCCACTATTAATCAACAACTAATTTTCATACTTATAGTTCATAGCCGAATCCTACTAAGCACTGTACAAGCAAAACATGTACTTCAAGCATCCTTAAATTAAAACAGCATTTCTAAATGGGAAAAATACTGCTTTATTTAATGTGGTATATTTGCGGTACATTGTGGTTGAAGATTGGTCAGAAATCAAAAGTGCTTGCACAGGTTTCTGGCCAAAATTTAGGTGCTTATATACCATAGTGGACCGTAATGATTGCATCGGTAGTAAAAATGAAATAATTTTATTCTACTATCATTTGTTTGATTGGGTTTGATTGGGTAAGGGTTCCTAGTATGCTTTAAAATTGCGCCGACTTCAAAGTTTAGAACTTTAGTGTACACGTTACCTTAATTTGAACAAAATTAAGCTTACCATTAACCTCAATAATAAATACGCAAAAATGTGATTTATGGTGATAATGCTATGATATGATTAAAGTTCTTTTCTTTTTGTGAATTCTGTTCCTCTATCGCATGTTTAATAGCCTTCATCGTGATACACCCTGTATATAAAATACTGTTAAGACAAGGTTAGTGCAATCTGACAGACTTTTTAATTCCGTCTGTGAATTATCCAGTTTGTGAGTTATGATATCCGTGACCCACTTACATGACATTTGGTTGAGGCGCCAGGTTTTATCACGGATTGTATATCCTAAACGAGTTACCTATCCTATACGGGATAAAGAGTAGTCTATATTCTTTTCAATTGCGTAAGCTGTCTCTATGCCAAGCTTCATCGCGATCCGTTGCTCCGTTAAAAAGTGATTGAGTAACAAACAAACAAACGGATTTTTACACATATAATATAGGTAAGGATTATTGTATAATATTTGAACATTGTAAAATACCAAACAAACTCGTCACGTGTCGTACTAAATATGTATTTTTTAGAAGAGTAGTAAAACTTGATCCCGAAGTATCAAACATTTTTGCAGCATACCGTTTCAGTTATGTGAACAGTCGAAGGCAAACAGAAAATTAGAAAATGGTAAATATCATGGATTTATTAGGACTGGATACGGGATGAGTTCACATTCTTTGAAGCCAAAACAAACCATTCTAAACGACACTGTAAACACAATTTGTAAACATTGGCCACATCCTATTTTACCTTGTATTTTTGTACAAAAAATACGCTAGAAGCATCAAAAGATTTACTAAAAGTAATAAAAGCCCTAAAATATTTTATTTTTCTGCTAAATAATAATAAATTTAAGTTAAAAAGGTTTTATTATTTATAGGTTATGTTATTTCTAAAGGTGTTTATTTAAAGTCGCTCCGAGTCATTTATAAATCTATATAAATCTATACGTCGCACTTTTTCGTTTCTAGTTCATTAGACAAAGACGTACGTGTAACCGAGTGTTCAGACCGAGGTTCAGCCGTGTCCTAAACAACCATAACAGACAGCAACATTTCTGGGCTGCGTTCGATAACATCACCGGGTGACACACCGATGTGATTTTTCAACCCGAGCTCCAACACTCCGATGCTATTTTATCTCTTTCTACTACCATTCTTGATTCAATTACGTATTTCCTGTTATATTTCCTTAAAGTTTGTAAACTGTTCCCCCAAGAGAAAACAATCAACAAATATAAGGCTTCACGTTCGATACGGTCACAGTAAACGGAACATCGAATCCTTATTATAATAGATCCATGATAAATATACTTTAAAACCATGATGCGTACGTAGAAACAATGTTCTTTTTTTTTAATTGTGACCACACATGGGATATTCATAACACTAAAATGAGTAATTTTAAAGCTAAATAAAGTTTAATGAATATTTAACTACTGTGTAATAGAATCAACACATATATTTTAATAGAGGTTTAAAT
Organism: Philopedon plagiatum; assembly: GCA_963971165.1. Classification (NCBI taxonomy): domain Eukaryota; kingdom Metazoa; phylum Arthropoda; class Insecta; order Coleoptera; family Curculionidae; genus Philopedon; species Philopedon plagiatum. The sequence continues at coordinate 27,963,161 of OZ020194.1, forward strand.
TAGATATTTTAAACTTTACACAAAGAAAATGAAAGTCAGTTATTCATAATTATTCACGGATATCTAATTTTTGGCTCTTCCATTTGGTTATACTTAATATGGTTTTATTGTTTGAAAATTATAAGAATTTAACAAACAATTGTTTCTGTTGTCAAACTAAATACATTTTTTAGACACATTGTAACTTTAGCTGTGGGTAATACTTTTCGTATTTGTGTATTTAAAAATATCTAAAAGAAAATATTAAGAAACATTTATTTAGTTTAGTTTGTTTGGAAAAAAGACATTTTTCTGCAAGAGCTGACCTGTACAGGTAAAGTTAGAGTTTGTGTTGTGTATTCATTATTTTATTACAAGCAAAATTTCTGAAGGGAAATCTTGCATGCCTGCTGATATTCCTAATGGTTTTATTCATGGTTAGAAATTATACCACTTTCACAAGAATAAATAAATAACCAGAAGAATAATTCTCTGGAGGCACGTTTGTTCTAGGCCTCTAACGCCGAGGGACCTTGAGTCAGTGTTGAAGCAAAATTTTGCCAAATTACGCCAAAGGCGTACCTAGGAAATAATATGTTGTAAAAATTAGCAAAACAAAATATGAGTTAGTTAACAATGTGATTAGTGGGTTGTCTTAGGTAGTGCGCAATGCCTGAAAATATACTGGGTATCTATATCCCACGGTATTTTGATGCATTTCATACAAATTGCTCTTTTTACAGAGAAGTTGTTTACTTGCAGTCATATGGGGAATGAGGAAAAGAGAAGAACTGTGATTTTTAGAGATTAAATTAACACAAGCGGATGGATTGAAAAATGCAGGAAATAAAGTGTGCTTTTAATTTTATTTTGAGTTAAATATTTTAAATAGAAAATGACTTGAAGTTAGGTGAATAAAACAGGTATTAAGATAATAAAATAATTTTATTGGTGTCTCTAAATCAACATCTTACTATTTTTACTATTTTTTACAGTCCTAAAATTTCTATTTATAATTTAAGGGCGTAAAATAACCTTACTCTTTCATACAACCTAATCAAATACTGGTGCGGAAAAGTTTTGTAAGGATGGACAAAGCGGCTATCTTTACAAATATTTACAAAATGGGTAATAACATCATTTTTTAAAACAATGTGTTCAAAATTCCTTTGAAATATTATTTGTAATAAAGATACTTATATAATTTACAAAATCGTTATGGGGCATCTTTAAGCTACCAAATGTATCTAAATTAACATTATAACGACAACAAACAACAACAAAATAACGAGGTTTCGTCCAAGTTTTGGCCGAGAAGACCAACCAACGAGAAGCGACAATATCCGCAAATCCTTTGTTCTTTCGTGTTCACGAATATTTACGAATATTTAACGATAATCAGGTCCGGTACACTGAGGAAAATGCTGCGACCGCGTAAAAATTGCTTGTACACTGAGAAACTGAATTATATTTTATACGAAATTGTAAGAAATTAATCTGATTTAAAGTTTAATGTATATTCCTTGCACACTTTGATCTAAATGTTATTATACAGGGTGCTGATATAGTCTGAAATAATGAAAATATCTGGATAACGATTCACTTTCGGATAAAATGCTCAAACCTCTAAATTGCATCGTTTTTTTCTGGCGCTCTTTTAGTAAATGTGTCTTTTCATATTGATTTCACAAATATTAGACTGTGTATAATTTTAAACATTTTTACGTTTATGGCATATAAAAGATATTTTGCGCCTGTCTGTCAGTCGGCTATCTGTAGACAAATCCTTGGAACGCGCTCAGCTCAAGAACTGTTGGATCGATTTTAATAAAATTTGGTAGAAAGATTAGTACTGCCGAGTAGATGGTCCTGTTTTAAAATTAATATTTTTTTCTTTCCAATTGCATTCTAAACTTATAAAAATTTTAAAGAAACAGAATAAATTAAAGTACTACCTAAAATAGGTACTACCTGGGTCTAAATCGGAAAGAAATCATAAGCAGGTACCAGTATAACTTATTTTTATACCTAAAAACCATAATTTGTAATAAACAAGAAGGAAGAAGGCACTATAATAATAAAAATATGCATGGGGAGAAAATTTCAATAATAATATTTAATAATAGAATAAACCCCTTATTTTTTTTTGTTTACACCTTTCTGAATATTTCAGCTACTTTTTTATAACAATTTAAATTATAGTCAGCTACAGCAAAGCCTAAGATTTTACAAAATATTAAATATAATGATTTTTTCATCCCTACTGAATCCCAAACTTATACACATTTTAAAGAAAAACAACAAATTGAAATTAAATATTTAATGTAATTGCCTAAAATAGGTACTACCGGGGTCTAAATAAAATACAATTGTACCTTATTTTTATATCTAAACAACCATAATCTGTAGTGAACAAAAGAAGACAGTATAATAATAAAAATATCCGTTAGGAAACATCCCAATAATATTTAACAATAGAAAATAACAAACTTAAGTAAATAACCTATAATAAACAATTACTTAGGGCTAATTAAATGCATATTGTGTTTACTAGAGACTAGAGACACAAGAATACTTAACTAAGTAAGCTAGCGATCCATCAGTAAAGGGACCAGATCTTGTGGCTGCCAAAACTCATCTCTTGAATTTTTAGTACTGTTTCAAATTTTTAATTTCAACTATAATACACTTTAATGCGGGACGGAATCCGGCCAACCAGGACATTTTTGGGACGTTGTAAATGCGGGAAGGCTTGTCTGAAAACTGACCGTCCCGCAAAATCTGGAACGAATGGTCACGTTACCCATCACCCAAACTTGCAATTTTTTAATTTAATATGATTATGTTTTTAAAACAAGTTTGGGTAAAATGATGTTTAAAAAAAATTAGAACGATATGGATTTTAAAGTAGGTTGTCTGAAAGTCTAATTAATTAACCCTAAGTTTGCATTTTTCTGTGAGGCATGATTCGTTGTATGTCCAAAACGCTACAAGATTTTAAATTTTAAAAAAGACATTGGACCTACATCCTATAGGTACCAAAAATTAGTTAAAATAAAATTTAAAACAATCTTGTAAACAGCTACGCTTTACCCTGGGGTGCTAAGTCTAAACCCAGCGTTTTCGGTCCCATAAAATGGAAATGTATTTTATCAATATGTTCCTTTTTTTGTCATTATCAATGGACATAAATCTGGTGTCGGTGTTGTTTAGATAGTATAATGAGTGTTAAAAATTCTACTACTTAAGCATTCTAGAGAAGGAAAAAATGTTCCTGCTTTAGACTAGAAAAAGTGAGTTTGTCCGTTTAAATGCTAAAATGTTAGAAAAAATAACGTTGGGCCTGGTAATTTTAATTTAAAATCTGTTTTTGGCCCTAGAAATAATTCTCGTTTTATACAAAAAACGCAAACTTAGGATATGAAGCTATGCCTATATTTTAACAATTAACAATTACTTAAGAGCAACTATTTGAGAAAGCTTATTTAACTATAAAATATATTCCTCACAGGATTTTTTAAAATACTTTTTGTATCGGACAGTTGTACCCGAGATAACATTTTACCAAAAAGTGCCTTTTTGGGGGAAAGTAATTTGGTACATGTTATAATAAAAAAATGCAAATTTGGTTAATGGAAATATAGTAAACATTTACCTTACTTCTTTAGAAAAGCTTCTGCAACCAAAAGACATAGATATAGCACAATTTTCTTAACCATGTTTTTCCCAGATAATTGTAGTGAAAATGAACTTTCTGGGGGCTAAAATAATCCCATTTACCAAGAAAATTACAAACTTGGATCATGGGGCTATGGTAAACAATTATTACTGTAAGTACTGCTTTTATATATTTTAAGAAAAAAAATAAGAAATTTAACATTTCAAAATACGTAAACACTATTTATATTGAAAAGGTGTATATGTACTTACGGTTCAAGATCCTTGGGGAATGTAAACATAATTATTTTTTGTCCTCCTTGGGTACTGCATCCGCGAAAGGCACACCAATTTCCAGGCATATTTTTGCACGACACAAGATAGAAAACTAAACAGTTAAAAACTTTCATAACACAGACAACAGCACTGTCAACATAAGTTAGACATCGACTCCCGGACTACCAGATCCGGTCGAACTTTGCCAGTAATCAGGTTTTACCCCCACTACTTTTTTTTGGCGGGAAGCCGATTGTCGCTTCTCGTTGATCGGTCTTCTCGGGTTTTGGTGAGTTTTCGAATTCTGTTCACCTATGAATATAAATATTTAAACATTTTTTAATTAGATAGCCCGCAAAGTACCTTGATAACATTTTGGGCAAAATTTCTAATATAAATAGGTAGTGTTTATGGCGTTGTCCAGACAGGAAGCAATTAAGTAGGTTATCAATGGTTGGAATATTTAGGCCGTATTGTTAGGATTATGTAATTTAAATATTGTTTGTTATTTCGGGGTTTTATGATAATGCAATAAAGTAAAAACTACCTTTCCCAAAATATCTGCTTCTCTTTCCGCTAGGAATGTTCCCAAGACGGTGAGCGGATGGATATTCAAAATGCTCTCAAAAAGAGCTATAAAAGTCAGTGTGGACGGTGTCACGGTACAAGGCACGGCCATGAAAGGGTGTCCACAGGGAGGAGTGGTATCGCCGCTACTGTGAAATACGGTCCTTGATACCCTGATTAGCCGCCTAAACAATGACAACACCTACACCCTTGCTTACGCAGATGACTTAGTCATTCTGCTAGCAGGTAGGTTTGAGAGCACACTCTGCGAAAGGACGCAGGTTGCCCTTAAAACCATAGAAAAATGGCGCAGTGATCACTCCTTGTCTATCAATCCCAGAAAGACGGAGATGGTCCTCTTCACAAAGAAAAGGAAGCTAACGGGCCCAAACGCACCGGAACTTCTGAAAACTAAACTAAGCTTCTCTACAGAGGTGAAATACCTTGGAGTCATCTTTGATAGCAGGCTAACATGGAGCTCTCACTTGCAAGACCGAGTAAAGAAAGCATACATATCTTACGAACAATGCCGTCGGACCGTGGGCCGAACCTGGGGTTTATCCCCCAGAGTTGTCGCATGGACTTCCACGAGCATCATAAGACCCATGCTAACATACGGAGCAATAGCCTGGGGATCAAAAGTCCTCCAAGCCACAGCCTCACGAAAACTAGATCAAATCCAGAGAATAACATGTCTCAATATTACTGGAGCCATGAAAACCACACCAACCAGAGCAATGGAAGTGATCCTAAATCTCACCCCCCTTAGTATTCACATTAAGGAGGTGGCGTTGATGACTATGACACGACGGTTGGCATCGAACCAGGAGCGGGTACCGGCGCGGTGAAACGTCGCTTGTGGAACGATGCGTTGAATGCGCTTCCACTGTTGTAAGCGAGCATGGACGTCATTGCGCCGGGATTCGTCTTCAACAAACCTTACAGGGTAACTACTAGACACACACAAGACACCGCAACGGCAGGAGCTATACACATCTACACTGATGGTTCCAAAACCAAAAAGGGCTCAGGATGTAGAATATACTCGAGAGCCCTGAGCCTGAACTTAAAATGGGATATAGGCAAAGATGCAAGTGTAGTTCAAACAGAACTCACAGGTATCTGTATAGCAGCAAGAGAAATAACCAGTAAGAATATTACTGGACAAAATGTACACATCCACACGGACAGCAGGCAAGCATTTCTGGCCCTGGACGTGTGTCCACGTCTGTCCACGTATCAGATCAGGTACAGTATTAGAATGTCACCGTGCCCTAACAGAAGCCTCCAAACATAATGTGGTCACTCTGAGGTGGAGGAAGGGGCACGGCACATCAAAAGGAAATCGCATTGCTGACTAAATATGCTAGGGCCTGGCTGCTTCACTGACTTAGCGACATCGGTGGTAGCGAAACTAATTAAAAATCACTCCCATGAACTTTTTAAAAAAGTATGGGATGAAACGGAGGGCTGCAAACTTGCCAAGGAGCTACTCAGTTACCATGGCAGCGGAACAGCTAAAAAGTACTTGACGATGACAAGGCCGAACCTGCGTCTTACAACGGGCATTCTGAGAGGACACTGTCAACTACGCAAGCAGCTTCACAGAATAGGTCAAGCTGACACACCCCTATGCAGAGGATGTGAACAAGAAGACGAGACCGTCGAACCGTGTTTGGCGAGTATTGGACCACCTTAAACAACATCAGAGAGGCACCTTCCGGTGACGTCAACAACTACTTTAAATCAGTAGGCTGGTTAACGCGCTGAGAGGAAGTCTCCTATTTCGGGAGGACCCACAATGGGTCTAATGAGGCCTAAGTGCCGTAGAGCTTCGGCTCACCCTCCCACCGCTTCAGATCAGAGAAAGTAAATAATAAAAGATTCTTTTTGAATTTTAAAATGATTAGATGTTTGAAACTAGACACTAAGGAATATGAATATAAACCAAATAAATCTGAAATATTTTTTTATATTCTCTACATAAATTAAATGTTTATGGCGGTTGCTGTTATCCATTTATTTTGGTCTTTATTAACAAACAAAAGGATTTAAAATTGCAAATTTTCGCGCGAATTTCGAAACTTGTAAAACGAGATCCCATTGGCTGTGTCGTCAAAACTGAACTTATGACTCATCATGAGTAGATGGCGAATTCCAGTGTTGTAGAGTCATCTAAAACTCAATAAAAATGGCATTAATGCGTCACTCATCCAATGAAATATCACTGTACTTAAAATAGAAGGTTCCTAAAATCTTATTCATGTATACTTCAAGCCGAAATCGATCCAGGAACCTTTCAATTTTGCGACAAAAATTGGCATTTCTGCCAAATTTTGATATATCATCTAAATAATTTCGAGTAAATAAGCTGCAATTCTTTATTTTCATTGCAATCTTGGAAAATTCAAAAATTTTCAAATTTTAGATGTCCCCGATGCAAATAAACCTATTTATTTATAACTTTAACGAAAAAATAAGCGATTTAAATTAGTGGTAGGTATTCTTAGATAACTAACGGATAAAGTAAACCCAAAAAGAATCACTAAATAAGGTCAATAGTGCGGAATAATGTGGGTTAAAAATAGGATTTGTCGGAAAAAATCAAGGAAATCCGATTTTTACCCCTTAAATACGCCCCTGGATCGCCCATTAGGTATTCATTTTACAGTGTGATTATCCCTTTATAAGATAGTGTTGAAAAATTGTGGAAAAAATAGATAGGAAAAGATACAGAGTGATTCAAATGTACCGATGTCGATGACAAAAAAAAGCAAAAAATCTAAATTTAATCGGCGATTGCTCCCTTCCTATAGAGAATGAAGAAACTAAAAAATATAAATAACACATACTTTGACGAGCTCTTTCCGATGACGTAATGGGATTTTAATTTGAACCATTTTGACCCACAAAAAATTAAAAACCGTGAAATATTTGGGAAAAAATTTAAATTTCCGTTTTGTTCCAAATATTTCCATTTTCCAGTGATTTTAGGTTTAGGCAAATGTATTGCAAAAAAAGTGTTTGAGATTTTAAAGTTTCAGTTATGAATCCGTTTTTCGATCTAAAAAAATTCAAAAGAATTACTTGCTATTTTCTGATTCTCACCAGTTTCAGTAGAGTGCTGAAGGTCCGGGTCCCCTACAACCTCCAAAAATTTACATCGATTTAATTCACATTTGCGACATGTACCCGATTTCAACGGAAATCGCGGAAATTTCAACTTTGACATTTAATAGCTCCGAAACAAAACATCCTGTATAATTGAATTTTTTACCGAAGCTAGTTCAACTATTCCTCTATCAACCCAAAAAATTCGATTTCTCTCCCTCTGACTGTTTCTGAGAAAATCAAACCTGTTCGACTTTGGGTTAAGCTTTACGTTAACTTGTAGATTTTTGCTGATCTTCTGACGTCATTTTTCACTAAGGACAAATGGCTGCTTTTTAAATTGAAATAAATTATACCGAAAAGTAAACATTTTTTGTAGCTAAATTATCCTAGTAATTTTCTTGAAAATATTTTTTTGTGTTTATAATGACTTCCTTAAACGATTTATGCAATAAAAAAATATGTGCATATTCCTTATTGTATAAAAGACATAAAAATCGTGTAATTAAATATTGAATACATACTATGTGTATTTACAATAGTACCTAACACTCCGAAGATTGCTACCGCACTGGCAGTTTCAGGGTATCGATGGTTTGGAGGCCACCGGTCGTCGCGCTTGACAAAAAGAAGAATTATCCTTCTGGTTATTTATTTATTCTTGTGCTATTTTTATGACAAAAAGAGACCAGATTTCACATTTGCTATATGCAACATAATATGCTATACAAAGCGATTGCCGAATAACACGGGTGATTAAAAAAAGTAGGTACATAAAATGTGAAGAGCTAATTTAGTCCAAGCCAGTACCTATCGTACTTAGTAACAGAAAAGGTAAAAGTTCATCCAGACAGGCAAAAAAAAACATCGTAACGCAATTCCGTCGCGCAGCTCCGTCGTGCTCAGTATGGACAAGCTTGCGAGATCGCGGGATTTTTTTTGCAATTTGGGGGAAAAAATTACTCGGAGAGAAAATTTGTGGAAATAAGATATGTGGAGAAATATATAGGGATTTTTTTTAACAGGGGAAATTTTAGAAAATTTTACTTTGCTCTCTTTACTTATACCTGCCCATGACGCCATTAGAAAAATCAAAAATTATCTTATATGTGAATTAAAAACAAAAAAAATCTCCTATTTAGCGGAGGCTATAGAACATCTGTCAGACTTCGCCGAAATGAAACAGTGTTGCCATATGATTTATTGCTGTCAACTTTGAATTAGCAACTGGATTGTTAAACGATACATGCTGCATAGATAAGCACAGTTTGGTAGCATTGCTTCGTCTTTCGGTTATATATGTCTAATTCGAGTTTTCGAGTTGTTCGTTTGTTGTGTTTTGAATTCTGCGGCAAACCTGCTATGTTCTGCACTCTGCCGAGGGGCGGATTAAGCATGGGTCTAGGGTGTGCTGCAGCTCGGGGCACCAAGCTTCGGTTGGGGCACCACTTCACCCTTCCTTGAATTGCTTAATTTTGAGGAAATAATTAAAGACTTGATAAAATCAAAATCAAGGAGAAAGGTTTTTATGTAATTTTGTATTTGATAACAAAAATGTATTGTTTTATTAATGATTTTATAAATTCATAAATGGTGCTTTGCCGCTTTTGCCGGGGGGGGGGGGGGGGGGGGGGCAGGTGTGATAAATGGGGGCATCATTTACTGGAAGCACTAGGCACCACATGCGTTTAATTCGCCCCTGGGTCTACTTTTGACTGTAACGACAAACCTCTTGTTTTTCTGTGCTGTAACGTGGCAAAATTTATAAAGTGTTTTTACTTTTACCGTGGTTCTTGGGTTTGGTGTGATTTACATATTGTGTGCATAAATACGTGCGTGTGCACTAACGAAATGTTAAAACGACAAGACATTATAGATTAGCTTGGAGAGCAGATCCACAATTTTCTGTGAGTACATAATATCAAAAATTTTCGGTTTTAGCTTTCAAATAATGAAATAAAACAAATTTAATGTACTTTTAAATTTACTAAAAATACTAAAAACATATTAAATTAAGAAATTGTGGTAGTTTGTTTTGTCTTTGATATTCAAACAAATTGAAATTGAATGACAATTGATACTGAACAAAAATCCGAACGGCAAAATGTTCCCGGCATTGATACGCAGCGTTGTTGCACCATTCTTCATACTCCATCATCGTCGAGTAACAACAATTTGTTTCGCGGTGATGTTGTGTTTGGATGTTCTGTTGCATGTCTGGGCGCACTTTTAGTAAATCATCGATCACTATGTACGCTGCTGCAGAAACTTCCATCTCGACTGCTTGATAAAACAAAAATCGGAACGGCAAAATATTCGCGACTTGCGACGTTGATACGCGGTATTGCTGCATCATTCTTTAACTGTAGCATCGTCGCGTAACAACAATTTGTTACGCGGCTGCGTTGCGTTACGACGTTCTGTTGCATGTCTGGAGGCACTTTTGCAGCATTTCTTCCAAAATAAATTCAAATTAAATAAACTGAACAAAGAAAAATCAGTTATAAATACTAAATATATGACACAATAAGTAAAAACATTAAAACTCTACAATAATTTCGAAAGATTTCAAATTTGAACAGAGGATTAAAAAGATATTTAAAATAAAGAGTTTAATTTTAAAACCCTCTCCAAGGTCGGGAACAAGGTTGAAATTTCCAATACTGGTACCGAATTTTATTATAACCTGGGGAAGAAATTTCAAGAGTTACAAACTTTAGGAAACTTCTGGAACAAATTTCATACAGTTAATTCAATTGAATTTTATTAACAGATGTTTTTATTTAAAATTTATCAAAAGAAATAGGCATTTAAACCGAAATTAATATTTGAAATATCGATACAGCTAATTTTATTAAACAACTTTTTGCTGTAACTTCGCCAACAAAATTTAGGTTTGTAAAAAGTGTTGCAAATGTAAAGTACAGGGTATTTCATCTTGTACCAAATTGATTATCTTTTGGGAGCTGATCGGAAACCTTGTCAAAGTACCAATAAAAAAAATGTTGCAGAAAACAGCGAAAGTTTTGCAAATTTAGTAGAACCTTGGCAAGGCCCCATTGTGTTCCGATAAATTTTTAATTCCTTATGATGCACGGAAGTAATTTTTCATGTGTATCAATAGTCGAGATGTTTCAATGAGAAACAATAAAAACCTTAAATACGATGCAAATTACAAAAAATCTAATATTTTTTTTTATTTTTCTGTCAGATCTATGGTAACTATGAATGTAGGTTATAGATTGTCAGACGACAAGTGGTTTGCTCATAATACATTAAGATTTGTATTTTCATATATGGATTTGGAAGAATTATTAAGTAATGTTTCTAAAGTTTGTCAAATGTGGGAGGACATTGTCAGAGAATATTTTTTAAAAAACGTCTTCATACCTACTTGCACCAGACATTTAGAAAATGTAATCCAAGAACATGGGAGTATTATTTGTTGTTTACAGATCGTTGATACTCATCAAATAATTTTGGAGGTAATATTTTTATTATAGTGTTAAATTATTCATCTGTTTGGTTCACTAGGGATTCATACCAGTCTTACGGTATTATCTTATTTTATTTGATTCTTATCAAATTATCTTTGCACTCTGATATAAATTATTCGAAACATGACAGTACCCGACTTCAGTGCTTTGCTATCTAAGAATAAATATTACAAGTTAGCCGAACAGTGATAACAACACTGCAAAATAGCATCGCTTCTGCTCGAGAGCTCGAGAGCATGCTATTCAAGAATTTTTGTCTTATCCAGATCCATCTCTGAAGAACTCTGATCTATTTTTAGGTGCAGCTGATTTGTTTATACATTTCCAGTCTTCTCTTTGATGTGATGCAAAACTTAAGAGTAGTAGTAGAGTCAAAATCTATTTGCATGCAACGGTTTGTTGCTACAACACTCCACTGTCTTGTGGGACTTTTATTATCAACTTTTAGATGTTCAAATGGGGGCAGACCTCATCAAACCCGTTATTTTCAAACACGCTATCCTTTTGATTATATCTATTTGATATTTGTGTTTATTTTCTTTAGACATCAGTAAATAAGGTGCACCGCTTCTAGAGTAAATGACGTCATTTTTACATGTAAATTCCCATAAGAAAATTTAAGGTTCATTCTGCATTTCAAGGTCACCGACGCCTTCAGTGTGTGGCCCAGAAGTAGACGTCGCGTCGCCACATGAGTGACGTTAGTCTTCTTAGGCACTTGGACACTAACTACTGGGGCAAACCAAGCAAACCCAACCGGAGTCCTGCTGCATTGTCTTCGGAATTGGAACTTGGATCCTGCTGCTGCTAACGCCATCTTGAGGATTTGAACCTTGCCTTGAGCTATTGGAATATATTAATATATTTCTAGCGGGTCTCGTCGAACAGCCAAACTATCCATCTTTCAACTCCACTGCTGCACCATTTAATATTACAATTAATTCAAGATGACGTCACAAACTTTTTTATTTATTTTACCCCTAGTGAGGATCGAACCTGCTACCCTTGAATTAATAGTCTTTTCTTTTAAAATATAGTTATTCATTAAAATAAGGTACATGACACCACTACACAACTTCTAAGATTTAGAATAGGTTTCATTGCTATGTACAATCAAGATTGCCAAGCAAGGGCACGCGGCCTGGTTAAGAGCGGGGCTGGTGTTAGGGCCATAAAAAATTTGGCTTCAGAAACTTGAAAGAAATTACAGAAGCAATTCGAATATAGTTCGTACAAAATAAAAACCGATGCACGTCATCAAACACGTGATTAAGTTTTAGAGTACACTGTTGCCAGATAGTTATAAAATTATCGAATATTGAGAAATAATTTACAGAGCACATGGATAGATTTTTTGAATTATTCACTGATTTATTTTTTGTTAAATGACTTATCTTTTAACATTAAAAAGATGTAGAATAATTTAAAATTAAAATATGTAAAACTGCTCACAGACGCAAGGACATGTAGGCGTGCGTCAACGCACGTTCATCAATGCCCGGTGTAAGTATGAAATGACGAACTTTTTTTATCGTGCGTGCCACATTCATACCATACACGGGCGTTGATGCACTCATACATCTCTCTGTGTCTGTGGCCAGCTTAAGTAAAGATCTTTTAATGGGAGAAAAAAATGGTAGGAAAAAAGAACACTGGATTTTATTAATATTTTAAAATATATTAAAGAATAAAAAACTTTTTCACAAGCACCATTCAGTTTTTTTTATGTTCTGACTGCCCACGAAGACCGAAGTCTAAGTACTATGTACCGTGGGTGTACTGGGGAAATCCCACTCACACATCCAGAGGTGGAAACATCCATACGCGGACTTCACCAGCCCTTTAAGAGGATGTGTGGGGTGGTACCACCTCGGTCGAGGAAGAAATCCTCTACCCCCTTCCTAACACATACATATTGTAGTGCAGTTCTTTGTACTCTCAGGAGTAATGAAGTTTCGAAAAGACTACAATCTCGAAATCATTAACTTTCCATTCTCACGCCCAGAAAACCTCTGCAAGGAGTTCCTGAGCGCGGTTGGGGTGGAAAACGGTTCCTCCCGTCTTCTACTGTGAAACACTATTTTCAGTGGCAAAGAATATCCCGGAAAGACGGCCTGTCTATCACCGATTTCCTCTGAATGTTTACTAGAACATCTAATTTTGTCCCCTGATCGAATTCTGTCCCAAGAGTTCTGAATCCCCTCCCAGTGTTAGCTTTCAGTATGCTCCAAAGATGCATACTTTAATTTTGTTTACATTTCTTTCTCCAAGGCGCAAACAGCCTTGTTTTTTGAACTACTAGACGACGTTGAGTACGTTTAACTTCTTGAATGAAGGTCACCTTAAACGGAGAAATCCATGGCGCCTTATTCTAAGTTTGTTAAGTATCTGATTGTCGCCGAGTTGTCTTGTCAGGGATGCCAGGTACGCTAGGTACCGATTGGACAAAAGACAGACAGCGCGTCTGTCTTTGTCATGGGTGGACCCACCACCTTGTTACCCCGCTAGCCGGAAATTGCTAGGGATCCACCAAGGAATAGGTGACGATAATGTTTAAAATTCAAAAAAGAATGTTTTTCCAGAAGGTATCTCCAGGATGGGACAAAGCCCGGAGTGTCCCGGAGACTTTCTATGAAGTGAGAAAGCTGGCACGGGCATGTCCAGCAATTTTTGTAAAGTTGGGTAGTCGTGACTACCCAAAACTGAGATTTTGCACGGTGGGCAAATTTTGCTTTCTTAGTCTTTGTCAGTTGTTGGAATTTACTTTTATCAAGGAAAGTCTTGTTTTTGTAACGTCATGTCTCCGAGCCCCCTAAATCTAACTATGTACATCTAAGTATTAGGGCTAAAACTTTCTTCGTTCTATGGCCGTAACAAGAGCCGCTACATAAGGTACTTTCCTAAAGTAAATATTTCAACCTAAGACTAATAAGCACTCCCGGAGCGTCTGGGCTGACTATGACGTAGTCACCGGTCTAATTCTAATCACTCTATGAACGTCTGGGCTGACTGAAATGATGTCTACACTAATCGGATTCTGAATCGTAAGTGCTGGAATCACTGCTGTCATCCCCAACATTAATTATCAGGGGAAGAACTTCTTGTCGATCAAGTAAGTGCTATCTGTCATACCATTTTATTATTTCATTTTCTGTATGCCTAATTGAATTCTTCCATATCTCAGGAGTAACACTTTGCAATGCCTCACGCCACATGTTTAAACAGTCTTGTTTTGTTTTACCATCTCTACCCACGTGTTTGTTGTAGTAAGATTTTGCAATTCCCCATATAAGTTCGATTGGGTTAAAAATGCAATGGTATGGGGGAAGACGTAAAACTCTGTGTTCATATTGTTCTGCTAAGTTATCTACTAAATATATTCGTGCTGGTTTATTTCTAAAAAAATATCTAGTTAGCAAATATGTTAACATAATAAATTGTATGTAATACTTACTGTGCTACAAGTCTTAAAAGCTCACTTTTAAGCATCGGGGCTGCAAATTCTATGTTACCAGTCTTGAATGGCAGCTTTGGTCCATGAGCCATTTGGTATTTTGGTTAATAACATGCTATGATAAGGGCCATTGTCAATAATAATTAAAGACGGTTCAGTCAATTTCTTTAATAATTGATTTTCAAACCATTTCAGGAAATTTTGTTGGTTCATTTCACCCTGGTAATCTGCAAGTTGGGTTTTTGAGGAAAATATAAGCTCTGCACCCTCGATAAATCCATCTTCATTGCCAGCATGAAGTACGATGTATCTAAAATAATTCTGATTAAAAACACTTTCATACATTTGCGTAATTGTATAACTAACCTTTTACCATCAACTTTAGTAGTTTTTACACTCTTCTTATTAATATCTTGCCATGAACGACCTATGGTGCCATTTTGAAAAACCCAGGTTTCATCTAAGAAAACAAATTTGTACAAAGCGTTTTCTTTTTCTTTCATATAAGATCTCAAAAAACCGACCCGTTTTAGAGCAAAATTGGGAAGTTCCATAAGCCCTCGTCTTGGCTCACCTTTTTTCCATTTAAAACCTATTTCTTTCAATAGGCTGCACAATGACATACGGCATCCGTCAAATAGTTGCCTCTGGTTTAACTTCTCCCATAGGGAATTCAAAGTTATGTGCTGTCCTGACAATTAAAATTAAACTGTAAAATGTCTGAACATAAGATATTAGAAAGAGTATAATCTGAAGTTTCAAATACTTACTGCTTTCATACATGGTGTAGATAGTGTTACGAATAGCACTTGTATCCAACCCTCTTTGTAGAGAGGAATTCCCGCGCACCAGAGTGAGTACGTATCCCCTGAGGTGTTTCCATGCGGAAAAAATTTGACCGTCCCTTTATACCCAAAGGAGCCAATTCACTAACAATAGTAAACATACCTAAATAACTTTTTATATCTTTCAAACTAGTACGCTTAAAAGTTAGACTTCTATGTACCCGTGCCAAAATTTATGTTCTCCAATCCTTGTAGTTTGATAGTTATATGAATGTAAACTCTAGACGGTGCTATGGTTTTGGGTATTTGTTTTAGATATCTCGCCCTGCGAATCCTAAATTTTAAAAAGGATCTTTTGGTAGCCCGTTAGCGAAAATGCCTAAATGTCCATAATATTTTTATGGTGTTCAAAGTAGTATGTTAAAACCCCTTATGACTTCTATATCTAACACCAAAATTTCAGTTCTTCAATCCGTGTAGTTTGGTAATTATATGAATGTAAAATCTAAAAACGGCACTATGATTTTGGGGCATTTGTTTTAGAGATCCTACCCCTTAATTCCTATCAAGTCAAAATTTATGCAGATCCTTACGGTCGTCGATATCAAAAATGTTTTGGTAGTCTTAAATTTTCCTCTGTTTTCGACCTAAAACGTCTAAAACTCTTTATCATATCTATTCCCAAATTTCGGCTCTCCAGTCCCATACATACTCTTGAACACACTAGCAATTTTTTAAAAATTTAAATCCTTATAATAGTAAATCAAATGTTAGCTCTCCAACCCTCATACTTTTCGTTGAACACCCTAACTGTTAATTTTTAAACCCCAATGATAGTAAAAATATTAACACTATTAAATAAAACACTAGGGTACTTGCGCTTTATAATAATCTAATTAGGACACCAACACAAAAACTGATAAAAAATCTAGTGACTACTAGCTCAGGCTGCTGACAACTAAGCTCACTTACACTCATACAGACTATTATTTTGTAAGTAAATAAATCCCACAACTAACTATTATTCATAGATGTTCAATGGAAGTGACAAAACCCCAACCCGGGTCGTTATCAACACATGTGCACTTATATTATCATCAGGAAAGGCATGCAAATATAATTGGATTGGATTTCTTTACAAATTACTTAAAGGTGAAACATTAAATTGTATTTAATTGTTAATGCCTTTACAGTCCTGAGTTAGCAACCTGTGGCGGTTTTTGTGTAGGATCAATTGTGCAGTGAACACCCTAAAAATCTACGCAAAAAGATGGTTTTCTATACCTTATAATTATACTATTATACCATTACACATCAACCATAATTTGTTTTGATTTTTTTATTATAATTTCAAATTTTACATTTACTTTTACTACTGTATAGTAGACAGATGACAGATGCGCACGCAGCTAGATGCGCGCGCAGTCGCGCATGCGCAGTAGGGTTCGGTTCGGTTGGCGCAGAACGCACTAACTCCCCCTACGGATTTTATATTTTTATAACAGTCAAGCTCTTTTCTTTCACCGTCTAACATTAACATTAATACGAACGCCGAGAGTATCGACAAAGACCGTGTATTGGAGAAAGAGGAGTCCGGCGCGTGAGACAAAACATCGTCGTTATCAAAATGATGCAAATTTTAGCGTTCTAGCGCGCACTGCACAATGCACCTGAATCATATCAGTAGTCAGCTGACAGAATGGTGATATGCGCGGGAGCCCAGACGACTAGTAGAGGTAATAGGTTATTTTCGAGGTTCTTTTGATTGAAATGCAGTAGCAGATTTCAAATTTTAATCGCGTAATTAAAGTTTTTGCAAAAAGAAACAACAGAATGGACTTTTTATATAGATAAGCTTAAATTGGTAAGCATTTTTCTGCAATATTTCTCTTCGAATTTTTCTCGTATAACCACCGAGTTGAACACCCAGTTTAATACCTCAGGAGGCGCCACTGTTAAAAACCTATAAAAGTACCATTAATTTATTTCAATTTTTCTCTTTTATTTGATACCCATCATGTCGTCTACCATATTAGAGCCTCTTTCGGTCCCTATATCTTCGGGAATAGTTTAACTATCTACATATATACACAGTGGAGTTTACAAACACGATTTTTGAGCAAAAATGAGTGGGGGTGTTGCGTCATCTATATGAGAAATAGTTAAACTGATATTGGTAAAAAAACAACGTTACGTCACATACGTGGGATAGCAACTTGTGAACGTTTTAACGAATTTATTTTGGGGATAAATAGATCTTAGCTGATATATTTTTCATATGTCTTATGACGTCATCCTCAACACGTGGTCTATGTTAAATTTAGATTTTGACGTTTGAGAAGTGACAGGTGACAGTTGACACATTGAAGACGACAAGTCACAGCTGATATACTTTTACATATATCTTATGGCATCATCCTTAACACGTGACATATGTTAAATTTTTATTTTTATTTTGACAAATGACAGGTGACAGTTGACACATCGAAGGTGATAGGTGACAGCTGACATACTTTTACGGATGTCTTAAAATGTCATCCTCAACACGTAACGTATGTTTAATTTTTATTTTGACGTTTGACAAGTGACAGGTGACACATCGAAGGTGATAGGTGACAGCTAACATTCTTTTACACATGTCTTAGGACTTCATCATAGCTATAGCTTGTTCAGTATTGTTAAATAATCTAATATTTAATATTTTTAAGACAATTAATTAGACATGATTAAAAAAACAATCTCCTACCTAACGTTTTATTTATATCCACTGACTACCATGCTATTACCATACACAAATTAAAACAAGTGGTAACCTTTGCGGCCGGAAATGTCAACCACATCATAGTAAGTTCAGATGTACTAATACATATTTTGTTGTTATTAACTCCAATAATATTCATAATTTATATAATTAATGGAAAATTTATTATACAGAGTGATGTGGAAATTTTGAAATCTTATTTTTTTTTATTAGTCGGAATTTTTGAAAAATAATTGCGCCAATCGAAAGGTCTTTTCGTCCACTATCCCACATCCGAATTTCACCTCTCCACCTTCAACCGTTAGGTCGCTAATCGCAAAACAACTATTTCTCCGGAACCAAAGGGCCGATCAACGTCATTCTTTTTTTAAACGGCTTCTGACACCATCCCGAACACGTGACATATGTCAATTTTTCGATTTTTACCTTTGACAAGTGACAGGTGACAGTTGACACATCGAAGATGACAAGTGACAGCAGACAAATTTGTTCCCATGTCTTATGACCTTATCCTTGACACTTGCCCTCTCTCAGTTTTCAATTTTGACATTTGACAAGTGACAGGTGACAGTTAACACATCGAATATAACATATTTTTTCATATGCCTTCTGACGTCATCCTCAACACGTGACCTATGTTAAATTTCTATTGTGACGTTTGACAGGTGACACCTGACATATCAAAGAAGTGACAGCTGACATATTTTTTCATAATATAAGACATATTATGTCTTATAGCATCGTCCTTAACACGTGACGTATGTTAAATTTCTAATTTAAAACTAGTCGCGGGTTCTTATTGCAACAAGCCAGCATGTCCTCGACTCAAAAGTTTAATTCAACTCGATGGCGAGATCGGCTAAAGCTCTGGTATGCTAACATTAAGGTCCATGGTTCGATCCTGACTAGGGGTAAAATAAATAAAAAAGTTTGTGACGTCATCTTGAAGAAATAATTGTAATATTTAACGGTGCAGCGTTGGAGTTGAAAGATGGAAAGTTTGGCTGTTCGAGGAGACACGCTAGAAATATATTAATATATCCCAATAGCTCAAGGCAAGGTTCAAATCCCCAAGATGGCGTTAGCAGCAACAGAATCTAGGTTCGAATTCCGAAGACATAATGCAGCAGGACTCCGGTTGGGTTTGCTTGGTTTGCCCAGTAGTTAGTGCTCAAGTAGTTCGTGCCCAAGTGCCTAAGAAGACTAACGTCACTCATGTGGCGTAGCGACGTCAACTTCTGGGCCACACCCTGAAAGCGTCGGTGACCTTGAAATGCAGACTGAACCTTAAATTTTCTTATGGGAATTTACATGTAAAAATGACGTCATTTACTCCAGTAGCGGTGCACCTTATCTACTGATAGCATATATAATCATATATCCATGTAATAGCCATATATAGCCCAGCTATATAATCATCATTATATAGCTGGGTAGCTAAGGATACTCCTTTCCGTTACCCCCAGAGGAAAAATTATAAATCCGGCTCTATTGATTTATATTACTTGCCCCATACTATAACTGTGTAAAGTTTCACATCTCTAGATTAAAAGAAACATCAAAAGTAAGATTCAAAAATTTGAAAATCATGATTTCCCACCCCGTATTTATGCCAGTTCATTTACATGCTTATGTTATTGTTTATTTAATATGACGTTAAATTATTTGATTACATTTTATTATTGATTTATTTTTAGGTTTCGAGGTTCAAAGCAATATCATGTCCACAAAACTTTAATGTAAATAACTGTCATCCTAAACTGGTTAGACATCTAGCCGGAGAAAGATACGATTTTGAATTTAAAAACACGTTTATCAAAGAAACTCAAAATTTAAATGCCTTAAGACTATATACTGATAGAATACTTTTTCTCGAAAATCCAAACAAGCGAGAATTCTATTCGGATACCTTTTACTGGAGGACTCTACTTCGTACGAAATACTTGATCAATCTGGAGTTAGGATTTCATATACCTAGTGACTTTGGAATAAAGGTGTTAAGACATTTAACACATTTGGAAATCCTGAAACTTCACATATATAGCGGTGTCGACGACAAACTTTTTCAATCAATTGGAAGCTTGGTAAATCTTAAGGAACTTATAATTCTGAAAATATATGTCAATCAAGATCTTACAAAATTTTTACCTACTGTTAACGCACTTGAAAAAGTGACTATAATGATAAGAGCTCCTTGTGATACTAATTACTGTTACTTGTTGAAGAGCGTACTGAAGTTACACTCCTTAAAATATTTTACATGGGTAGTTAATGATGTAACAGTAAGTGATGTATTTTTTGGAGAAAATTGCCGAACACTCCTCAGAATTGAAAATACGCTATTTGACAAGAACGATATTGAAACTTCTCTGAAAAATTTATTTCCCAGAAGAAACATAAAACTGATTCTTGCTGATATTGAATATTTTCCAAAGCTACAGAAGGATTTTAAAAAATGCTTATGGTGCGTGGAAGAAGAATTGTGTATACCAAGGGTACTTAATATTGACATTGAAGATGGAACACTAGATAATGAATATGATATAAGGGAAGTGAATAATTCACTGACGGAGGAAACCAAATCTTAAAATTTTAAATGGAACAAACAATGGTTTAAAACATTCACTGGCTTTTGTTATCGGAACTTATACATGCTCTGCTGATTAAGGGAAGTTGCGTAGTCCAGTTTTTGACAAATAATTTATATTTTAAGATGTTCTGAAGCCATTTTGACTATTTTCGGAATGATGTATGTCTGTGGTCAAAATTTCTTTAACCAATTATCGTAAATTATGACGCAAGGCTTTTTAGTGATCTAAAAATAAAATGCTAAAAAAGGGTTTTTAAAGGTTTTAAAGGTTTTTAAAGGTTTTTAAAGGTTTTTAAAAGGTTTGTTCTTAATTGGTTTTTAATTTGAAAAATTCTGTCACGTTGACATTCGTTTATTTTATTTCTCATATTAAAATTATAAAATGGTTTGGTAGGGTCAGTTACAGGCTTGAGTTTCATGTCTGAGAAATCAACGACCTTTGGTATAGCGTTTGCATTTACGATTGGTGTACAAAATTCGCTGCGTTTATTTACTCTTACTAAGGCGTTAGGAAGTGTAACTTTATCATTTTCCTGCGCGATTAATTTAGCGTCGGTATTTGCAAGGTCGCATTTTAATTTAAGGATTTGCTCTGTCCTGGCTTCTATTGAAATTTTATTAAATTTTTGACTGTCTAAGGTATTATTTTTGTTTGCTGGTTCAGTGTCCACTCTGTACAAGGGAATATTTTTAAAATTTGTGACTAACTGTTTATTTTTAATGTCAATTACGCATTCGTAATGTTCTAGGAAATCAAGGCCTAAAATACCGTCGAAGTCAATGTCTAAATTGTAAATATAAACTTTATGAGGGTCATCTGCAGTAAAGTTGACAAGTGTCGATTCTTTAATAAAAAGTTTTTGATCCGTAATTCCTTGTATGATTACATTTTCAGGAGCCCTTTGAAAAAAATTTGGACTGCATTATCTTTAAAAATAGAAATTCCAGCTCCTGTATCTATAAGTAATTTAAACTGTTTAGAAGCGTCTTTTATATAATAGAGATTTTTCGAGTTGACAGTTAATAATTTTTTTAAAGCCACGTCTGTTCTGAAAAGTTCAGGTTGGGGTTCATGTCGTCTAAGTTCATTGTCTGGATTTGGGTTTGTAAATTCAGCAGGGGATCTGCTTCCTGTAAAGGGTCGTCCGGTGTCCGGTGGGCGCTGTTGGGCAGGAAGTGAAGGAAAATCCTGATAATCTTGATCTGAGGATTCAGTTGGATATCCGTCAAGAGGTTGGTTATAATTATAATGATAGGGTTGGTGGTCTACAGGGTAGTATTCTTGGTTATCGTTGTAATAATAACCGTTCGGATCCGAGTAATCGTAATCGTAATAGTCGGTGGTGTTTACGTGGTGCGTCCGTGGTGGGTTGTACTGGAAATTGGGGTTTCTGTTTGGCATCGGGGCCGATTTTGGGGTGAATTATTATATTGGGGTCTTGGAGGACTTTGGGTAAAGCTACCAGTTTGTTGAGGATAATTAGGGGACGAAACTTGGTATGCCGGTCTTTGAAAACCAGTGTTTGAAGAAGGGTTGTAGCGTTCTTGTTGTTGAACACGACACTGGTTAGAAATATGACCTATGCGTCCCCATTTAAAACACTTTAAGGGTTGAGGCGGTGGTCTTCTCATAACTGGATTTGGTTTCGGAAGACTAGGTTTGGTAAACTTTTGATTTTCAAAATAGGAAAGTTGAAGCTCTCTTTTAATTCGCGAGTGGGCTTCTAGGAGTGTTTTCGGATTTCCTGCACGAATTAGTTGTCCTAACCTAGGTTCTAAACCTGTTAGAAAAGTATTTAGGGCCATAGTCTCTATCAGAGAGTTTTGTGCCTTGTTTTCGTCTGCAGTGAGGGGACTTTTTTGAATACTAGAAAGTATTTTTGCATTCAATACTTGTAGACGGTTGAAAAAGGTAAGGGGTGATTCAGATGGTAGTTGTTTGAGTCGTTGTAGGTCTTGTATCAGAGAAGAAAGATCTCTCGAATCTCCAAAGTGTAAGTTCAAAAGTTGTTTTATTTCTAGAAATGAATTTGGATTTCTAGAACTAATAAGTTGGGCGGCTTTGCCTCTAAGTTTGTTTTTTATATGAATTACTAACAGGACCTTTTGGTCTGTAGTAGACATGCGATAAGCATGTTCACAGGCGTTTATAAATGTACCTAGAAAGATTTGGTCGCCTTCAAATTCAGGCACAATTGAAAATATTTCCGATAATTTATATGGCTCTACCTCCGGTTGAGACGTGTTTGCTGGTAATGCCATTTTTATTTACTAGAAAAAAAATTTAAATAAAATTTAAATATATAAAAACGTAAAAACGTAAAATGATTTTCGTCGCTAATATTTGGGAAAATAGTGGAAAGCGGGAAAATGTTTAGATAATCGAACAGTTTTTAAAACACAATAGTTTTGTTCAGTGGCGCAGCCAGGAATACGCTCTGGGGGGGGTTTTGACAAAATTTTTGGACAAATACGCTCTGGGGGGGGGGGGTTTGACAAAAAAATTTCAGAAATATTGCTTTATTTTCGTTAATTTGGGAAATGGGTAGGGTAATCTTTAGACCTTTGGGGGGGGGGGGGGGTTTAACCCCAACCCCCCCCCCCCCCGTGGCTGCGCCACTGGTTTTGTTAAAACAACAAAAATAAATAAATAAACGAGATGATTCAATAACTATACTTACATAAGCACTAGCATCTGAGCCGTCGTGTTCTCGTCGTGGGCTACCAGGGGCTTCACTAGGTGTTCCTTCCGTAGCTTGGGCAAGTGAGAGCGGTCTCGAACTTCGCTGGTCCTTTTCTTGTTAAGGGATTAGAATCAGCCGCTACCAGTTAGACACTTCCTGTTCTGACCAGCGTTGACAGATCCTACCGACTGCGCCAATTGTTATAACTCAAAATTCAAAATTCACTTTTTAAAACTTTTTATTTCACACAACTAATTTCTTTCAATAACAAAATAAAACAAAATATTGAAATCAAATTTTAAACTGACATAATAACGGTCTATAAAATTATGTGTCTTTTACAATAGTAAATCGGGGTTTTTATATTAACTATAATGCTGAATCAGTAACTTGGTAAGCGTAATTAATAATAAGGTAATAACCTGCGAAACAAAGAAACTGAGTATGTTGCATTTCTAGAAGTGTTGCAATAGGTCAATTATGACACGTGTAGGAACGGCATATAACATATATATATATATATATATATATATATATATATATATATATATATATATATATATATATATATATATATATATATATATACGTGCATGGCTATCTAACTGGGCTCCATACGTTACACAGGCACCCAGGCCTCCACTGTAAAGAATAAAGATTTTCGTGTATATTGCATTCAAATAGCATTAAATAGTAAATGTCTACGTGAGCAACGTGAGAGGGGTAAGAAATAAGCATCCAAAAAAGATACAAATTTTTACTATACTTTTAAATGTAACACGCCTCCATACATTTTACGTCTAGTAAGCCTCCTCTGTATAAATTTTTATGCGCACAGCGATCGCATACGCCTCCGACAACGTTGCCAAATTTAAGTAACGTCTTCAACAAGGTGGCACGTGGTAAATTCGTTTTTTAAACATATCAGTAAACGGCTTATAATATTATTGTAAAATATAGTGAACAGCAATACAAAATCTCCCATTCCGTCGGTCGCTCTGTCCGTTGGCGCGAAAACTTAAAAACTACTTGACGGAAAACTAAAATATTTTAGAAATATATTAGTCTGAGACCTAGCTTAAAACCCAAAATATTTCCGATTAACTATGTACAGCATGAACACTTTAAAACATTAATTTCTAAAAATAAGATATTAGTATCCATAATAAATAATGTAGTCAAATAAAAATGTTTGGGGCATAACAAACCAAAAAGACAGTGTGTTCTGCGCTTGCATTAAATTTTGTGGCATCCAAAAACTCATGGAAAATCCCGGGCCGGAAGGACAGTAAGCTTTCACCGTGCTGGGGATCATCAGACTGACGTAACCCTCAGGCAGCAGGCATAGTTCTGTTTTAGAAGAAGTGTTGACTATGCAGGATTGCTATTGATGGTTACGTCAGTCTGATGATCCCCAAAATTTTGCGCCACATTCAGAGGGTTGATCTTTTGACGTCTATCGCGAGAGAAAGTATTTTATTGGCGAAAAAAAATCTTTCGAGATTTTTTTCAGAACACGTTTGGGGGTGCCCAGATCAGGGAAAACATGGTTTCCGATTTCCGTCTGTATGCTGGCGCGGAAACTTAAAAACAGCGTGAGCGAGCACATTTTAATAAATAGTATCTATTTTTTGTTTAAAATGATACATTTTACACAAATTATACTTTGTATGTAGCTAAGTCTTTTACCGTTGATATAATAGTATTTTTTATTGTTTCTTTAATTCGAAAATATAAGCATTCTGATGAACCCAAAGCTTTCAGTGACAATTTCGATTTTTCTTACAACAGAATGTGAAAGAGTAGAAAAATGCTTGTTTAGTTTTGTAATAACTCTAAAACATGAGCTTAAAAGAAATAAACACGCAAATGACGATTTTACGTAAAAAAAACTTGATAAAATTTTTATACAGGGTGGGAAGTTTAAAAAAATCTTTTCTATGTCTTTTTCCCCGACTGGGATTAAGCGTAAGTTCGTGGCTTTTTCTTTTTTAAAGTGCATTTTACCTTGTATATAGAACAAACAAATATTATCTTTTTCTTCCCTCGCTGGAGGAGTTAATATTTTCTTCGTTTAATAATCGCCTCCCGAAATTTTTTCAGATCTTTATATTTTGGGGTTTCTGATTCACAAAAAAATATTTTCTCATTTCCGTCAGTCTGTCCGTGGGCGCGAAAACTTGCTAATTACTCGAACAAAATAAAAAAAAAACTGCATATAAATTAGGCTTTGTCCTGGCTCGAAACCGGCCAATAAAATTTATACAGGGCGGAATCCAACCTCAAAAACTATATTTCTGATTTCGTCGCTGTAACTAAAATACAAAAATTGTGTTTTGTCTATAGCTAAAGATTTTATGGTTGATATAATTTAAGGCACTGTTGATGCCCTAGATATAGGGCGGGCCACTTAAAAAATTTAATTTTGCTGGTTTTTGCTCTAGTTAAGGCACTGTATATTTTCCTACGATAATACTTATAATACTTAGTTGCATTTTACATTAGTTAGTTATTATTTATAAACTTGCATGTGCTACAGTTTGAGTTGATATTATAGCTTACTAGTTAATGTAGGTTACGTGCTACTGTTGACAATTAAAGACAAAATAGCTTGCATTTTGAAAGTTTATTATTATTTCACGACAGATAATCCATGCAAAGAATTTTATATATTTTCAGTACTGAACTGATGTACTGAAGTTATAAGAAAGTATATAAACTGAGGACCAAGTAGGAATTTATTCTTACCTTGACAGTAATTCTGAATTATTAAAACTGATTTTTTGTTAATTTCTTGTTTATTTTTTAAAATTGCATCGCTGACGCGCCACCCTTAAAAGTTTTAGGAGCCTAAGCCCGAGCTTCCTAGGCTTTTTGGATAATACGCTCCTGTATAGGGCGGACAACTTTAGAAAATTTAACTTAATATTTATAATATCTATATTATTAATGTTTTTCACATATAGCTCTGTCGCTGGCAAAACTATATGCACTTTTTATTTATTGTTTCATCGGAGTATTTATCCATTTTAACATATTAAATCTTATTTATTCTTGTCTAATTATCCTTTTTAGTGTTCCTTGAAATGGAATCACTTCCATTTCAAGGAACACTAAAAACGTCCGTCTGTCAGAGGGGATTTTCTCTGAAACTGTTCAACGTAATCATTTGAAATTTAGCACAGAGATAGAGTGTGGTGGATCAATTATAGACGTGAAGTATAGGAAGTTAAATTTCGATTCTGGGGGTTAATTTAGGGTGGCAAATTGGGAAATGGAAATTTTTTTCAAGGGCATTGTGTGGGGAGCCTAATGAAAGCTTATTGAAGAACGAATTAAACAATATTTATAACATGTTTTCTATGCATAAAAAGAACCCAATCTATTTGGGTGTCTTTATTAATTTTAATATTTTGAATGGATATTTTCTCGAAAGTCTATTTTAATATTTTTTATTAGCTAGTATGCCATGGAAAATATAAGGTTCTAAAATAAATTTGACCAATGCGTACCAGTGTCTTACTTAAGGTGGACACAAGCTAATAGCTCGGTTAATTATGGAATTTCATTTTTGGCGTGTTGATGCAGTCACAACGCACATTTCCACTGTTTTAAAATTTTTTCTACCTCATAGACGTACGTTTTCATAGTGGTTAAAAGAAAATTATTTGATGTGCTTTGGGACCCTTTTAATTAAAAAAAAATTAGATATGAATTTGCTACCTCCTGAAACCCGAATAGGACGCTTGACAGAGTTGCGTCAACATGGGCTTTAAGCTTTTTGTTTAACGCTATATTTTAACGTTGAAAGTTGTGTATTTTTCCATTTTTACCTATCATAAGGAGTTTTTTACATCTTTTTGTTTTTTATTGCCTTAAGTCTTTAACAACCCTAAGCAACACATTGACTTTAAGAGAAATCATAAGTAAGTAATAAAAACGTATCAAAATTGGTAATAGATTTCAATATTAAAAATAAATAAATACGTTTTACACCGAGAAAATTTTTTATTAACGATAAGTAAAAATCTAATTATCCTAAGTAAAAAGTTGTATACGATATGTGACAAGTATTTTCTGTACTTAGGGTAGCAAACACTAGGTTGCTAACACAGATTGCTTGCTAGTAGTTCATAGTTTAGTAGCTACGAGTACTAACATTAGTTATCATAAATAGTCATGTTATTAGTGGTAAGTATCAAAAATAATAACCACCAGTTAATGCTAGAATTGTCACAAGTACGCTCGTTGTTTATGGCTACTTAATGTTTATTAGTGGCTAGTATTTAGTTAGTAGTCATGTTATTAGTGGCAAGTATAGAGAATAGTAACCACTAGTTGACACTTTAATTGTCACTAGTATGCTCATCGTTAATGCTAGTTAATGTTTATTAGTGGCTAGTATTTAGTTCAGTTGCCACGAGTAAAATATTAATAGCTGCTAATAGTTGGTTATTTATGATTAGTATTTTAACTGTATACAGTAATGTTCAGGCTATTAGCCACTAGTAATGTACTTTATTTATCACTGGTATGTATGTTATTAGTAGCTAGTATAGGACTTAATTGCTACTAGTCGATGCCTTAATTATAGCAAGTAAACAGCTAACTGGCTGCTAGTATTAAAAATTAATTATATATTCACTTTATTACCATAGTACGGTTGCGCTTAATTCCTTTTTCACATTTCTCTTATTTTTAGCTTTTAAAACAAATGATTAAAATAGAAACCCTCAACAGCTAGCCAGAAATAGTAGGTGTCTATTATGTATGAAATCGGAAATACGGTTCTCCTTCAGAGGAAAGAATTGGCAATAAAAATACCAAAATATATTTTTATTATGACCAACTACAAGATTATTACTAAAATGGCATAAAAAGTTTTTTTGGTAACTTGGTAGCCAAGATTGGAAACACATACACTGTTTAATATTATGTTTCATTTATTAAGAATAACTTTATACAGGACGTCCATTTTAGTGATAGCAGTATTGCTATCTCTTAAACGGTAATCGCTGTGGGCTCAATTAAATTAGAGAGAAGCTTCCTGTTTAAGTCATAATTTCTGCTACGTTGTCAGTGCTGTTCTTAGTTTCCGAGATACTTTCTAATTTATGCTTCCTGCACTTTGGTTTCCAAATATTCTCTAACTTTACCGGAGAAAATTAATCTTGGCCCATAAATAATTTTTTGGTTGTTTCATCATCAATAAATTCAAAACTTCGTCTGTAATCTCTTCTCCTAAAAATTATAAAATATCTATAAATTTATTTATTTGATACCAAGGATTTAGTTGTTGATGAATCGTTGTTAATACTTAGTAAAGCTACTAAGATTAGGTTCGGTTGATGCCTTATCAACAAAATTTTGAATTCTATGGCATTAAAGCTTACTTGGACTTTGGCTATTTTTTTAATCAATTACAGAATGACCAATAACATCATTACAAATCATGAAACAGTAAACAATTTGCAAATGAAATAATTTTAGTAGTTCAAAATTTCCCTATTAGCAAGGATAATATAAACTTAACACCTACGTAAAAGTAAACTTATTGAAACGTATACGCATCAAAAAAAAATTAACTGATTGTGCAGGATATCTTACAAAATGGGACAGCCTAACCTCTGTATATTATATTATCAAATTTCATGTTTGGTTAAAACCTAAGTACGAGTAAATTTAATAGTTAGGAGACACTGATATTAGAAAATCGATATTTATAGACCTTTGATAACGCGTAGCATATAAATGGTACATTTAAAAAAAAAGTTACATGTCCCTACTTCGATACCTATACCTACATTCTCAAAATAAATTCGGTTTAACCAGAACTGACCCAAAGTCCAAGTTTTTACTTCCGACTGGACTTCCGATTAAACCGGATGTTGACATTGTTAGGTAGAGAATAAAAACTAGGATAGGGATATACAAGCGGTTTTTCTCTGCTCTGCACCATTTAAATGTTGCAAGCTGTCACGGAGCAAAACTGATCACTTCTCAAATATCAGTGTTTCGAAACCCAAGCATAGTGTTTCATATCATAAATACAGAATACTTTTAGAATCTTAAGTAGAATTTAAACATAAAATCGTATTTTAACTGTAAAATCAATCGATTTAATAAAAAAGAAATGTCACGATGCTTTTGTTACGTCCTAAAGGTTCGACGAGCAACTGTGAAACCCGTAAAAACACTAAATTAAACAGTGGTTTCCATATGCTTTAGAAGCAACTGCAAAACTAATCCCTTTAATGAATTAAATTTAACTATGCCTCATGGTCATGTCCTAAAGGCTCTACGAGCAATTGTGGAAAATTAGCTAAAAAGCCGGGTAGAAACCTGAATAGGAAATGGGTTTGCCCCCTGCCCCCCCCCCCCCCCCAAGGCAAATTTGAAATAATGCCCCTGGTGAGATCCTAAATTCTTTAGAAGCAACGGGGAAACCGGTTTATTAACTAAAAAATTTAAAAATGTCAGCAATTGAATCTTAAAAATACATGATTCACCTATAAATGTAAATACGTAAACACAAAGGACAAGCGTTGACGAGCAGTAACTTTCAAATGAAGGTTTTTTCTTTTATTTTTCTCTGGTTTTTTCAAACCTATTTGGCCACTGACCAGAGAGGTTATCAGAGAAGCCGAGGTTGGCTTGTGACATTCCCCATTCGCACGAAAAAACAGTAACTCTTTATATAACTTTAAAAATAAACATTCCATTTTTAACCAATCATTAAAATGTTCTTTTACGTAAAAAAATATCAATTTTAATTTACTAAAGCAGATGTCGGTACCTATGTTGATATATGAATACGAGATACACAAAGAGATATGGGTACCTAATTAGGTCATTAAATATTGTAACATTTACTTACTTTAATAACAACTTACCGAAAAAGTTTTTGTGTAAACAGGTTCAAGCCCCATTCCGTTAATAACTTCCGATACGCCATTCATTATGCGTTGCTACCTGTTAAAATCGTCTTGCCACTATGCATGCAGCTCAGATCAAAATAAAACACAAGTCGGACGCCAACGTGTACCGAACGCTCACTTAGCTCACCGAAGTTGCACGAAGCGAGTCGAATGGACCAGAGATGACTTGTGGCAATTATAGGGGAGAATTACCACAAGTAATCCGATTATTAACGATTATTATTATTTTTTAATAACACTAAGATAATAATGGCAAGAAGTCCATCACTTGCACTAAGTAAACGACTTTATAATGGTTAGTTATAATTATTAGCAACAAGCCATTATTTACGGTAAATAAAAGATTTTCTAGCCCTAAATAAAAAATTACTTATGACAATTAGAAAAATGTTAGCAACACAGTTTAATTGGCCGGTTTTTCTCAGTGTAGCATTTTAATAAAATCCTTCATTAAATGGGTGAAAATATAGTAGACTATTTAACCAGGCGATTCCAAACGTTTCGAGTAGTCAGTACACGTTGGTACTGACGACCGACGTTGGTACACGTTTCTAAAAAACATATTGTTGAAAATCAGCGACCAACATTTAATGCTAGTCGCCAAGAAATGAGCCGCTGAAATTTAACCATAGCGTTTTTAAAAACGTGTGCAAATGGATTCGCCAGCGACTCAAAAACTAAACATTTGCAGGCCCTTGTTTCAATAAAATTGATGCCACACAGAAAAAATTATGCAAAATCTCATTTAAAGTGTGTATGTTACAGATAATTATTATAATGTGTCGATTATACTACGCCGTTAAATATTACCATAAAAAGTTTTTCTCGCATTTTTTTAGTGTCAGGTAAATTTAAACAAAAATAACATGGTAATTTTGATAACTAGAACAGAAGGGTTTTGATAGGAACGTTTGATTGAAAAACTTTCATTCGAACACTTTTCAGACATTCCTTTAAGGTCCAAGAACTAGTTCTAGTTTTAGTGAAATTTTAACGATATAAATTGTTTTAGGAGCAGAAAAAGTTACACCTTTAGGGGCGTGTCTGTAAGTTTAGCTCATAAACAAACGAAAACATGCTCTTTAAATGGAAAACCAAGAATATCAAAAACTCCTAATATTATACTAAATTAAAGAAAAACACTTTAATATTTGTAGAATGAGAATTTAGAGTTCTCTAAACCACCTGAAGATGCCTTATATAATAAGGACTAAACAAATGATGGTAAAACAAGCTATTCTCCGGACTATATGTCCCTCCGAGTGCTGGATTACATACCAAAATTTGCCGTATTTTCTTCTAACAGAGTTAGATTGTAAAATACGTTTTCAGAATGCAAGAAACTACCAGGAAGAAGGAAACTTTTTCTTTAGTTAGGATGTCGTCACCTGCAGACCGGTTTCGAACTCTTTGGTTCTCATCAGTACAAGATAGACATAGGCGCTGCCTATGTCTTACTGCTTATACAGTTCGACATCACAGCTTCAAAAGGATTTACTTTTTCCGAAGGAAGGTATGTTCGTCTATCTTGTACTGATGAGAACTAAAAGTTTCCTTCTTCCTGGTAGTTTCTTGCATGTTAGAAGAAAATACGGCAAATCCAGCGCTCGTAGAGACATATAGTCCGGAGAATAGCTTGTTTTACCATCATTTGTTTAGTCCTTATTATATAAGGCATCTTCAGGTGGTTTAGAGAACTCTATATTCTCATTCTACATATTTACGTGTACACCTGACAAGTGACAAGTAGACTTCATTCAACTTTAATATTTGTTATATTACTCTTGCGCTTAATTTTTGACCACGCCTCTGTACAATATACGAACTTAAGTATAATCTCGACACCATTAGTGGACATCCCTCTAAATGTGGGCAATATCTCTTTTGTTTAGACTTGGTAATGTTTCGTGTTAGAGCGTGACAACAATTTAGCAAAAATAAATTTTAAAAAAGTTCTACTACTGTAACATACATTAGTAATAAGAGTATCTATTATCTATTTTTATCGTTTTCTTATCAAATAAAAAACTGTACAAATAAAGTTACAGACCCCTATATCAAAGCGTTCACCGATCTTATACACATACGTACATTTTCGGAGCCCCAATCGTAATTTCAGCAACTACTTTAAAACATAAAATAATCATAAAAGTAAATTATTTACACACGCTTAAATCTTCCGTATTATTGGCCTCCTTACCTTGTTGTCATATTTCAGAGGCATAATAGTACGGAGAGCATGTGGAGGCAAATTCGTCAGTACCATTAATTAAAGTGTATATGCGTATAAAACGGTGGCGCCCCGTAGATAAAATATTGTGAACTGCATTGTATAACTGTACATATTATCGTATATCGACCCAAAAAGCCTCCGAACAAAAATTTGTGAACCTTCTTCTGCTGACTTAAATCTACAAATAAATCCATTATACACGCAAATTCGCTTTGGCCTCCGATTTTGCGAATGCGCCTCCGATTTTGGAGGCGTGTTCTATGAAAGCATATATATTTTGGAGGCGTAAAAGACATTTTGCATATATATATATATATATATATATATATATATATATATATATATATATATATATATATATATATATATATATATTAGGGTGTCCGTTATTTCCCGACTTTAAAATAATCAAAGCTCGGTAGTTATTTCGGTTCTAGGACCCCAAAAACGGGGTTTCCCCAAGTTTGAGCTCGATCCGTTGCAAATAGCTGTGCCACCGCACACTTCATTTTTCCCATGTTATTTAAATGGGGAAGGGCATTTTTCTTGGTATTTTTGGGATTACACAATACTAATTCAGACAATCCGTTTACTAACTGTTGACTACCATTCTACAATGATATATTTACATGTAGGAACAGTTATTTAGCCCATTGGTAATTTTTTTTTTAATATACAAAAAAAATTAAAAAAAAATTACGAATGGGCTAAATAACTGTTCCTACATGTAAATATATCATTGTAGAATGGTATTTAACATTTAGTAAACGGATTGTCTGAATTGGTATTTTGTAACACCAAAAATACCAAGAAAAATGCCCTTCCCCATTTAAATAACATGGGAAAAATGAAGTGTGCGGTGGCACGGCTATTTGCCACGGATCGAGCTGAAACTTGAGGAAACCTCGTTTTTGGGGTCCTAGAACCGAAATAACTACCGAGCTTTGAATAATTTTAAAGTCGGGAAATAACGGACACCCTAATATATATATATATATATATATATATATATATATATATATATATATATATATATATATATACTACTCTAAAATCTGTTTAGTATTTCGAAAAAATTAATATCTTAATAACTTGTAAAATAGCTTTTGTCCTGAGTGCGACTCTGTTGTCGCATCGTGATTCCGCTCACTGATTATTAGCATGTTTTTATGATATATACAGGGTGTTAGTAAAGTATGTGGCCAAAATTTAGGGTATTATTCCTTACTTAATTTTAAGACAAAACATAGGTCCTAAACGACTTTGTTTTTAATACACAGGGTGTTGAATTTTTGTAAAAGGTTTTTCCTAAATAACTTGAGGACGCAAATTAGTATAAAGTTGAAATTTGGTGACAATTTTTAATGCATAAAGGATAAGGGGGAGTCTTGCTAGTTGCCAAATTTGTTTAAAGAAGTGTTTTTGTTTTCATGGATCTCTTACTTTTTTGATATTTTTAACAAATTATACTAATAAATAATGTTATGTATAACTTTACATTTTTTTGTTCTTATCGAAAACGGCCCATCCAAGCAAAAAAATTCAAGAGATGATTTTTGTTCAGCTTTATTTGCTATATTTTTTTATTCGAATGATATTTCGAATGATCATTCGATTATTAAAATCATTCGAGAGCTAATATTTCGATTATTTAATTCATTTGATTATTCCCAACACTAGTAGTGATGGGATATCTCGAATGAAAAATAATAGATCATTCGATTATTCAAATCACTCGAGATATCTCGAGAAGTCAGCGCGATCATTCGAATGATTTAGCCGAGAGATTATAATATATCGCCTTTTGCCGCTTCGAATGACGAGACGAAATACGAAATGACGCCGTCGCCCGTCGCCGACTCGGCACTCGACGTTGTGTTACCATGCACATTGTCTCGGTCTCGGATGTTTTTTTCATTCGAATGATTGTTTATTTCGAATGATCCTTCGATATCGATCGAGCATTATTTCATCTCTCGACAACGCATAGTGTTATTAGCACGTTTTTATGTTATGTACAGGGTGTTAGTAAAGTATGTGGCCAAACTTTAGGTTATTATTCCTTACTTAATTTTAAGACAAAACATAGGTCCTAAACGACTTAGTTTTTAATACACAGGGTGTTGAATTTTTGTAAAAGGTTTTTCCTAAATAACTAGAGGACGCAAATTAGTATAAAGTTGACTCTTGGTGACAATTTTTAATGCATAAAGGGGAGTCGTGCTAGTTGCCAAATGTGTTTAAAGAAGTGTTTTTGTTTTCATGGATCTCTTACTTTTTTGTTACTTTTAACAAATTACACTAATAAATAATGTTATGTATTTACCTTTTTTTATTTTTAGCGAAAATGGCCAATCCAAGCAAAAAAATTCAAGAGATGATTTTTGTGTAGTTTTATTTGCTATATTTTTTCATTCGAATGATTATTTCGAATGATCATTCGATTATTAAAATCATTCGAGAGCTAATACCTCAATTATTTAATTCATTCGATTATTCCCAACACTAGTTTCGAATTATTTGTAATCGGCGTACTTCGGCGGCAAGCAGCATTGGCCGCGCGATACGTTACGACTTGTCGTGCCGCTGAGCGGCAGACCGATAATCTTGTACAAGCACAGTATTGCTGCGTGTCGTCGGATATCATGGACGTGTTGGAAGAAGATGGTGAACACTTAATTAATTTGGTATCTCAACACCCTCATTATTTGATTCCAAGCATGCAGGTTATAAAGATCAAGTGTTAAAAGAGAGTATTTCGAAGGAAATAGCTCGAGAACTAATTAAAAACAGTAAGTATTAAATCAGAGGCCAAGCAATAAAAGAAACAAGAGCATCGTCGCGTCACTAAACAACAAGATGGTGTACTTGAATATCTTCGAGAAAGAGACAAATCACGCCAGTCGGTTTTAAGAAATAAATATCCCACAACAAAGTAACGAGAACGAGATAGGCCCTTTTGTCACCCATATGAAAGAAGTTTTAAAAACACTGCCACCTTTACTACAAATTCAGGCAAGAGAAGAACTTTTTCAAGTTCTTACCAAATACGAGATGACGGCTCTTCAGACTCCTTTGCCAAATACCACCACTAAAATTTAAACTGTTTTTTATTCAACCGGCAGTAATTTCTATATATGATTTCATTCTCATTTAAATGCCTTTTTATCAGTGTCTCAAAGGAGCCTTCGTTGATTCTGTACCTATACATTGGTAGTACTGGTTTTCTTTTTAAATGTAAATACAGCAGTAACAAGTCATCGTCTTCCTCTTCCTCTAAGAGAACTTGCTGCATTATATTATTCATTGCTGAAGACAGGCAATAAAGCTAGGCCCGACAGTAACGATAACGGCGCTGCAACTGCAGTTGCCTTCATCAGAATGTTGAATGACGACAGGTGCTGCTCAGCGACAACTGCTGTCGTCTGCCGCTGCTGCTTGCCGACTGCCGCGTTCTTCGAAAGTCTACCTTTAGCCTACATGCGACAGGACAAATTGTTTGGTTAATATAGAGGTGTAAATATTCTAGCATTTTAAAAAATTATACCTTCTGTCCATTTGGAAGGACATAGTAGGTACTTCCGAAAATTTTTCAAAAACTAAGAATATTTTCCAAAAATGTTTTTCCGAAAACCAATTTTTCACATTTTTTATAGCCCTTTTCAAAAGTAAATTTTTCTCAGAAAACGTTTTTTTCCAAATTAAATTTTTTCGAGAAACACTTTTAGAATATTATTTTTTTGAAGAAACGTTTTTTTAAAAAAGTAATTTACGACATAGTAACGTAGCAAATCAAGGGAACTTGATTAAACCCAAAAAGGGTTCGTTTAGGTTTGTTCGGGATTCCGTGGTTTTGTTAAAATTTATTCATTTATTTAGTGTTCATAATTCAATTTTCAAAATACTGTTTTCAGCAAATATACTTATGGTTCTTTTAATAAAAGATATTTAAAAGAAAAGTGTTCTTTCGAAACATGTGTTTTCGAGAAAATATTTTCGAAAAATTTAATTGATTCGTTTTCGAAAAAGCTGTCAGAAATAGGGGTTTTTTGGTAAATATTTTTGTGGTCGTAGGAAAAATATTGTACATTACTCGTGTGAAAGTAATTTTCGCACACTCGTGGGATTATCGCACTCGGCTATCCCCTCGTGCGAGATCAACACTTGCTATGTAATTTGCATTTAACTAGTTACCATTCTTTTGAAAAAATGAAGTAAATGTTGATACAATTAATTGCATAAGCTCACAAAAAAAAGAGTATCGTATTTTGGACAACACAAAACAAGTTACTTTTGAAGGTTGGATTTTAAAAATCATTTTAGGTAAATGTTAAAACCAAATTTCCTCAAAACTGATTTTTTTGAGTTTGTTTTGCTTGTATATCGGCGATTTATTTCACAAGACCTTACACAGAAAGCAACTATTATTATTATTTTTTTGATTATAATATTTTGTTTACTCATATCTTGTAATATAATAATTCAGAATTTATCATCCCTCCACCCTCCCCAACTGTCGTCGTCACTTGGTGTAATTGGGATAATGGAATTTTTTTGCTCGATATCATATTAAAAAATAATGGTTAAATGCGTGTGTATAAGTTTTTATTTTAATAAAATACAATAAATATGTATAAATCTAAAATCTTTGGATATAAAATACATGGCAAATTTTTAACAAAATAAAATGTCTAAAATCACAATCGAGGTATTCATATATGTTCTTAGGTTTAAAAGATTGTCAGACAATACCATACATAATTTTTAAAGTCGATTCATATATTATCACTGAAAAGTGTATTAAAATTAAATCTAACGTGCGTGTATCATTATAATATATATAAAAAAAATCACAACTTTACGTATAGAGCGTGGTGTCCAACCATTCCTCCAACGAAAACGTGGCGATGTCGGCACCGGTTTTGTCTTTGGCTTTAAAGATATCTGAAAATTAAAAATATACATAAAGCTACATAACTTTAAAAAGCTACCACCAACCCCGGTTATTAGGGACCAATAAAGTTAAAACGACTGTTTAGTAGAAAAGGCCTATTGGGAATATATTGTCAAATAGTATAATATAACATTATTTTGACGTACAATAGAGGTAGAGCATAGATTTAGAAACAAGGAGGAAATACCAATATTTAAACTTTAAAGCAATCAGATATTCCGGGGTTACTCGTAATCTCGCCAACTATTTGGCCACCCAATGTTTGCCAACTGCTGATACCCAGGCTTTTAGTTATGTCGCATATTTTTAAATTGATAAATTGTACTAAGATACCGCAATTACTGTAGGTTAAATATCTTATATCGTAAATACCACAGGGTAAACCATATGACTAACGATTAATAAAATAAACATTATTTTTCGTAATAATAAATTTTTAGTAATTTATTTTCATTGCATGAAATTTAGAGTGAGAGTGGCAACGGCGCTTTTTCTCCGTAATACGTGCCGCAGTCCGGTTCATTAATGACTCAATGACTTAAACATTTGTCAAGGTGGTAGTATTTACAAGCGTCTACAGATCCCACACTAAAAATTTTGCTTTGTGCGTCTGTGGTTGCATACGCTTCTGTTTTGGCGTTTTCGTTGTCACATTATATGGGGGAGCGTTGAAAATTACTAGTTTTATAATACAAGGGCTTTTAAAAAAGTAGATAATGTAATATTTTGTGCTTTACATCGCAGTCTGGACATTTGAAGGCACAAACTGTTTGACCATTTAGTATTGGTGTTTTATAATAAGAAAAAAAATGAAATAAAACTAGTATATAAATTTTTCCAATGTTCTATTTTAAAAAATCTTTAGTTTACTACCCTAAATGCCTCCATTACGACCTAGATATATGAACTATTAATACTATAGTAGAACGAATTTTGGACTTAAAAGAATTAAAAAATAATAAAATGTCTAAATCTCCTTATTATGACCAGAGCTAGGCAGTAGTTAACTACTTTTTCTGTAAAAGTAGTCGTATTCTTACTACTTTTTTCTCCTAGTAGTTATACTCGATTCTGTTAAGTATGCATAAAATATTCGCAAAAAGTAGTTAACTACTCAGTGCTAACTACTTAAGGTATTTTAACTATTTTGGTGTAATGTAACTACTTTTAAAAATATTTAACTACATCCCTATATTACGTCATTACATGACGTGTACGTTGACGCGTGCCAAAAATCTCGTTAGAACAAGTTCTCGGAAATTTCTCGTCTGGCGTTTCCAGTCCAGTAAGCGATAAGCAAACCTAATATAGAATTTGTAGGTTTTAAAAGTTTTCAAAAAATCAAAATTTATTATTTTTAAATACCTACCTCGTATTCCTTTTACCTATGATTTAGTTTTGTATTTTTGTACCAAAAAGGAACTGAGTCAATAATTTATGTTCAAATTTAAGTCAGTGGACAGTTAACTTTACAATAAAGTTTAAATAATAAAAAGAAATTATTTTATTTTAAATTTTTTTATTTGTTATAGGTTCAAGTCCTTTTTAAATCATTTTTGTAAGTACAGCTACGGCACTGGTTTTTTGAGCCACAACGGCACATGTCTGGTTTGGTTTGTAGTTAAAAAAGAAGTTAAATATTTAACTTCTAACTACTTATATAGTAGTTAGTAGTCTAACTACTTAGTAGTTAGTATTTTAACTACTTTTTTGAAGTAGTTTACCTACCAAGTGGTTAAACTACTTCTTTGATAAAGTAGTTACTAGGAGTACTCCACTAGTTTTTTAAAGCTCTGATTATGACATTGGCATTAAGAAAAATAAGAAGCTGACAACAATAAAATTGACGTAATAATGTTGGGTGGATATTTCAATTCAATATTAATAGCTAACATTAAGTGCTCATTGCATAATAAACTATTTTTCCAAAGTTAAAAAAATTCCTTACTTTGATTAGAAACACAGAAACACTATAAAACACAGAACTAAAAAAGGCACCACACAAACTTATAAAATACAGTTTATCCTTAGGTTATGTAATTTTTTATTTAGCGCCAAATTGGCTAACCAAACCAAAACAGAAAAGTATGCAACCATAGATGCACCTGCGCGATAGTAAAGCTAAATGCCTGAAAGCAAAATTTTTAGTGTGGGATCCGTAGACGCTAGTGTAGTATTTTGTGTAACGTTTTTGACAGGACGGAATACACTACCTGTTGTAATGAAATTTTAAGTGATTTTTGGTTTTTCTTAAAAGGACTTTATTCATTTTGTATAAAAATAAAATTATAAATTCACGGTGACTAAAGTATTATTGTCAACCTTGACATTAGATTTGACTTGCCTATGAAGAAAATTTAATAAGGTAGCAGATATTTCGTTCGCAACTTGGATAGTTACGTTTAAAGTAAATTTAGGCTAAATAATTTTTAATTTGAAATATCTTAAAAACGATTGAAAGACTGTATAGGGTATGTTATACAAAAATGTCTAGAACTTCTCCTAGAATTCAAAAATGTGATAAAAATCATACCATCTAATTTAAAATAAGCGAGAAAATCGATGTTTTATACTATATTTTTTTTATTCGATGCTCAATTTGCCGATAATGAAATGAAACGGCCTTTAAGCATGTATTTAAAGGGGATAGCGCATACTAAATAAAGGAAGGAAAGTAATACAATTTTAAAATATTTAAACGGGATTATATTTATAAAAATTTATCGGAGGAGTTTTAAAGAAATAAATTTTGCGACACGAAGGGAAATGTTTAAAGTAAATTAATCAATTGCAAGTTAGAGCAAATTTAATAATTAAAAATTAGTAGAGAAGCGTTCACACAAAGAAGACGTTGAAGTTTATCAAGAAATAATTGATTTAAAATTATTTAAATAACTAAGTGGCCAAATAGTTGATCATATGAAGTTCTGGAAACAAATTATTAAATAATTATTCAAATTAACTTACGTGAATAAAAGAACAAACACTTTGATTCAATTTCAATTGAGAACAATGAATTTAATTCATTTAATTTCACCAAGAAGTATAAAATCTTTTCTAACTGATTGAACATTCTAAAGAGGAATAAAACTACCCTTTGTCCTGCTGTTCAAAATGGTGAAAATTTCCCCCTCTTAATAAAGAAAATCTTTTAATTACCCTAACAAGACCAAGAAATCGGTGCTTTGTCTTCTATGATTGCCTGGCGAAAAGGACCGCCCTGTCACGTACGCACAGAATTATCGACCGAGCTGCTAAGTTGCTAAAGATTGCACAATATGTCGGCCTAGATAATTTTATAGCTTTGTTGTGCACACGTTAGGAACACCTGCAAGCCATAAATGTCAGAGAAGAGAGGAAAAACAGCCCCCTTTGCAATAAAAAAGTAATAAAAGCGTGATGATTCATGCAGATTCCTTTGTTTGGTTGAAAAACAAGGCTACCCACGCGTCAACTTTTCCGAGGAAGCCGGTCGTAAAACTTGTTGTTTGGCCTCGATTCTGCGAAAGGGGTCGTAAATGGGGAAATATTTATGGGAAAATTGGCTATTTAAGCGGGAAGACGCCTGCTTGGACAGTCAGTACAGTTAGAATTTGCGAGATGTAAGCAAAGTCCCTAATGGTTTAAATCGCGATTCTGTCCACGGGAAAGTTCAAAAGTCTGGATACAATAAAACACGGTGTTAGTAGGAAGTTTTGGAGCTCGTCGAATTTTTTGACAAAAGCGCGGAAATATAAGTGAAAAAGTAAGGGCGCTTAAAAAATCAAAGATGTTGTCTAGAATTAATGGAAAATTATTGTGAATTTTGAGACAATTGTGAAAAGTGTAATATCGGGTGGCTCCCAACCGTAATTTGTGGTAATAAAAGTGTAATTGGTCCAGAATTTTGCGTTTTACTGTTAGGGAACAGGAAAACATAGAAATTAGTTAGAATATACAAATAAAAGTCAAATTCTCGTTCAAAAACGGGTTTAGTGCTAGAATCTCTGCAGTAAGTAATAAATTATTAAGAAGTATATTGCAAGGCTAGATAAGGGATTAAATTAATTGGTGGTTTAACAGCAGTTGACACGGGGCTCTTCCGGACTCCACGCAAAAGTCTTTCTTGTCACCGCCAGCTGTATTCCTGGGTTACCGCTCGCCCGCCAACCAGATAAGGAAAAGAGAGAAAGGAATCAGTGGTGGGTGTTACAATAAGATATATGAATGATCCATAAAAATCTCCAAAACTTTCATATTTAACATTTTTCCCATCTTTAAAACTAAAAAAGTTATCAGGCCTGTTCACTTTTATTTGGATACCTGGACACAAAATGTATATACTTTTTCTTTATTAATCTTACCGATCATAGTTTTCACTTTAATAGCACACATCATGAAATCGTCGAACTGG
Organism: Philopedon plagiatum; assembly: GCA_963971165.1. Classification (NCBI taxonomy): domain Eukaryota; kingdom Metazoa; phylum Arthropoda; class Insecta; order Coleoptera; family Curculionidae; genus Philopedon; species Philopedon plagiatum. The sequence goes on from OZ020194.1 coordinate 28,005,040, forward strand.
ATGTCTCCATTTTTGTTTCCATATCTGTTCATCAATATGCTTAGAACCCTGGTGTTTAAACGGTAACCTGCTGAATGCAACGCTTGCCGGAGTTCGAACCCGCTAAAAGTACCGGAACGGTCTGCGTCATACAGTGTCCATGCGTTCTAAAGATTAATAAATTAACCTAAAAATATATCGACCAACCACCAACAGGCTACGAAATAATAAAAGAATATTTCATCCTTCATTTGACTTTTGGCTGACAAGGAGAGGCTCAAATGTTCGACTCACCGATTTGCTTGAAATTTATCAGGTATTATTGGCGACTCAAATTAAGAAAGCCAGCTGCAATCAGTTGATTTTTAACGGGAAAGAAGGGCTCACTCGACAACAAAATTGACAGAGATGCCAAATAACATGATAATGAAGATAAAGAAACGAAAACATTCCAGGTTATAGTAGTTAGCAAATCGGCTGACGAGGATGTTACGTTCTTAATTTTAATCGCCAATAGAGGCCCATACCACCGAACATTAAACGTTCGGTGCCCATATGTACAACATAATCCCCAAGCGCAAAAATGCACCTCCCAAAAATAGGCGGGAATAGCATTTAAATTTGTCATCGTTTAAACGCAACCGTGTCTGCCATCGGACTCTGTGGTGCTTCGTTCGAAATTATATTCGCGAATCCTATTTTTTTAACTCAATCTTTTTTTTTATACTTATATTTACATTGTGAAAAGAATGTAATTTTCATATGTGATAAGATAAATAAATCCATAAATATTAGGATTTTATTATTTAACATATCAACCTGCAATAGGGGTGTACTTACATTAAAAATGGAATGCATAATAAAACTGAATATAGGTACCATCGAATATGATTTCAATTAAATTATTTTAATACGTCATTAACGGTAATATTAAATATGAAAATTACATCCATTTCACAATTCATATAAAAAAAGATTGAATAGAAAAACAAAATTGAATTCGAGAATAGATTTTTGAGCCGGGGACCACAAGGAGAGGATACCATTGTTTACATTTTAAAATATTCAGATATTCCAGAGCTACTCTTAATTTGGTCAACTACATGGATCCCCACCTACTATTAGAGAATGGCTGTGGTCAGCTTTTAGTTATGAGGCCTATTTGTAGATTAATAATTTTTATACTAAAATAACAAAATTACTGTAGCTTAACATTTGCAATCGTAAATACCACAGGCTAAAATGTTTAACTAAAGAGTTAATAAAATATAATAATATGCCGTTATTTCTCGTAGCAATAAATTTTTAGTAATTTATTTCCATTACATAGTTCCAAAATTTGGAGTTATAGTGGCAACACTTTTCCTAGTCCTGTTCACTCATGGATTAAACAGCTGTAGGGGTGTATATTTTTGCGTAACAGTGGAAAGTGGTAGAAAAATTTTCAACCCCCTAATCTTGGCATGGGTCCCGTAAGTAGCAACAGAGATATGTATATAACTTTAAAATTTCTATATCCGCCCCTGAAGCTACCCGCTGCGCCATCCTATTCTTGTGCAGTCTATGAAAATTCTAAATGCGATTTTTCTCGCGTATTTTTAAAAGGTACACTAAAAGGCTTAGGAATTATACTGTACTTGTGGACCTGACAAATTTAAAGTAAATCGGCGACACGGCGACCCGAACGTCTAAGCCTCTCTTTGTCAGATACAGCTATATACACTAGGGTGTCCGTTATTTCCCAAGTTGATTTTTTTTCTTGCGACGCCCTGTAAATTTTTAGTTTATCGTCTAAAAAAAAATGTCAGACCAAAATAAGCCCTTAATATTCAGAATAAACCTTGCGCTTAAGACGATACATTTCCCATTTAAATTACATGGGATTTTGCCACTTTTTACAATTAATTTTTTTTTCTCGGGCAAGAGGACTTATAGCAATGAGACATATTCTTATAGGAAATTGAACGCTCTACAAAAAAGGTCTCTTATGATTTTTCGATTAATTCGCTCCTTCAAAAGTTATTCAAGGTATTAAATGCGACTTAGCGCGCTTGAGTGAATAGAAAATCCGTGTGTTGGCGGGAATGCTTGTACTGTAATTTTGAGTCACTTACTGTATTGAAGGGAAATTTCATGAGAGTATACAAAAATTTATAAAATTCGATAAAAATTAGTTGACTGCGTGTTATAAATGAATAGTCTCAAAAATTGTTCAAACTAGAACCAGCTACCTGTTATGCGGTATATTATTTTCCATGTTTAAAATTTTTTTACCCTAATACCACCAGAATTATCTATTTTTAGAAATAAACTAATAACTTTTATCGAATAATAATCACTTTGCCGTAAAAGTAAAAAAATCTGAAAATTTATATAGAGTTCAAATTTCACCTTGAATAACTTTTGAAGGAGTGAATTAATCGAAAAATTATAAGAGACCTTTTTTGTAGAGCGTTCAATTTCCTATAAGAATATGTATGTCTCGTTGCTATAAGTCATCTTGTCCGAGAAAAAAAAATTAATTGTAAAAAGTGGCAAAATCCCATGTAATTTAAATGGGAAATGTATCGTCTTAAGGGCAAGGTTTATTCTGAATATTAAGGGCATATTTTGGTCTGACTTTTCTTTTTAGACGATAAACTAAAAATTTAGGGGGCGTCGCAAGAAAAAAAATCAACTTGGGAAATAACTGACACCCTAATGTACACTCAAGTACCAACAAATGAGTCAACTAAAATTTTGATGAAGGTTGATGTTTAATAGATTTTTGAACTTTTTACTGACCTTAATAAAATATTTTACAAATGGTAGCTGCATTTATCAAGAATATATCATGTGCTTTTCGATTTTTTTAAACAATTAATTTGTATAGTATAGGTATGTATGTATTACACGAGGAAAACAAATATTGCCCTTTTTTATCATTAATTTATAAACGGCCGGCCCGTAGCTCGGTGGGTAGTGCCGCAGAAATGCGAAGCGAACTCACTCGATCACGGCGCGGCGCCGTACTTGGTTCGATTCCGGTGCTGTACCATAAAAAAGTACAGGTCTGGGTGTTTGTGATTGTCAGTATGAATGAAGTGTATGTATGGTGTATGCGTGCTGAATGAAGGAGTGGTAGAGGAATTCCTCCTCGACCGCGGGGGTACCACCCCACACACCCTCCTAAAGGACAGGTGAAATTCTTAGGAATTTTTCCAGCTCTGGGTGTGTGAGTCGGCTTTGATCAATACAACCCACTGTACCTTAGTACTTAGGCTTGCTGCCTTCGTGGGTTGTATAAATATAAAAAATATCCTGTAGAGCAACTAAATGGTAGAATAATGTTCTGACATGTTTTGATATTAAATCTTATCCATCTTCAACATTACCCTTTTTGACTAATTTCAAAATAGGCTTTTTAAGACAAGAGTAAATTTTTTAAAGAAATCCCCTCGCTTTCCTTTGGCAAAATATACTCTAATAACGAATGAATTCCTAATTCACTGGTCACATAGCTGTCAGAAGCAAAACTCCACTGAGCAGGAAGGATCGAGAGGTCTGAGGACCCTAAGCAACGTCAGTAGTCAGTAGCGTGGCACATGCTAAACCCGGCCGGGAAGCCCTCAACCTGCATTTACTTTATTAAGGCGGCATTCTCCACGTGGCGTCCACGTTGGCCAACCCAATTTCATTTTGATATGGTTTTTCGGCTTTAAATTTTTAACAATAACATTATAGGTATAGATTAATATCCTGCAAGCAATTTTCAGTTAATTATTTGAAGTTTCAACGTGTATAATGATGTCATTCAGAAGATTAATAGGTATGTTAAAAAATCAATAGTCTTTTTACCATTTATTTTCCTGAAAAAAAATATCTTGAAACTTTTATTAATACTCTAAAAAAATACGTATAGAATATGAATCTACGCTTAATATTGGCACAATATTCATACAATAGAAAAATAAAGCAAAAAATAATTGTACTAAAATGAAATTAAGTTGGCCAACGTGGACCCCACGTGGAGAATGTCACCTTAATGCAATAAGCTTAATGTTATTGGGCTGTGATATTTGTTTTTGTGGTAAAAAAGTTTTAAAAAGCAATTTTTTAATTAAATCACGAAGCAGGTATTGACATGAATCAAAAAGGGTAATTAATATTGGGAGTGAATAGGCCCTAATACTAAAACATTTTATTTCACTATTTAGTTGCTCCACATGGTGTTTAAAAATTAAGTATGAAAAGGCAATATTTGTTTTCCATCGTAGAAATAGCTTAAAAAATGTTTTATACCGAAATGTACATAATATTTATATAATTATAAATAATTTTTGTCTTGGGTTTTCAAGTAATTTTCAAGCTGAAAACACTTGGTTTTGCACTCGTAAAATGATTAAAACCAACCTATGGTCTTCTGATGATACTCACAAGGTTATAAAACAAGTGTTAAATTCAAAAATCTTTTGGTGTGTTGTAAAAAGCTATAAAATAGTTTTATAGTAAATTAGGTAAATGTTCAAAAATTACGAGATTTTATCTCAATGAGGAAAAACAATATCATTGCCTGTTTACCTTCCAGTTTCTAAGAGATACCCACAGTTTCGTAAATTCTTCATATCCTAGTTTTCCAGATCTATCAGTATCCATCATCGCAATCATACTCCTACAAATATCTTTTGAAAATCCATTCTTTGTGAGATCTACAAAAAAAATATAATATCGAAAAATGACACAGAAGTTTGTCTCTTAAGTCGGCGTCAGACGATAAAAATAGCTTCTATAAAAGTCATTGTATTGTTACCATAGCAACTCAGTATAGACTATTTAAGTGCAAACATGAACTTTTATAAAAGTTAAACTTCTATTATAGCAGTACACAAATAAATATGTATTTAATCCCGCAACTCTACCTGACTTTGACATAGTTTTATAGAAAAAATAGGGTGTTTGTGAAACATTAGATTATAAGATTTAAAAAGAACACGAAAAAAGATTAAAAATCATGGTATATACAAATATTACGCAAATTGGGCGTTTTAAAAGAAAAGCAAAAGAATTGGTTTAGGGAGTGATGATGTGATACCTTCGTTTTTCTATGTATGTCCCTTCAGAACAAAAATTTATATACCCAATAACGGCATTGACCATGTTTTATCCAACTGCTATTATAAAAGCTATTGTGTACACTATTTTCAGAGAAGCTCATAACAGTAACTGCTATTGTACTTTTACAGCAGACACTTTCATGCTTCTTTTACCCTCTGACGCCGGCTTTAAAACTGAATTGGTCATTTCAGAAACAACAGAATAACCCAAGTCCAAAATTATAGGTTTGGGTTATTATTTAAAACCCCTTTCCATTCTATGCTGTTTAATAAAGTTTTAAGTTATTATCAAACACATGTTCCTATTCTATGCTGTGAAACCTATACTGAACATACTAACATATATTTTCCAGTGGTTATTGTGATATGTATAAAATAGCTGTTCCTTTTATAAACAAGGTTGGTACAAAATATAAGTTTTTTTGTAACTTGACTAGTGTGGTGTCTGAGTGGAACGTCAATTTCGGCAAAATGTTGTATAATATTTAAAGTCATGACTATGTTCTTTCGACGTACAATAATGCGTTTATGTATATGTTAATTCAATACAATTGAAAGCAAAATATCCATTTTGGTAACAACTGATACATTTTTTCTTATCTTCTGACAGCTCACGAAGACCAAAGTCTAAGTACTGTGTACCGTGGGTATACTGGAGAAATCCGACTCACACATCCAGAGCTGGATACATCCTTAGGGATTTCACCAACCCTTTAAGAGGATGTGTGGGGTGGTACCGCCTCGGTCGAGGAAGAATTCCTCTTCCACCTACCAACAATTAACAATCACAAATTATCCTTGATCGAAGCGGGATTCGAAGCCGCGCCTCTCGGTTGCAAAGCTGGTGCCGTACCAACTCGGCCACAGGAGACATGTGTTATTTCTGAAATGACCGATTCAATAATTAGTTCCGTAACAGAGTAAATAGTCCGTGTAAAAACGTTTTAAACGAAAAACTCAAATCAACACAACAGTTTATAATAAAGAAATACACACCCATGCAAAGGCCCAAAGCCAAAAAATATAGGGAAAACGATTATTGGTGGAAATATTTCAGTTACTCCATTAGTACCTACTATCAAGCCTATGAGTTAAATACTACATTATTAAGTAACATGCAACGTTAAAAATTCGCCGGTACTTGTTAGTTTTACATGCAATCACTTTCAACTTACCTACCTTATGACCGATAATTGACATTTGGATTGTGAATTAGATGGAAGATTTTCCTATTCACAGGTTCACTTAACCATCAAAGCTAATGGATGGATGCGGGAAACGGGTTCGTGAAATATGCATTTCAAAAAACAATTTTTCGAAAGCAAATTTTTGAAGACATAATTTTCGAAAAACAGGATTCTCGAAACCATTGTTTTCAGAAGGATACATTTTCTAAAATCAAAATTGTTTAAAACTAAATGTCCAAAAATATTTTTTTCAAAAAAGAATTTTCCCAAAACTAACATTTTCTAACAGAATAATTTTCAAAAAACCAAGTTTTCTAAAATAAAATTTGCAAATGAGTTTATCTAAACAATATTTTACAAAAAAAAAAAAAACAGAAAAATCCTGAGCAAACCTAAACAAGAAAAACACAGATTCTACTTTTTTGGGTTTGATCAGGTTCGCTCAGTTTTATTAAAGTTTGGTCAGGATATCTTTCTGTCTTTTATTATTATTATTTTTTATGTAAACTTTCCATTCGTAAATTTTGTTTCAGAAAATATTGTTTTTTCGAAAAAATTTTCGTTCGAAAAATAGTGTTTTAAAAAATTTTGATTTTCGAAAATTTACCCTCCAAAAAATGTTTTCGATAATTGGTCTACGAAGATTTTGTTTTCGAAAATCTCTCATAGACCCTTGAAAAACCTAAACCTTAACTGTACAGGGTCTTCCAACGAGGACTGAACAGGGGCTCATTTTTGAGCTTCTTTGTATTTAAAGAAAAATCTAAAATAGCCAATCGATGTACTTTTTCCTGTAGAATTCAAAAATGAAACCAAAAATTTATTTGAACCAGAAACAAAAGAGTTACGCTATGGATAAGGTGTTTTTTAAATGGAACATAAGCTTTTTTTATACGATTTTCGGAACGAGTGATTTTTTTTATGTCCGTTCTGATTAAAATATTTAATATTTATTAAATTTTAATGTTTTATCCAGTATAATTTAACTTCAACCTGTTTGAAACATACACTAGGTAATAAAGGTAAAATCACCTTGAAATCCTTCAAAGTCAAAAAATTTGACAAATTTACTATAATATTGCCGAAATGAAATATTCATTAGATGAGAGATTGCAGATTGTTATCTTGTTCTACAAATGCCAAGAAAATGCAAGAGAAGCAAGGAGAAGATTTATCTCTCATCTAATGAATATTTAATTTCGGCAATATTATAGTAAATTTGTCAAATTTTTTGACTTTGAAGGATTTCAAGGTGATCCTTCAAAGTCAAAAAATTTGACAAATTTACTATAATATTGCCGAAATGGAATATTCATTAGATGAGAGATTGCAATAAATCTTCTCCTTGCTTCTCTTGCATTTTCTTGGCATTTGTAGAACAATATATCAATCTGCAATCTCTCATCTAATGAATATTTCGTTTCGGCAATATTATAGTAAATTTGTCAAATTTTTTGACTTTGAAGGATTTCAAGGTGATTTTACCTTTATTACCTAGTGTATGTTTCAAACAGGTTGAAGTTAAATTATACTGGATAAAACATTAAAATTTAATAAAAATAGCTGTCACAATATTATAGTTATTTGTTTTACTAGGCATAAAAGCACAAGATTTAATGCCGCGGCTGGTGTTTCATAGCCGAGCGTAGCGAGGCTATGAAACCAGCCAAGGCATTAAATCTGCTTTTCTGCCGTGTGAAACATATAATTTTTTCTTCAAATTTGTTCCAATTCCACGCAAAATCGACTTTTCCATATTTAAATTGCGTTTCATTATCAATATCCAAATAACTAAATTATTTTATCAAAGGTAACCGGGCCCTGCGTTACTATGTTTACCGCTGATGATGTTTGTTGAATATGTTTGTTTACTGTTTACTTTGTCATTGTCAATTTTAATAACCAGTTTGATTTAAATTATTACTTGGAAGGTTGCCTAGCAACGAACTTTTTCTGCCTAGGCAGTAAAATTGGACTTTTTCTGCCTAGGCATTAAAAGTACAACTTCTAAGCCTGCCAAGTGTCATTAAAAGGCCGCTTTTAATGTCATTTGGAGAAAAAATATTTTAATCAGAACGGACATAAAAAAAATCACTCGTTCCGAAAATCGTATAAAAAAAGCTATGTTCCATTTAAAAAACACCTTATCCATATCGTAACTCTTTTGTTTCTGGTTCAAATAAATTTTTGGTTTCATTTTTGAATTCTGCAGGAAAAAGTACATCGATTGGCTATTTTAGATTTTTCTTTAAATACAAGGAAGCTCAAAAATGAGCCCCTGTTCAGTCCTCATTGGAAGACCCTGTACATACATTGTACATCTATATTCCAAGACAACAGACTAAAACATGGTCAGTCTTCTGCTATAAGTATGTGTAGTAAATTACTAAAAGTTCCTATTTTGAGTATGCCTTGTGATTAAGTTATCAGTTATGAAATCAGTTCTAAATTGTTATGATATATAGGATTGTATAATTGCCCTTACAGGTGTAGGCACTTAGGCACATAGAACAATCTTACTTACGACATGAATGAGCCACTTAGGAATCCCGAACATCTGGATATAACAACCAAGTAGCCGATAGGCAAAAAAATTTACACACACACGTCTAAAGTTTACCACAGACCACTAAGGCACAATCGGAAAGCTGTAAAAGTAGCATTGATCTACTGGTAAGATGGTCCTGGTAGAAGACAACCTTAGAATATTGTTTTAGCGCGAAGAAGAACTTTGCAATCTTTTTAGTGTTAGTTAGAATACACCAGCTCACCCGAGGCAGGAATATTAAAAAAAAAGACATGACAAAAAACTTTTTGCTATGAGTTAGTAACATCGTTAAATATTATTAGTTTTGAGAATTAGGTTTTCAATTTTCGCAATAACTATAGTTTCAGGCATCATGCATTGTGATCTGTCTGTCATGCAAAACATACCAGCAAACGTGGCCATAAGTGACGTATTTTGCGCTGGTTTAGGCACTATTTCTGCCAAAGGAGTATCTTTACAAAAATGGCCACATATTAAACCAAGAAGCTGGTTAAAGAAATTGTCATTTTCAGTTTGTGCAGGTTCTGCTGCACTGCTACTTGGAGGTGCTGCGTTCAGTCCGTTAGCGTCCTTTTTGTAGTATACTCCACCATCAGTTTGTTTTAATTCTATTTAAGAATTCATAAACAAAAAAGGAAACGTTAGTGGCTTGAAGAACTGAAAAAGGTAGTGTGTGCATCTTAAGTATGAATTGTTCTTGTATACTTATGGGTCTGAAATAAGAGCGAGAGCTTATTGTCAACCCGGTCCGAGGATTTCCATTGCTCAATGCAATAACAGTATACGCTGTCTTTTTTGATCCGCAAAACCATCAACGTATTCTTTGTTTTTATTTAATACTGACGTTCAACTTTCTGCTGATACCAAATAATGCATTGAAAATTATCGGTAGAAAAATATTTACAAGATGAGCTAAAAAAAGCATAAAGGCAAATACTTCTGCTTTAACATTCTCACAATTTTTAAGTCCCGGGAATTTCATGAATCATAATATCTAACCCTGTATCAAGTAGAATCTATATGTCAACCTCTTTGGTGTCAACTCAGAGTGATATATAGCAGCTGATATTAGATTAGCACTACCGCGTTTTGGAACTACTTCTCTGGAAAACATCTACAAACGAATGTTATGTTATATAAATTGTCACTCAGCTGGTACTGACAGTGCAACATTCGCAAATATTTCTGCAATATTATTCGAAAGTGTTTGGTTGTGGATTAAATTTTTAAAATGTGTCTGTTAAAAACATGTAAATGAAAAAATATAAACTGATAATTATCAAAAAACGAAACAATGAGAAAGTCCTAATCGTAGAATTCAATAACAACAAAAAGTTGAGTACCTACCTACCTACTTGCGTTTTAAATAGCAATTTTAAGAATTAAAAGAAGTTATCATAATAACTAATTACAGTAATTATTAAACAAAGTAAAGTAATAAAAGAAAAGCTACAAATATTCGACATTGCGCTTTCCACACATCTCCTTTCAAAACTTGTTCATATTTTCAACGGAAGAACAAGAACTGAAATACTTTAATGACTTTCAGCAATCACCTTCTTTAAGAATTACGTTTCACAGGTAGTCGTAGTAGGCCAATCAACCTGGCCGGCGGTTGTTTGTTACCTTGGTAACCGCTTCGCATGTCAACATAAACGGATGACTTCCACTGCAATGGCGCGTGGTCTTTTAACAAAGTGTGGAATAAAGTTAAATTTGTAACGAAAATATGGCTAATTTCGGATTAAAACCGCTTTAAGAAGGTTTTCATCCAAAACCAGGATAAAAAGAAGATGAGGACAATTCCAAAATGGGTTGATAAAATACAGGACAGTGATAAAAATGGTCAAAGGTATTTAAGTACTTATTTTTTGCTTCTTCCTTGTTCCCAAAAATAATTTATATCCAAGTCAGAATATGTTAAATTTAAATTCCTATCACTTAAAAAGGTTTTCCAATTTATTTACACCATTAACAATTTTATTTGCCAATAATAATTTGTTGACACTTTTTACACTCTTTCGTCCATCACCCTGCTAAAATGGTGTTATTGAGTAAATGTCTGTGAATGATTAAGTATGTAAAATATATTTTAATTAATTTACATCCTCTAAAAGACGTAAAAAATACTTTTTTTTAAAATGAAAACTTGAAGACAAGGTTATTGGAGCATCATGAAGGTACTGTAGTTTTTTAGGAAAAAATTCAAGATTCTTTGTAGGTACACTACGCGTTTAGATAAAAACCAAATTGTAAAAGCCTCACTCATGCACAACTAACCAAGCTTGAGGGCATACCTGTAAAATTAGGATTTTTTATCTGATAATGCTTCGTCCCATTCGTTCACCCGTTTCGGGTAATATTATGAATTAGTAGGTACCTATTTATTAAGTAGTTATTGGTTAAAATTTTTGCCTGTTATTAGCAGCTCTAAAGCGATTTGTTCTTTTGTATTGAACCAAACGGCATTAACCTGCACTAATTTTGAGCTTCTAATGGGTGTCCTCTACAAATAAAAAAGTAGGTATAAGTTAGTGCAGATTCGTGCAACACAAACGAACAGAAAGATATTATTTAGATTAGATATGCCTTACATTTAATATTATGTTCGTTTGTGCCACGACTAGGAACAACACCTGACTGTTCTTCAGAGAGCAGAAGTCTTTCCAGAATTATTTGTAGCATCACTTGGCATGTGGTATGATGGGAATTGTACTGTAGTTGTCAGATATTTCTTGAGATCCTCTTTTGCGAAGAGGTGTGTATATTGTCCAGTTATCTGGCTAAGAGGAGGTTTGTCATATGCCGTGGCATATTTTATGGATAAATTATATGCCTACTTCCTCTGTTTCAAGGGTAATTTCAAGCGTGCGATGTCATCCACACCTGGAGATTTAAAGGTGTTAAACTTTTTCATGGCTCCTTGGACTTCTAACCTTAAAATTCAAGGCTACAACTTCATATCATCTGTTAATTCCTGTATTGTGATTTCTGGTGTTTCCTGATCGTCCATAAGCTTTTCATAGTATGACTCCCAACACTCAAGTATTTGTTTTATGTCTTGTCAGACTAGCCCCTTTTGATTTTATGCTTATGTGATTTGGTGTGAAATTATGCGTTATTTGCTTTATTTTCATTAACATATGGTTTTTGTTTTGATGCCTTTCATTCCATGGCAAAACTCGTTGAAGTATTTGTTTTAATCTTCCCTGCATGCGCTTGACTTGGCCATGGACTCTACTGTACTCTGCTAGTGTACCTCTGTCAGTTAAGCATCTTGCTTCGATTTATTTCCTGTTTTGGAGTTTCTGCTAGGTTTCATAAGAGATCCTTATCTTTCTATTTTCGTTCTCTGTGGACCTTATTTTTGGCTTGTCTCAAGAAGTGCATCTTATTTCATTTTTGTTAATTTGGAGCTTGGCGATTAATCAGTATCGATGTTAATTTCCCGCCGTTTATTTAGAGCCAAGTCCTTAAACACATCATCGTCTTTTAGTTTTTTTTATCTAAGACATCCCACGTAGACTTCAAGCCTAAGTAATAACGAACCGTGGTGTAGTTTATTGACACGGGATTTGAAGGATTGGAGGTTGGGACGGGAAGGGAAAACAGTGACAAGTTTGGCGATTTTTTTCCTTTTTGATTTAAATTTTCAGTGTAAGCGAAGTTTCGTGGCTAGAAACTGATGGTCCCCGTTGCAATCTTTACCTGTGTATGTCTTGACATCCTTTATAAATGTTCAAATTCGAGTCTTAATCAAAAGCGAAATCAATTTGGTTTCTGTAGAATTCTCTTTTTGACCTCCAGGTGCAAAGACACCTAGGATGATGTTTGAAGTCAATGTTTGCAATAAATAAGTTGTTTTTGAATAAATACTGAGATCAAAAATATACATTTTTATATAGCTAAATATAGTCAATTTTCTTAACAGGGGTTCAATAATGGTTCAATAGGACATATACATGAATTTTTTTATTGCATAAATTGTTCAAACAAGTAATTACAAACCCAAGAATGATATTTTGAAGGAAATTACTAGAATAATTTAACTATTTTTTTTTTACTTTTCGGTATAATTTATTTCAATTTAAAAAGGCAGCCATTTAAACGCACTACAAATTACGTCAGCTACTGTCTAAAGCATACGTCGCTGTTTGGTGCTACGTTCTTAAATCAATCCGTTTTATCTTATTGCTTGGACTTTTTAACAACCATGTGATCAATCGTATCGTTTACAACAATTAGTCGCGTGCTTTAAAAAAATAAGAAACATGGCCTCAAGCATACTATATTCAGGTGTCTTTACCTACCATACAATATTTGTTTTTGTGTAGAGTTCGTTTTATGATTATAGTTTAATTTGTGTGTAATTCTTTTTATTTGACAGTAAAATTCCTTTAAAACTACCCCATAAGTATGGTATTGCACCAATATGCAAAAGTACCACAGCAAATAAGCATATTTTGTTATTTATGTATTTTATGGTATAATAAATCCTAACAAAAATTTGAAGACAAAAGTTGAATTTATGATTCACCACTGTCAAAGTATAGCGTAAGATAAATAAAAAGAAAAAACTAATTTCGAGTTTATTACCACATAACATTACCTTAAACAAATACCTTTAAGCATTTACTCCTTTAATTTCTGCAGATGTAGGTAAAGACAGGATTTGTACTAAAATAAGTAGTCATCATAATCATCATATCATACAGGAAAACCTAATAGAACAAATGCACCTGTTCCAGCCAGGGTCTTCCCATTTTACCATGTTAATTTTTGTTCACGTATAATAGAAGATTTTTGGAAGGTCCCATTGATTGCCCGTGAATTAGAGGTGATGTGATATCTGCTTTAATATATTAAGCAGCGTACGCGTGATGTGCTATTCACAGTAGATCAATGAGATCTCGCGAAAATATAAGTGGCTTTGAAAGGTTTATGTCAAATTACTAGAATTGGTTTATACAAAGGGATAAACTTTACTTATCAAATTTTGACATAACGCGCAAAATACCTAATGATATTTTAGACGCTGCATATCGTGTGTTAGAAATGTTTTTGGTTGTATTATCTTCTGTGGGGATTCTTTCTTATTGTTAGTTTGCCAGTAAATTTATTTATGAAAACAGGTGGACATTTTGAGTATTTTGACAAGCTAATTCACTGACGAAGTAGAAGATGGCTGGTTCAAGGTGCATTTTTGCATTGGTGACTAACCGTTTAAATTTTTAAAAATTTATAAGAAATAATTAATAAAAATACTATATAATCTCCACTGATTTAAATTACAATTAAGGATCATACGCTAGCCTAAAAGCCTAGCAGTGGAAACCGAGTCAAAATCCATTAGTGGATTTTGTGTGATGTGATACACAAAGAAGAAAGCAGAGAATAGGCAAATATCCTAAATAAAAGCTATCGTTTTAACTTCTACAACTATCAAACAATGTACCTACTGGTACTTTTTTTATAAAAATACTGATGAGCCCTTTACGATTTTATTATACCTAACTATACATAGATGAAGAATATTAAGACACGAGTCCCGACTGATACTGTACCTTAATGGTTATTAGGTTATTAATTACGATTACGAGCCCACTATTTTTGGGAAAAACGTAAGGAAGTACTTCTTTACTAAAATTGTTTTAATTAGCCTTAATTGCCCATTGTTTAGGAATAATTACTTGTTTCATATAATAGAAAATTTGGGTGATCAGATTACATTGCTGCAAAATATTATTTAATATAGGTAAAAATAGAGGATGTACTTCTATAAAGTACATATTATAAGAAATTTTTTTGGTCGGTATATAAATTAGGTATTATTTTGACCAAAAATGCGAGAAACAATTCGGTTTTATCTCCCCTTATGCAAAATAGGTGTATTGTTTTTTCTCTCATTGGGAAAAATTTATTAACACCCTGAAAGGCCTTATAATTAATATACCCTTCTCATTAAAAAAAAAACATTCGAATTTAAAGAAAATAATGGTTTTTGTCTTCGTACAACCCACAAAGGTAGCAAACTTAAGTACCAATGTACCGTGAGTTGTATTAGTAAAAAGCCGACTCACACGCCCAGTTCCAGAAACATCCATCAGGATTTCACCAGCCCACCTCCTCAGTCAAGGAAGGATTCCACTACCACCTTCCTTCATACGTATTGCATCCTTAATACTTTCACTTTCTGTCTGTGAATGCGCTATATACGTAAATCCTATATAAGTAAAACAAGAAATTTAAAATTACTATATTTTTTTATATCCAGCATAATCTTTAACTAAATGCTTAGGTGATTGCCCCAAAACTGAGTCAACCTGTTTCCTTGCTTAAAAATTAAAATACTCAAACTATAAACAAAATTTTCACAGTGTTAGTTTGGATACTAAAATATGCAAGGTGTACTTAAGAAATTGTATTATTATTTTTTATGTTAACCATTTTTTTAAAACCGTAATATGTCAGTTTTGTGCATGTTCCAGTCACAAGTTATAATAATACACTGGTCCACAAAATATTAACTTTTGTTTATCCATGAAACGATTTATACAACTTTTGAAAGAGTATCTATAAACATGTATTTTGGTACTAATCTCATGCCCAACTTAGCTCTAGTTTGTTGTGAATTTAAATAATAAGACTCTGGGCTTAACTTTTCATTCTTCTCTTTTATAGTAAAATTCCTACATATATATGTAACAAAAATTGTTCGGATCGCTTTCACTAGCGCGATTATCATATTTCTAATGCCGCAAATTAAATTCAGAGTTATACGAAATCAATCCATAAAAAATGTCTTGTCTGATATTGGTTAATTAGCTACTAGTGCACTATTCAAATTACTCACTCTTTACACATATATTAATCCACAGGTTTTAGCACACTTTTGAGTTTGTCATGTGTACAGGGTGTCCGAGATAAGACGCCCTATCCCCTTATATGGAGAACTGTAAGAGATACTTTAAAATGTTTAAAATAAAAGTTTCTTAGTTTTACCTGATGTATAAATTTATGTGGATTTTATTTACACAGGGCCTTTTATTTTTCCTGGGCAGGTACGCACTTTATTATTTTCAATGGCACACCCTGTATATTACTACAGATTTGAATAGTGCCTTTAAACGCGAGTTCAACAATATATAGTAGTATGGGTCTATGCTGCAACGTTTCGGATTTATTGGCAATTATCTTCAGTTTTTGACATATCTTTAAATTAACATAATTAGGTTATTAACATGATTTTTAAAATTCTGCTTGCGCCAAAAAAAAAATACTAAAACGTACCTCATTTGCAGCCTAAAGTAAAAATTTAAAAATAAAGGGATGTTACAGTGTTCCCATGTTTCGCGTATTGGAAAATTACTTGACTTTTTTAAATGGAACCCCCTGTATATTATGTCAATTCCAAACAGGAAATTAAAAGACGAGTATTGATGATTATCTTTAGCACGTAACTTATATTTAAATATAAAATAAAAAATTAAATTTATCTTGTACTTATTTTAAAAATAACAATACAATACGATAAACAACGAACTTTAAAAATAATTTTAAATTAACTCATAGTAAATTTTCTACATGTCCCCCGTCCGGCCTGAGCAATACATGTAGTATATATTTCTTCAAGTTTCTTATTGCCGTTCCTACCGAGCCGCTCTGGTTTAGAAAATGCATTCCTTCTCTTATTTTTTGCCTCAGTTCTTCTAGCTCTTGACATCTAGTTTTGTATACCATATCCTTTAAAGCTACCCATAAAAAATAGTCCATTGGGGTGAGATCGGGGCTTCTGTCAGGCCAGAGCACAGTTGCATTGGGCCCAATTATCCCCGCAAAACTTTTACTTAAAAATTCTCTTACCTCTGCATTATTATGGCATGGAGCCCCATCCATTTGGAAAATAATTTGGTTAAGTTCTCCATCAGCTTCTAACATAGGCAATATATGCTCTTGTAATAGATTTAGGTAACTATGACGATTTAAATAACTTTCTAAGAAAATAGGTCCTTTACTTTGGATTCTATAAATGCCACACCAGACATGAACACTTTTTCTACTTTGATGTTGTATGGTTTTTATCTTTTTTTTTTGTTGTCCTGTGACCAATAGTGAACGATTTTTCTATTATATATCCCCGCAGTAGTAAAAGTGACTTCATCAGTCCAACAAATCCTTTGAAATACATTGTTTTCGAAATGGCGACCATACATTATATCCATACAAAATTCCAGTCGTCGAGGTTTGTCATTTAGTCCTAAGTGTTGCAGCTTTGCAAATTTGAAGGGCTTAAATTTGTTTATCACGATGGAATCATAAATTGTTAATCAAGCAATTGCCAAATCTCTCCTTGCATCATTTAGGTAATTTTCTTCACTTTCTTCAAAATAAAGTAATATATAATATGAGTACCTAATGCTCAATTCTTTGAATAATTTTTCTATCAGGAATTCCCCGTTGTGGATATCTGCCGTGATATTCTTTTACAGTTAACGCAAAAGTCCGATTGTTTTTAACATAACACAAGTAGAAATCTAAACGCTCTTCTTCTGAATATATTTTAAAGGAAATTTTTAAGTTTACGAAATTCTAGCTGACTATTGTCAAGTATAAAATAACAGATTTGACATTTACGTAGGTAGTCTTTTTGTTTCGTGCTTTGTAATATACCACCTAGAATTTTTTTATATGTGCATATATCACCATTTCGAGAACGAGTATATTTTAGAAAATCACTTTGACAGTAAACTAAATTATATTTTAGATGGGTAATGTCCCACGTTACCTAACGCGAAGAGATAAACATTATTTATAAAATAAATATATGAGAAATGAAATCATTTTTATTTTTTATTTAAATATATGTTACATGCTGAAAAAATCGTCAATAAGTCAGAAACAGAGACTAATAGACCCATGTTATTATACATCAATGAACTCGTCTTTTAATTCCCTATTCAGAATTCACATAATATACAGGAGGTTCCATTTAAAAAAGTCAAGTAATTTTCCAATACGCGAAACATGGCAATACTGTAACATCCCTTTATTTTTAAATTTTTACTTTAGGCTGTAAATGAGGTACGTTTTAGTATTTTTTTTTTGGCGCAAGCAGAATTTTAAAAATCATATTAATAACCTAATTATGTTAATTTAAAGATATGTCAAAAACTGAAGATAATTGCCAATAAATCCGAAACGTTGCATCATAGACCCATACTACTATATATGGTTGAACTTGACTTTAAAGGCCCTATTCAAATCTGTAATAATATACAAGGTGTGCCATTGAAAATAATAAAGTGCGTACCTGCCCAGGAAAAATAAAACACCCTGTGTAAATAAAATCCAAATAAATTAAAATGTCAGGTAAAGAAACTTTTATTTTAAACATTTTAAAGTATCTCTTAACAGTTTTCCATGTAAGAGGATAGGGCGTCTTATCTCGAACACAATGTACATGTCACCTGTTGGAGAAAGACCGCACTACAAGCACAGGCAAGTAAAAAAGGTCACGTGCTGCGCGAACGCAAAATAAGTTTCAACCTGTTTAATTTAACGACTCTAGCTGTGATACTTTTATAATTGATGTGTATTTACCGCGTATTTCTTATTCATGTAGCTCATTACTTATGGGCAAAAATCTTGTTGACCAGTGAATTATTCAGATTTGTCTCGACAGAAAGGCTTTTAGTAATTTATTTTATTACCTATTTCTTAAAGGATGTTCAAAATTCTGTCTGCAGGACCAGTTTTCTATTTTTTTTCTGTCACGGCCGAGAGACTATTCCGTATGACCATGTAAATGGTTATTACCCTAAGAGTTAGGTTAATAATATGAAGTCCTGAACAAACCCTTTATTTTTATGTGCGTTTGGTCTCCTTTCTGCTGCAAGCAAGCCTTGCTTGGTGTACACTTAGTGTATATGTGAGCATTTTTACCATTATTTCTCTACAAAAACAATCTAGTGCAAACCGAAAAATTGCACTTTTCTGTATGAAATTATCACAACTATTTTAGGGTATTTGCATAATGTGTAATTTTTGTATGTAAATTAAATGGTTATCAATGTTATCATACCATAAAAGGGTATCTTTTAATAAAAGAAAGCACATTTAAATAGAAAATATGACATATAAATTTTGAAAATTTGTGTCAAAATTTTATGTGGGTAATACCACTGCCCTCGTGAAAGGAGACAGGCCGTCAGGTGCGCATCCATTTTCCGTGATCAGCTGATAGAACTGGGTGGTCAGTCGGTCGAACGAGACATTTTATAAACGTTTAGGTACCTGCGCGTCCTACTGTTTTTATTTAGTTTGGGGTTTTTTTGTATTAAATTTTGTGCTTACGCTAATATTTAATGACCTAAAAGTTACGTTGTGGCTATTATATTAGTTTTTGTGTTAATATTTGTGACTGTTGTTTTAAAAAATGCCACAAAGTTGTGTGCTCCGGGATGTAAATCAAACTATAATACCGGCGAATATGTTGCAAGTTTTTCTTTCCCAAAAGACAAACAGAGGTGTGAATTGTGGCTGAAAAAGATCCCTAGAGATAATTTACAAGTAACCAAAAATACATCTATATGCATTAAACATTTTGATGAGAAATATTTAATTCGAGAACTCCG
Organism: Philopedon plagiatum; assembly: GCA_963971165.1. Classification (NCBI taxonomy): domain Eukaryota; kingdom Metazoa; phylum Arthropoda; class Insecta; order Coleoptera; family Curculionidae; genus Philopedon; species Philopedon plagiatum. The sequence continues at coordinate 28,024,481 of OZ020194.1, forward strand.
GGCGACTAGAAATGACCGTAAGTAAATTAGTGTTTTGGGTTAGGTTTTGATAAATTTATTACCCTAAAAATCATGCAAATTCTTTAATATTTCTGGTAGAATGAGTATTTTTTGGCACTATATATAAAATAAGGGCATATTTTACGTCTTTTTACTTCCTGTATGTACCCACATAACCAAAAAGTTGAGGTTAAATTACAGTCCTAGTTGATTTGGCATGTTTTGGGGCTATGTTTCTACGTATGAACTCTGCAAGAGTCGCATATTATATGCATAGGCTAACTAAAAACTGGTAAAATGGTAATTCTTCTAAGCTTAAGCATGTGTAGGTCTCAGTGTAGGTAGAAGTTTAGGAACTTAACTTTCATTGTAGGCATGTTTTGGGTCTACGTATCACATGTACATAAGTCACATCACTAATAACTGGTAAAATGGGAATTGTTCTATTTAGCTTAAGTAGGTGTAGGTACCAACTTAGGAAGGTAAGCTTATACAAAGGCATGTTTTGGGTCTACGTATCAACTACTTTTAGTAAAATTAAAACTAGGGTTGAGTACCGTTGAATTATACTATTTACTTGGTGCACGTAGAAGTTTAAGAAGGTAACCTCTTTATGTATGTAGGCATGTTTTGGGTCTAGGTACCAACTTCACATAGCTGATAGATATCTAACTCGGTATCTAAGATCTTTACAGAAATTCAAATCGATAAGTACCATATTATGACTGATGGTATGACATAGTTACGTTAAACAGTTTAAACACTTTTGGCAGCGATTACCTATTAAATATTCTTCGAAGGAATTCAAGGGTAAATACGAATGATTAATATTATGAGGGGGCCAAGGGAGTATGAAGGTGGACTAAGCCAGTATATACCATAATGTCAATGTCGTATAATGTAGAATGATGTGTACTTTTTAATTTTGAGTATCCATGTCTATTGTTAGTTTAGATAGGTAATATTTATTTAAATAAATAGCTGTATACGCCTCGAGATACGCCCTTACCTTGGTAACCTAGGTATATTTTTATTATTAATTTGTTATGGTTGTTTGTTAGGCTTCCTAATCGGTGATTGCTGTTTGGTGCAAAATATAATTTAATTAAAATAAAGTTGCATATTAATATTACATGTATTCCGGTAGTGGTATGTTTGCTTCTTGTAGAGCTTTATGTAGAGTTTAATCAATTAATGTACATTGTATTAATAACTATTTTTGATCATTTTATACGTTTAATCCATGTCATGTTGTGAAAATCATTTTTTAATATATTATAAGTAGTACTAACTTTGCATGAACTATCCCAGAACTTTAACTATAAATTTTGCGTTCTAACCATTAACTATTTAATTTGTGCACTTCTTTAAAGGCATTAAATTTTTTTAGAGTAATTTAATTGTTTTAGTTTATTTATAACGATTCTTTTTATGTTTCAGCGGATTTAAGATAATTGCATTTCATTTTTATCATATAATATGTACCGCCTATTCGTGTGACGTCACGATCCCTACATTACGGCCTGTCTCCTTTCACGAGGGCAGTGGTAATACTATCAAATTTTATTTACCACAGCAGCCTTGATAAATTAAATTATTTTATTATATGTAAATAATGTCTGTATGATTGTGGCGGATTCATATTTAAAAGATTTATTGTTTGGGTGTTACGCCACTCTACTGTTAAGGAAAATTAATATTTTTAAAAAATAATAAAAGTCACTGCGTTTAAACAAAAAACAAATCCTGAAAAAAGAAATGTTCTGTACACTGTCAGTGACTTTTAATTATAAAAAGTATGCCTGACCCTAATCTATCTCTAGTGTAGTATATATTCGGTCTAAAACCTAATCTGAATAACATAATTTTTCTGACGTTTCGAGACCTAATATCTAGTCTCGTTATCAAAGAATCTAATAAATTCAAACTAACTAAATTAAAAATGAACTAAGTAATTATAAAAAATAATTAAAAAAGGATACAAGAGTTTTCTGTTAGAATTCTTCTGATTTTTTTCGAAAATATTGCTGTGATAATGGTTTCGTGTTTTTCTGTCAGCATGAGTTTTGACATTAGTGAAAATGACAAGTCTTCAGGTAATGCAGGAAACATGACTATGTACCGTAGGACAAAAAAAAAATATAACTACCTATCTATTCAATAATAAAATTATTTTTACTAACTTCCTGTCTAAGTGTTGGTAGCCAAATTCTGTTTATATCTACAGAAAAATTAGAAAAACATTTATCGTTATTAAGAATAATAGTAGCACTTTCAATTAATTTACTCCTATTAAAGAAAGTTTCTCTAGATAAAATTTTAGAATTATTCCACTCTATCCTATGACCTGTTTCAAAAACGTTCACCTAATTTACTTTTAAAAAATTCGCGACGCCTTATTAAATCCTGATGTTCTTTATACCTAACACTAACTGGCCTAGATGTTTCACCTATATAAAATTTATCACACTGATATGGTATTTTATAAATAACATTTTTAGAAGCTTGATCTGCATTAAAAGGTTTAACGTGAGTTACAAGAGATCCAATGGTATTACGTGTTTTAAAAATTGTTCTGACATTAAAATTTTTACCTATTCTTTTGATTTGTTCTGAAATACCTGGAATATATGGAATTGTTAAGTTTATTATATCTAAATTATCATTAAAATTATTTTGATTATTATTATAATTATTATCAAACTTTCTAAAAGATCTATCTAAAAAGTCATTAGGGTAGTTATTTTCGTTTAAAACTTTTTTAATAAAAACCTTTTCATTTTCTAAACTATCTCTATCAGAACAAATCATTTTAGCTCTGTCATCCGGTACATAGTCATGTTTCCTGCATTACCTGAAGACTTGTCATTTTCACTAATGTCAAAACTCATGCTGACAGAAAAACACGAAACCATTATCAGAGCAATATTTTCGAAAAAAATCAGAAGAATTCTAACAGAAAACTCTTCTATCCGTTTTTAATTATTTTTTATAATTACTTAGTTCATTTTTAATTTAGTTTGAATTTATTAGATTCTTTGATAACGAGACTAGATATTAGGTCTCGAAACGTCAGAAAAATTATTTTATTCAGATTAGGTTTTAGACCGAATATATACTACACTAGAGATAGATTAGGGTCAGGCATACTTTTTATAATTAAAAGTCACTGACAGTGTACAGAACATTTCTTTTTTCAGGATTTGTTTTTTGTTTAAACGCAGTGACTTTTATTATTTTTAAAAAATATTAATTTTCCTTAACAGTAGAGTGGCGTAACACCCAAACAATAAATCTTTTAAATATTTTATTATACATGACTACACACCGCATTACCAACTTTTAAAAAATAAAAAAGCGTTTTCATAAAAAGCCTGTTACGATACTGAAAACGGTATCGAAACAGCTTTGTTATGAAACCAAAATAGAAAAATATTTTTGCTATATCTGAGTATTTTTTTAGCATTTATGATCTGTGTTTCAATCCTGATGGTACCCAGTTAGTTGTCGCAGGAGGAAACCACGTTTTAGTGTACGACACTTCTGATGGCTCCCTTATTCAGCTTTTAAAAGGTCACAAAGATAAAGTCCATACAGTTTCATATACCAGAAACGGAGAAAAATTCGCCAGTGGTAGCGCCGACAAAACTGTTATTATCTGGTCTAACAAACTAGAGGGACTTTTAAAATACAGTCATAATGATTCAGTTCAGTGTATTGCCTTTAACCCTCTATCTCATCAGTTGGCATCGTGCGCCCTTACCGATTTCGCATTTTGGAGTGCAGACCAAAAAGCTGTTCAAAAACATAAGACTAACATTAGAATAAACTCTTGCTCTTGGACCAATGACGGCCAATATTTAGCTTTAGCACTTAATAATGGGGTTATATCCATTAGAAATAAACTTGGAGAAGAAAAAAGCAAAATAGAACGACCCAACAACCCTGCCATATGGGCCATATCCTGGAGTACCTACAAGGATGATCCAACTGACACAATTTGTGTCACTGATTGGAATAAGTCATTATCATTTTATACTCTCGGGGGAAAATTAGTTGGAAAGGAAAGAAATTTGGGATATAATGCACTGAGAGTAAGATATTTTCCTCAGGGTGATTATATTTTAATAGGTGGACTAAATAAATGTTGCAAATTGTATACGAGAGAGGGGATAAAGCTAAGTACCATTGGCGACCAACAGAACTCCTGGGTTTGGTGCTGTGAAGCTGATCCAAGTGGAAATTTTGTAGTAAGTAATTGTATTAAGTTCTTAACATTAAGGAAAATATCTGCATAAAATTATAATTTGTCTAATTTAATCACATGTTTAACTGAATTTGAAATAAGTGTATTGAAGCGTCTGAAAACTTTTAAAGCAGCAGTATATTATTATCATTAGAGCTGTGCAATTGATCGGGAATACAGTGGCGTTACCTCTTTGTTTGTGTACTTTAAGAGGTGCAAAAATAGAACAATTACGAATGGAATTACCTGTCAGTAAGTGTCCAATAAAGGCGTTTGGTGCGAATCTGCAAAGATTTGCATCATTAACAGTCCATCAGTGGTGCCTTCGGATAATGAACGTCGTTGTGCCACAATCGTTGCACTGTATTATTTTACTCTACGTCTAACGATGTTATATTCGCGAATGCATAAAATTTTTGTGTCATTTGCCCCTTCATCGCGCACATGCTTACTGATCAAACGCATTTGGGCGTAGTCTGGACTTTTTAGTAATACAGCGTTAAAATTTTCGTAAGTACGAGCCCCTGAAGAATCTGTCAATATTTCCAAGACTATCTCAAAAGATTCTGCTAATGACAAACAACTACTTTGGACTACTTTATGGATCAAGATTTAATATATTTTATGTATAGTAAGTAAATCTGCCCTAACTTGCTCGCTACCAAACTGTTGCTGCCTATCTTTGATGGAAGCTGCATCTTTACAGTTAAACTGTAAAATTATTGGTTTAATAGCTTCAAAATGTTCAGTATAATAAGAGCCACCTGTAACCAGGTTCCCCATCTAGTTAATACCAGATGTGGAGGTTCGGAAATGCGTGGGCATGCTAGTATATAAAACTGATTAGGACATTTTCTTGACTTCAAGAAAACCTTTTTTATACTTGATATTAATTTTTCTACGTCCGGGTAGCTATTTTTCATTGTTTCTGCTACATGGCGCATAGCATAAAGTAAACAAGTTATTTGTAATAAATCGTAACATTTGCTTTTTAGACCTGCTCCTATTGTACCCATATTTGCGGCCCCATCAGTGACCAGCATTAAAAAATTATTCCTCTGTATGCTAATTTTGTCAAAAACCCCCACCTACTACCAACTTTCCGCAGATACAGCAGTAGTGTTTTATATTATTTTACTAGCAATCAAATGTGACCTGGACGATTGGTTTGGGTTTAGAACTCTCACTAAACATTAGCTAATATAATTGTTGTTCGCGTTCGTCGTTTGGTCGACCATGAGCCATATTGGTTTTTAACGAATTCCGCTTTTTATAGTATTTTCCACCAAGTTTTTCACGCCAGGAAACTGGCGAACCACTTGTCTATATGGTAACGGTTAGTTGGAAACATGCTTATTCAAAAATACACGAAATTGTGTCTTACATATTTAGCAAGTACTGCGGAATCCCATAAACAGTAAACATTAAAATTAAGTCTGATGTAAAGATTGCATTCGCGGCATCGTGGTATGGACAACAGCCTCTCGTACCACATGCGATGCTGCGCTTCGCTCAGATCCTTTTTTTGCCTACATTTCTCAGGTGTATTTTTTTGTTGTTAAAATTTAAAAATGGATTGTTTTAGTTTTACAAAAAAAAAAACAAAGTCGATAATATTCAGTCCGTTTACAAATGTGTTGTCATTCCCTTTTCTAATTTACTACTTAAATTAAATCGCAACTACTGTCCAAAAAGCAATTTTTTATATACCTATAGTATATCTATAACATTGTATTCGCCGCTACTGATTTCCGACAAAATTGCACAGCTTGGGTTATTAATAAAGCTAATGTACGCGGATATACTACAGCAACATTTAATCGATACGAACTAATACGTATGGGTCATAGGCATATGTTTATATTATTTACCAGTACCAATGATATATTGTGGTGTTTTGCCAGTACCAACCAATAAATAAAACGGTAACGCCACTGGAATCACGCTCGTTTTGCACAGCTTTCATAATTATCATCTTCATAAATAACTAGCTTTCGCCCGGGATTTCATCCGCGGTATAACAATTTTACTTCATTACAAACTTTAAACCCCCATTTCACCCCCTTGGGAGTTGATTTATTAAAAACTGTAAAACCCGTGTTTAAACATACACCCAGATTCTCCAATGCTAGTCCGGTCTAATTTGACAACCAAAAGTTTTAAACTGACAAGTGTAAGAATAAGACAACTAAGTTTTATAATATTAATTTATTTTTGAGCTTTTTCGCAAATTTATAAAGAAAGTGGCAATTTTAGTACGTTCTTTCGACAATAATAGAACTAAGTTCATTCTAGCAACCCGTTCCAAGATGAAAATCATTTGGAAACCAAGCAAATCGCTGAAATATCACAATAATTCTACGTTTTTAATGACTAATTATAAACAACGACAGGACAAAAACTTGTCAAAACATAACTGATCAACTAGAAGATCTTAATTTAAACCAGTACTAAATCTTAAACTTTATTAGTGAATCTGAACGTTATTTTTTAGACTAATTATTTGAAGTTTCGAGTTAATAGGACCATGTAATATTTTTTCTCCATACCAAGTTTGACCCCTGTTTCACCCCCTTAGGGGTTGAATTTTGAAAAATCCTTCCTTAGTGCATCCCTACGTTATATACGAAACCTCTGGGCAAATTTCAAGTTTCTAGACCCATCGGTGTGGATGTGCGTTGATACGTCGTCAATGAGTCAGTCAGTCAGTTTCTTCTTTCATATATAGAGATAATAACAAACGTTCTATGGATAACAAAAATTATTTTGCTCATACTGGTCATCATAAATGAAACATTGCATCCATGTTTGCGTCGATAATTTCAGTCCAATAAATACGTTACAATACAAGAACCAGTAAAAGATTACTAGGTAACTTACCACACTATTGACCGCAAAATAACATATTTTAATGAACAAATATCCAAAACTACTATAGAACCAAGACAACTGTAGTGACAAACTTTATATACGGTGGCGGATCTAGACATTTTTTGGGGGCCGACTAAATGAAAAATTAAAATTCGATATTACTATTTTATGTTTATATTATAAATTCACATTTTTCGCATAATTTTAGGAACCGATCTAGTAATGTAAATAACTATTTTAGGTTCTTGGCTGTGAAGATGGTACCATTGCATTTTATCAGTTAGTATTCAACATGGTTCATGGACTATATAGAGAACGATATGCTTACAGGGAAAATATGACAGATATTATTATACAGCATCTTATCACGGAACAAAAAGTGCGAATTAAATGCAGAGATCTTATAAAGAAAATTGCCATTTATACGGACAGACTTGCCGTAAGTGCATACATAATTTGATATTATTTCTGTTATGTATTGTTGATTTGTTATGTATTGTTATCTACTAGTAAATGAACTAATTTTAAAACTCGGCATAAATAGTTTAGTTTAAATAAATTTTGTAGGTTCAGCTACCAGAACGAGTGGTCATTTACGAACTATATTCCAAAGATTCCAACGACATGCACTACAGGGCTAAAGAAAAAATAGCTCAAAAACTGGAATGCAGCCTCTTGGTTATTTGTAGTAACCACCTCATAATCTGTCAGGAAAAAACGTTACAAAGTATGTTCTTTTCGGGAGAAAAAGAAAAGGAATGGAACTTTGACAGCCCTATAAGATACATAAAAAATATTGGCGGCCCTGCTAGTAAAGAAGGTTTACTTCTAGGTCTTAAAAACGGTCAAGTTTGGGAAGTACATCTTGATAATATCCACCCCTTATTAAAAGTATCCGTAAATGATGGAATTAGATGTTTAGATCTTAGTCAACGAAAGGAAAAATTGGTCGTTGTCGATGAAACAGGACTACTTCAAGTATTTAAAGCAAAAAATGGTGAATTAATCTATCAAGAAAATAGCGCCAACAGTGTGGCGTTCAACACGTTTTACGAAGATATGCTTGCTTTTAGTGGAAACAACACCCTTGCCATTAAAGTCGCTGATTTTCCCTCGCACATACAAAAGTTGGGCGGTTTCGTTGTTGGTCTCTCTGGCTCAAAAGTGTTTTGTTTAAATGGTTTTACAATGACTACTTTAGATCTGCCGTTAAGCTCACCAATGTATCAATTTATCGAAAAGAAAATGTTTAGTGATGCGTATAGGATTGCGTGCTTGGGTGTTACTGATGGGGACTGGGAGGAACTAGCTAACTCCGCCCTTGAATCTTTGGAATTTGATATTGCAAGATTAGCTTTTATAAAATTGCAAGATTTTAATTATTTAGAACTCATTCAAGAAATCCAAGAACAGCAGCAAAAGGGTGACTACAACAGGGATGTTATAATAGGTGATATATATGCCATGAAAGGAAAATTAAAAGAGGCTGCTAGACTGTACCAAAAATCTGGCCACGACAGCAAATCTTTAACAATGTTCACGGACCTTAGGATGTTCGACGAAGCCCAAGAATTTTTAGGTGCAAAAGATAACGATGATTTAATTCGTCAAAAAGCTGACTGGGCTCGAAATATTAACGAGCACAAAGCAGCTGCAGACATGTACATTTCAATCGGCGACATTAAAACAGCGATAGAAATTTATGCTGAAAAAGAATGGACTGACCAGCTTATAGATTTAGGAAGACGTATAGAAAAATCTGACAAAGCGTCATTAAATACTATTGCCCAACATTTGAAGAGATTGAGTCAGTCCGCATCTGCCGCAGAAATCTATCGACGTCTTGGCGATTCAGCAGCTGTTCTTCAGCTTCATGTTGAAGCTAATGAATGGGCCCAGGCTTTTGCCTTAGTTCAGAATCAACCACAGTACAATGCTGTCGTTTACGTTCCTTACGCGCAGTGGTTAGCCGAAAACGATAAATTTGTACAAGCGCAAAAAGCTTTTCACAAAGCAGGGAAGTCGGAAGAAGCTTTCAAGGTATTTCAGCAACTTACGGCCAACGCAGTATCTGAATGTCGATTCGACGATGCTGCTTTTTATTATTGGATTATTTCAAGACAGTATTTAGATTTATCAAAGGAAGCAGGCAACGAGTTGGAGTGGTACTTGGAAAAATTTAGAGAGAATGAAAAACTTGCTCAGATTTACTACGCTTACAATACAATTCACAAATATCTAGAAGAACCATTCACGTCTTACATGCCAGAAGCTCTCTTTAATATCTCGCGATTTTTGTTAATTGAAACCAGTAAAAATAAACCACTGGGTGTTTCCTTATTTGCTATTAACTTCACTTTAGCTAAACAAGCTAGGAAGCTGGGCGCAAATAAATTAGCCAAACAAACCTTCGATAAAATATTGTCGCTAAGAATACCGAAGAAGTTTGAAGAGCAAGTTGAGATCGCTGCTATTGCGTCAAGAGCAAGGCCATATAACGATCCTGACGAACTCCTTCCTATGTGTTACAGATGTTCGACATATAATCCCTTAACCTCCACTTCTAATTTTTGCGTAAACTGCGGCCAGTCTTTTGTATATTCGTTTGTTAGCTTCGAAATTCTTCCCTTAATAGAGTTTCAAATTGAAGAAGGGATGACAGATGAAGAAGCCGTCCGGTATATCGAAACACCCGTTGCAAGCAAAGAAGAAGAATTTAAAGAAAATATCGGCGAAGCGCATCAAACTTTAGAACTCAAACACTTTGATGAAGCCGAGGAATCCGACCCATTTGTTTATAAATTTATAAATCACGACGAAGAAAAAATATTTCAACCGATAGTATTAAACAAGAAAGAATTATTATCGTTAGAGACTGAAAGTGTCTTAGTATGTAAATGGGGATCGCCTTTGAGATATCACTTTTTTAAAAATTTACTAACAGAATTACACATAACTGTTTGTAACTCGTGCTTTAAAGCATTTCATGTAGACGATTTTGAATTGCAGTTGTTGCAACAGGGATATTGCCCATTTTGTAGAGCATCGCCTGACAGTATTAGTTTAGATAATAGTAATGATGAACTTATTGTGTAGGTTATAAGAGTTTGAATATGTGCTAAAATTTATTAGCAAATAAATTTTATTTTTTATGTTTTAGAGTTTTCCGTACCCTATTATGACTATTTGACTAGTGTTAAGATCATAGGCGTTTTTAGGTGGGGGTGTGGGGGGGGGGGGGGCTGAACCCCCCCCCCCCCTCCCCGAATCCAACTGAAAAGTCTAACAGCCTATATATAAACCGGGGCTTAAGCCCCCCCCCCCCCAATATAAACCAGGGGCTTAAGCCCCCCAAAAATAGAGGTCTAGAACCGCCTGTGGTTCTTACTGATGGTTACTGATGACTGATGTTGCAGTAAAGATTGTTAATTATATTAAAAATATAAGACTCTTCCTAAATATAGAGTAAATGACTGATTATCTATAAAAGTTATGAATTACTGTAAATGATTTTGTAAGATTACTATTCGAAAAAAATATATTCCCTATTCTGCTACTGCCCTATATAAAATTAAAATGTCCTCATAGATGTTAGTATACTTTGTTGCGTCCGTAAACTTGTATCTATAATTGTTGTCATTTGAATCCTTGTAAATTCCTTTGGAGCAATACCTCAATTGGTACAGAAGGAGGGCGATTTTTGCCACTTTCTATTTACTTATACAAATTATGGACAAGACCGATCTTGATCTTACATATTCGTTGAATAAAAAAACTTTATATTTTCTATTTCAGCGAATATTATGCAAATTCAAGAAGAAAATAAACCATATAAAGAGGTGTATTAGAAAAGTTTTGCTAACGATAGGCGTAGTTATCAAAACTCAAAAATGGTACTAATGTACCGTGAGTTGTATACAGTATGTCCACGGATGGTGTAGACAAGATGACCAATGGACCATAAAGTGAAAGAGAAGAGAAAAGGTCACTCTTTATAAAAGTTTTTGCTTGCTTTAAAAATAACAATGCCAAAAAAATATTTTTACAGGGTATGCAAAAAATAGAAAAGCGTATAATTTCAAATTTTTACTTGAAAATGTGGAATAAGAATTATTTTAAAATTTAAAACAACTTTTTTTATTTAACGTTTTGCATTAATTTTTTTTTTCAAAAAATGCAATTTTTTTTTTTTGCATGCCCTGTACAAAAATCACAAATTTTTGGCATCGTGGATCTTATTTTTATAGCAAGCAACCACTTTTATAGAAAATTACCTTTTTTTGTATCTTTCACTTTTTGGTTCATTTTTCGTCTTGTCTACCCCATCCGTGGACATACTGTATAGTGAACGTTGTACACTAGCACAAGATGCTATTTCAAGACCCCTCAGTATGGAGATGTTAGGGTGCATACAATTTAAGTATGTATTTTTCGGTTGTAGTATGACTATAGCATACTTTTTTGATGTTAAGTGTATTGCTAAGACCGATTAACGCATCTTGGCCGTTACGTCATTAATCACATGATTTAAGGTTTGTTCGCTTGTTCGTATGTTGCACGAAACTGTACTAACCTGCACTGATTTTCTTCTAATAAAAAATGTAAGCTATTGTAGTTTCGTGCAAGACCTTGCGTGGACAGCATTTTCTATCATTGCCTTTGTTTTACACATTATGCAGGTAGGTTTTAAGATTCCTACTTATTTTGACTTAAACTGTTAGCTCTTAGCTAGAAAAATAAAAGTGAATTTAAAGCTGTATGCACGCGCCAATGTAGAAAAATCAGTATTTCATGCAAATTGTATTTTAAAAGCGTAACAAAGCGCTTTCGGTCTAATTAAGTCATCATCAGTGCTACTTGTCGGTATTCAGCACAGGAAATATATGATGATAAAAGGCATATAATATGCATTACAAACACATTAAAATTGCAAATACTGCAAAACACAAAACACGAATCCGTTCAACATTCATGTTTAAATATTTTTAGTTTTGTCGTATACAGTCGACATTTCTGGCGTATTAAGACTATTATGTTCTTGTTTAATACTAAATAAATAAATTTAGAATTATCTACGAAAGTTTAGTTTTAATCCAGTACTGGAAGGGTACGGCTCTACCTCCACTTACTGTAATCTATTTCCATTAGTTAACTGGTTCACTGTCATCCAGCGCAGTCTCGTGCAGCTGCGACTTTTACAATAAAAGACGTTAATTTCACTAAACAATTCGCACATTTATTACTTCCAAATCTGGTTATTTTATACATTGTTGGTGTTGATAGGCAATTGATACATGTCTTATACACTATTGGTGTTGACAAGCAATTTATACGTATGAATCATATTCTGGTGTTACGAGATATTACTTTTATAGTTATTGTGACTACGAACTAAAGGACTATGCCTGAGAAAAAATGACAAGGACCTTTCCCGAACTTAACACGACACTTAATTTGTGTAACTTTATAAAATACAGGACTATGCCTCGAAGAAAGAGGACTGACTTATTTCTGGCCCGCTAGACCTTTTGGTCCACGAGACCTTCGCATCTCTGTCGCGTTAAGAAACGCGACAGCTTTCTTTGTGTAGTTGTAGTTTTCTACTGCTGTTCTTTTCTCGGGAACTAAGATAAAACTGAAGTAGAGCCTCCCTTCGGAGATAGGAGTGGCCGTACTTGGCCAATCAACGCCGCCCTCGCGATGACGTGAATCCCTTTTTGACCACTAAACATGGAGAGGAGGCCGCACTAGCTACGCAGTACGGTCAAGAAAACGTTAAGGGGTTGATACTTGTTGCTATGGTTACCGGCCATCTTTACATTTCCCAGAAACTGTACCGGTAGAAAGTCATCGTAATAAAACTAAGAGATAAAAAATCTTTGAATAAAACTAAACCTTTGAAGTTGTGCCGACAGCGTGCCGGTGTTTCAAAAGAACCAAATTAAAAGAAGGATTTTATTTTATTTTAGCTGGAATAACCTTTGTGTGTTGCCGATAAATGCGTAGTTTAAGCGAGTTAAATTTTCAAGAAAGACAAGTTTAAGCTTATATATTTGTGGGGGATGTTCTACCTGCTTGGTTATTGATATTTATTTAGAAATAAAAATAGAGTTATAGAAATTGAATAACCGGTTGGGTTTCCCCAACACGTACCTTTTCTCGTGTAATTTTTGACTAATTCGTAGCTTTGCTTTGAAATTAGACGTAGAAACCAAGAGGCGATCGTAAAAATACTAGGCTTATTTCTGAACGGAACAATCGTGATAATGCACAAGCGCTGCGGTTGCCTTGGCGAATGCTGATTAGATGGCATGGAGTGGAGGGACCCCCCACGCCGTCTATATATCGATGTATAGGGGCAAGCTGCTAAAATCAGCGCATTTTGCAGTCGACTGCATCAGTTGTGTTTTGTCATTTTTCTTATGGATGTATTGAAAAGGGATAAAATACATTGAGAGAATAAATCACTGAATTTAAAAACTTGCCCTGTTATTATGTTTACGACACTTGTTGCCATATGCAGCAAAATTTCAAATGTTGACGCTTAATAGGGATCCTGATGTTGCAGTAAAGATTGTTAATTATATTAAAAATATAAGACTCTTACTAAATATAGAGTAAATGACTGATTATCTATAAAAGTTATGAATTACTGTAACTGATTTTGTAAGATTACTATTCGAAAAAAATATATTCCCTATTCTGCTACTGTCCTATATAAAATTAAAATGTCCTCATAGATTTTAGTATACTTTGTTGCGTCCGTAAACTCGGATCTATAATTTTTGTCATTTGAATCCTTGTAAATTCCTTTGGAGCAATACCTCAATTGGTACAGAAGGAGGGCGATTTTTGCCACTTTCTGTTTACTTATACAAATTATGGACAAGACCGATCTTCATCTTACATATTCGTTGAATAAAAAAAAATTTATATTTTCTATTTCAGCGAATATTATGCAAATTCAAGAAGAAAGTAAACCATATAAAGAGAATATCTTACCGTCCTTCATAGATAAATCCAAAATTTCCTTGAGTTCCTTCCAATCGACTTCCTTATCTGCTCCTGCTAATTGAAGGAAAACTTCATATACCTTATCGGTTTCATCTTGTTCCTCAGGCGTTGGTTCTGCCTTTGCCACCTAAATAGTACATGAGAAAATGGCAATAAAATGTTTATTTAAATTTTGATTTCTAGGTAAAACCAATAAATTTATTTTCATTTAATTAAATATCAAATATTTGTACATGTAAACAACTGTAAAATTTTGTTTACGGCGACATTACCATTTTAAGGATATAGAGGAAGTTCCACAATGATTTAGCTACTGATATTTAAATAGGTAGTTTCGTGGGACTAAATAGAATGACTTTTTGCTTTAAAAAGCTTTATGTTGTATACGTTTTACGACGACTTTAATTTGTATTCGCCACTGACAATGATTGTATGTCATGGATTTATTAAGAAAGGATTCGATGTCCGTATACTGTGAGCGTATCAAACGTGAAGCCTTATATTTGTTGTTTGTTATGAAAACATTCCCCCTGGAGATAGAGTTTACGAACTTTAAGGAAATACGCAATTGAATCAAGAATGGTAGTAGAAAGAGATAAAATAGCATTGGAGTGTTGGAGCTCAAAAGTGTCCCTGTCTCTGCTGGTTGCTTAGGAAAACCGTCTGAACACTCGGTTACACGTACGTCTTTTTCTAATGAACTAGGAAAGAAAAAGTGCGACTTATAGATTTATAAATGACTCGGAGCGACTTTAAATAAACCTTTAGAAATAATATAACCTATAAATAATAAAACCTTTTTAACTTAAATATATTATTATTTAGCAGAAAAATAAAATATTTTAGGCCTTTTATTAATTTTTGGTAAATCTTGTGATGCTTCTAACGTATTTTTTGTACAAAAATACAAGGTAAAATAAGATGTGGCCAATGGTTACAAATTGTGTTTACAGTGTCGTTTAGAATGGTTTGTTTTGGCTTCAAAGAATGTTAAATCGTCCCGTATCCATTCTTAATAAATCCATGTTGAATGTAATAAAAGATTGGGATTTGTTCGAGGTCTTCCAAGTTCTACGACTGTTATGATGAGCGGTTTGAAGGCGGTTTGCCGTTGTACCCCGCTATGCCGATCCGCCCCGAGTTCCCTATATACGTTTTTACAAAATTATTTAAACGCCAGCCCGTACGCACGCTCCTGGTGAAGCTGGCCACACATTTTTTATGTATAATATGTAATATTTAAATAACTTACTTTTCAGAACCCAAATTTCATTCAAATTTCTGAAGCCGTATCGGAGATATTTTTAAAAAACCAAAAAAATGAAACAAACAATAACAAAACTTTTTAATACACTGTATCTCAAAAACTAAGCAATAGTGGACTCATGTAGATATGAACTATAGCGATGGTACATGTTTTTTGAAACCCCCTGTATATGGTATGACTCTAAGAGAAAAACTGATTGAATCTATGGCAACATTGGGCTTTTTCGTTGGTCTGTCAGAAACAACATAAACACATTATGTTCATTATGCCATTAAGCACTGTATGCATCTATTGCAGAATCATAAAAAATGGTTTATTTGTTGGATTAGGTTAGTATAATAATCTTGTTACCTCTTCTTTTCCTGATTTTTTATCAGATTTCTTGGGCTTGGGCTTGGGAACGGGAACTGGGACAGAGATTCGTTTAGGAACTACTCGGATCTCGTTAACGATCAAGTGGGATAAAAATAAAATAAAGTTAACTGATGAACGCAAAAATAATAGGAGCACCATGGTATCAATGTGCCATTTGGTAGAATGCTACAAATAATAATCTTTAATAAATAAACAAATAACTAAATAAATAAAGCTTTATTTGGAATGATTAAAGGATCAGGAAAAGTACATACTTTAAGTTAATTATTAAATAGTACAATCCTTCCAAAATGGCGAAGTTCATCCTTTACTAGCATAAAAGTTGATCTTACACCTACCCAATTACTAGTTACCACTAGAATATCTAGGATATGGACTTACTTCTGTTTGAAACACAAATAAGAAACCAACCAACATGTGTAAGCCTGTTGCAGCAAATTTTATTTAGTGACGATAATTGTGATGTGAATTTATTTTTCAAATTTATAAAATTTACAATTATTAATAATGTCTATATTACTGTGGGGATTTATATCAAAAAGATCTATATAACTATTCATATATACCCTTTTTAATCATTTCAATGAATATTTAGTTTACTTTTTGTAATTTAGTTAAAATAGAATTTAGGTTTAAAGTAGGTACGAGAAATCTATAATAGATCTAAGTACTAATAATAATAAAACTCAGACCTTCAAATAATAAGAGTTGCGAGAGTTAGAAGAAGCTACGAGCATAGGCGGTTTTAGGTGGGGGCCCAACCCCCAACCCAACCCAAATCTGGAATTAGCCCGCCCAAATCCAACTGAGTGGCCTAGCCGCCTATATATAAACCAGGGACTTAAGCCCCCCCCCCCCCCCAATATATAAATCAGGGTCTTAATCCCCCCAAAAAATAGAGGTCTAGAACCGCCTATGGCTACGAGATAGGTTCAGATCACTACTTTGTCGAAATAAAAATAATAAGTGGAAGAAAAAGAGAAATTGCCAAAAATGAAAGTAATAGAGAATTTGTAAATATCAGAAGTTATAAATTACAAGAAATAGAATACCAGGAAAAGTGTATGCATGAGGTAGATATACTACTGGAAGAAAAACAAGAAAGAATGACAAATGATATGGAAGGCTTCTCGAAAATATTTAGGGAAACACTGTTAGAGGCGGCAAAAAAGGTTTGTGGAATAGTAAGATATACAAAAAAGAAGAAGCACACTCCATGGTGGAACGACGAAATTAACAAAGAAGTTAAGGCAAAGAAGAAAAGATGGAAGTAATTTATTAGGACTGGAAATGAAGAAGATAACAAAAAATGTAAAAATACGATAACGTAAGTAAAATTATTGATCAAGAAAGCAAAGCAAAAGCAGTGGGACTTCGGATATAAGATAGACAACCAAGAAAAGGGAAACAAAGTTGGATAGAACGCTGAAAACACTAACGTCCGGTGGTACAAACAATTTAATCACGAATTAAACTAATTAGATACTTGTAATGTGACAGCACTTATGTTAACGTCATTGCCAAAGTCGGCTCTAAACGTCAATTAAATTTACTACTTGATTAAAAGTTTTGTGCAACCCGCTGTAAGAAAAGGAAGTAAAACTACATCGAAGAATGTAAGGGATAAAAACGGAAAACTGATGAGAACGTCTCAGAAATAAAGAATCGATAGATGGAATATTATGTTTAATATTTCAACAAGTACAGAGGAAGAGACAGAACAAGAAATGGAGGAAGAAACCAATATTATTAAAACCGACAACCTGGATGAAGTAAGTAGTTGGAGCAATACAGAAATTAAAAACGGGAAAAGCAGCAGGAATAGATAACATCACATCGGAACTAATAAAATTTATGGGAGAAAATGCTACAAAACTATTGGATAGGATTATAAACATGTCATGACAGAAGAAGAAAATCCCTGAAGACTGGCGCCTGGCTGCTGTATTACCGATACATAAAAAAGGAGATAACACCCAGGGCAACAACTACAGGGGTAATTTATTAACTACGACAGGAAAAACGGCTGAGAGAGAGTGTAGAAAATTCATTACAGGGAAACCAAGTTGGGTTTAGACAAGGAAAACAAACACAAGACTGGAGTTTTTATCTAAGACAAATTACGGAAACAGTAATGACTGGAAACAAGAAGCTATATCTATGCGCAATAGATCTAAAAAAAGCTTTCGAAACTCTCCCAAGAGCCTGGATATGGAATATACCGGAAGAGAGAGGAGTAGCTCCGGATTTACGTAATGCCATAAAATGCCTCTACACTAAGGCAGAAAACGTGATAAGAACTGAAATAGGAGACAGAAAAAATAACCACATTGAAGGGAGTCAGACAAGGAGGAATACTGTCCCGTAATGGATGAAATTGCCAGGAAAGCCAGCTCAAAAACTAAGGGAATAAAAGTAGGAACCAGGTATCGCCAGAACATAGAAGTAAAATAATTTTTATACGCTGATGATCTACTCTTAACTGCAACAAACAAAAAAGACCCAAAAAAGTAGTGAGTACATGGGTGACAACTTTCTAAGAATTTGGTATGAAAATAAATAAAGGAAAAACGGAGATAGTCAATTGCAAAAGAAAATGAAAGCTTTCAAATACATATCGACGAAGCAGATCGAAGAAGATCAAATGAAGTATCTAGGGTCATGTATGGTTAGAGATGGAAAGAAGCAGGCGTCATTAACAGAATACAAGCAACAACAAAACTATTCCATGCTCTACGAACAGTCTTTTTTAATAAGAGGAAGTCAACAAAAAAAACAAAAATTCAAATTTACAAGACAGTGGTGGTGCCTACATTAATCTATAGAAGTGAATCATGGGTCCTGGCAGAAAGGTTAAAATGAAGAATAATAACTACAGAGATGAGGATGAGGATTCTGAGAAGTATATGAGGGTTACAAGGCGTGATAAAATCTGAAATGAAATAATCAGGGAGAAACTGGAAGTAGAGCCAGTAATACAGAAGATTGAGGAAAGACAACTTCGTTGGTTCGGACATTTAATAAGAATGGAAAATAACAACACAGTGACACAAGTATGGGAAGCAGGGTTGGACCACAAAAGACGAAGGGGACGCCCGAGGAAGACATGGAATCAGCAAACAGGACAGACACTGGAACAGAGAATCAATACATGGACAAATTCAAAGGGACTAGCGAAAAATAGGAAACAATGAAAGAAGTTTTGCGAAAAAAAAACAGCCCTCGACACCTAACGGTAACAGAGGATGAGGAAGTAAGAAAGTAAAATAGAATTTGTTAAAATATTCGATAACGAGACTAGAGATTAGATTTTGAAACGTTAGAAAAATTGTTTTAATCAGATTAGGTTTCAGGCAGAATATATCTACGTATACTACATAGTGATAGTGATAGATTAGGGGCAGGCATCCTTTTTATAGTTAAAAGTCCCTGACAGTGCACAGAAAATTTTCTATTCCGATTTTTATTTTTGTTACTTTTAAACGAAGTGACTTTGTTTACTCTTTGTTTTAATATTAATTTATACTTAAGAGTAGAGTGGTGAAACACTCCAGTAGTGGATCTTTTATTTATAATTATTGTTAGATCATTTTTACAGAAGACTGAATTAATCCTTAGGATAATTTTAGAAAGGAAACTGGTGATACTTTTGTATTGTTTTCTGTGTCGCATTCTACCAAAGCGTTTGTTGCAAAAAAAGGAAAGTGGTACGTTGGATAATAAGGCTATTTGTCTGTTCAAACTTACTTTTTCATCCAAATCGCCAAACCCAATTTCTTCATCATTCTCCCTAAACGAAAAGAGAAAAGTGTTAATGAAAAAGAAACAAAATGGTGCCTCTAAAATAAAGGTATGTTAATGCATGAATACAGGTTAAAATAAGACTGCATTTTGACAGCTTTACTTGTTTTATTGTTTATTTAAAACTGTATTTAAAATAAATATTATATATTTTAGCTTAAAATTATTTAATTAAAATTCATCAAACTCTTGCAACTGTCTACAGTAACCATTTTTTACCCATTTTAGATTCTGTGAAAGTATAGAATAGGATTAAGATTTTTTTAAATGAACATTAGAGCTTCTTCACACACAATACTTTTTGTGTACATACAGTCGCGAAAAAATTAGTCACCTATTTGAATCATGTGGCGTTGCTACTCCAGGACGTTTAAAAATTTTCAGTGTTTGCTTGAATACAGACGCCAGAGTAGCATTGATACTGCATTACGGATACCGTCGCGATACAGGAGTAACGCAGTTTTTCTTGAATCTCAGATAGGTAAACGTTTTTGTGGCAATATACGTTTTCTCGTTGGGAAATTTACATTACATTATTGTGAAATTTCACATCGCCGTTCTGATTTTATTTAATTTTTTTTTTTCGGAAAGTTGTACATGATATAGCAAATAATTTTTTTCTTGCGTTTCTTTAAAATTCTAAACATTGTGTAATAATAAGTTAAGTACCTATAGGTCAGATGAATTTTTGAAGGTGAACTTATCCACGTAGTGGATAAACCTAATATTTATGCCGCTTGTGACGCTTCTTTTGTTTTTTTTACATCAGTGGTCAAACAGTAGCCGGCAGTTTTGGCTCAATCCATTCCACTGCTAATAGTATAAGACACTAAGCAGTAAGATGCAGCAGCGCCATCTGTATCGTGACAACATCGCGACTGTACAGCTGTGCGTAACATGCGTAAAAGTCATAGCCTTCTGGATGTGTTGAACGAAAAAAAAACAGAAGTTGTCACTCTCCCGCAATACATCCAGGAGGCTATGGGTACGTTAGTTTCGCGCATGTGACTGTATCAGTATAAAAGGATTACGTGTGAATATGCCCAATATTACCAATAGAAATTCTTTAGCCACACTGACACAGTAAACTTTTAGTCTAAGGATAGAGTAAGTTCGAGTAATAAGGCCTAGGCGGTCAACATGACACCCCAAAGTGTTTCTACTACTAATTAACGAATCGCCGCAGTAAGTCAAATTTTGCCTAGTTCGTCCTTATATCTCCTGCCAGCCACCTCAGTCAGATCTTACCACACATGGAGTGGGTACGGGTCCACAAGAAGCAGATACTAACAGTTTCTGATGTAATTTTTTGTATGTCAGTTTTATATGAACTTAAGTACTCAGCGGCAAATATGGCTTACCATAGGGTAGGCTAATATGGCCCGGGAGGCCATATTACCTGAGCCTTTTTTATGAGACATTTTTAAGATTTTGTACCTCAAAAAGTAAAAAACAGAACCCTTATGGGGCAAATCGTGCGTATGTCAGTCAGTCTATCATAATCGATTCTCTTAGGAACTAAAATATGTTAGCTATTAATTTAAAATGTAAAACAGTTTTACAACTTGTATGCCTACATGTAGCCTAGTGGTAATCATCTTGAAAATATTTGTCGCTGCATCTGGAGCCCAAAATTAACTAAAAAAAAAATTTGGTCATTGCAAGCAGGATGTCGGTTAAAAGGGATCAATCTTAAGTATTCGAAAACGATTTACTTAAATGTTTAGATCGCAGTTTGGAGGTTAAGGCAAGCTGAATCTCATCCTTTAGTTAGATCGATGTCTCCAAATCCTTGAAGTTCTACCGCTGATAAGGGAGCTGTATCAGAAAAACAACAGTCAATATCTTCTTCGCCAACTTCAGTTAGACCTGTGTCTAAGCCTTTAACTTCTACCGCAGTAACTCTATAACGCCTTTCATTACATCTTCTGTCCCTAAAACTCCTCCAAGAGAAGTCAGTAATCGAGGTCGCAAAGCTGCCAAATTGTTGTAGGCTAAGTCACCATATAAATCCGAACTTAATATAATAAGTCACTGAAAAAGGGAAGAGGCATGTAGTAAAACTAACAAGGAAACAAACACCAAGAAGACAGAAAAGAAAATAAAGATGGAATAATCAGAAAACGAAGACGTCAACTAAGACCAGTAAGAAAAGACATTTAAGTACCTAATTCTAGCGCTTCGAAGAAGATGGTGAGCCTTCTTATAAATATAGTTCTTCTGACAAAGACAAAACCCTGATAATGGTGGTAGTGAAGACCATATGAATGCCGGTACTCACAAGATACTATATGTATAGCGTGGTCAGTGGGCTCACGAGGAATGTTCTGGGGTGGAGAATGACATACTCATACATTCATTTTGTTCGACAAAATAAAAAACCAGCTTTATTTTCCCATATTATGTGTGTGGTAGGATAATCCGGTCAGTATGGCCTAGGGCCATAATATCCTACCATGTTTTAATTTTGTAAATTTGTAGTTTAAAAAAATATATGTGTTAAGTTTTATAAACTGTTATTTGTTTAGTTGAGATTACAGGATATTAGATAAATGTCTTGGCTAGATTAAATGGTTAAGACTGGCAGATCTTACAGAAAAACGATTTTTATTTTAAATTAACCTTAGGGTGTGCCATAATACTGAACTTACTCTATGTAGGAAATAAAATTGTTTTTAAATTACTACATCACTTAAGTTCAGAACTAGATTAAACATATTATTAGGTAAAGAACGGTAAACTAATAAAGTGGAGGGCGTTTTTTATTTTTAATAAGAATTGTCAAGGAAAATACGAGTAAAATTTAAACAAAAAACTAATAGCTAAATGAGAAGCGATTAGAAAAATAAGCTTATGATATTAAAATATCATGCAAAAAATTATTTTCATCTTGGGTGGTAACAACACAATAGCGGAAACATAAAATAAACAAAGACAACATAAAAATACATATAAATGAAAATTAGATAAGTACTTATTAAATTTAATGAAACAAACACATGAATAATTATTAATACAAATAAAGTTGTATTCTATACAGATCTACACAAAATTGTTTACTTAAATAAAAAAAAATAACATCCGACAAATTTTAACTATAACGATAAGTACAAATTTATTGTAACCACCACCAAACATGTTTTAGCTGATTTGTAATACAGTATTAGTAAGTATTTTTATATTGGAAAAGTTATCTTAAAAAGCGTAAATGTCATGCTTAGTTGTTCAAAACTGTAGAACTAATTTGTACAATAATATTGGAATATTGAGGGATAGAACTGACAGATAGCAGTTATATATTCGAGGAATTAATTGACAAATATTTGGTGTCCAGTATTTTGCTGTTTAGTATTATTAGGCAACCTGTTTTGTTTTTAGCTGTCAACAACAAAGCCATATATACTCATTAAACCATTTAAATATATTATTATTATTATTTAATATAAGAGTAAGATAACAGGTGTGTCTATTTAACTAGACAAAAGGCATTTATTTTTTGTTTGAATTATGGGAACAGCAAAAGCCACAAAAATCCTCGTTCTGGACATTTAGAAGAGGTATAAAAATATTTTTGCTTGCATGTACATATGTGTTTAATACATTCATCTTTATAAACTTGGACAGAACGTCATGGAGAGCATAAAAATTTTAACGGTCAACAATAACATTTGTCTGAAAATGCATTAAAAGTCAAAGATTCAAAAAATATTTAAGTAATTATAATCTTAAATTGTTTGAATCAATGCAGACCAACTTCAGTAAAAGTTTATTTAAAAAGTTTGCTGAAAAAATTAATTATAGGGTCCCCCTTATCTCTATTTCTTGGTGGGGGCTGAGGTTGCGAGGGATAACCTGGATATCCAGGATATTGTGGTTGGGAATATCCCGGTTCGGGATAGCTAGGTTGTGGATATCCACCTGGTTGTGGATATCCACCTGGTTGAGGATACGGATAGCCACCAGGTTGGGGGTATCCTGGACTAGAAGGATAGCTAGGCTGTGGGAACCCTGGATTTGATGGATAATGACTATAACCCCCAGGACTAGAGGGATACCCTGAGTAAGGCGCTGAAGGTGTTGAATCACTATCGGGTGGAGGAGGTGGATGATATGAAGGTGCCTCGTTGCCGCCTTCGTCATCATCGACCTCCTCGTGTGCTCTGGAGCTAATCGAATTAGAAGCAAAACCATCATACTCCATATTATTCTGATTCTCAGAGAACACTCTGAGTAAAAACTCTCCCTCTTCATTCGGGTCGAAAGTTGAAGGCACTATGCAGTAGGTTCCAGGAGGTAGCTTAAATCGACATGAAACTTCCCGCAAGTTGATGAAAGACGGGGAACGGGCGACAGATGCATTGTATTTGAAAAATTGGAGGTCCAAAGGTTTGGGGACTCTGTCTGGATAGGGCAGCTGCAACAAAAATAATAAGTTACAGTATAGTCTGATTGGATACATATAAAACGAAATTTAATGTAAGATTTGATTCAAAGAATAATAAAATGAAATAGTTTTACAATTTAGACAAAAATTCTTAAGTGTAATGTATTTAGTGATCGGCCTTTGTTACGAGAAAAAATTAAATATTAAACCAGCTAAGGAAGTAAAAATAATTTTATAAACTGCTTACATGATAGATTGCAAATCCTACTGTCAAGAGATCAACTCCAGCTGTGCCACGCATCTGTCTACGATTCTTTTGCATTAATCCCACAATTACTGTGCAGTTGCCTTCCTCATCATCTTCATCGACTTCTGTTAAGGTTACTCTGTATTGAGGGTTATGCCAAAATGAATCTGTAAAGATAACAGATATATTTAATTTTTACTACTAAAAATATATCTTAGTATATCCCCAAATTGATGATTTAGGATATTCCTCAGTTACCTAAACCAACCAATCAAATATATCTTTTTCTAAAAAGTGTATGAAAACTGATTTAAAAAAAGACATCAAATATAAAATAAATTTTCCATATTTACTTATGAAGTTATATTTGGCTAAAATATATTAGCATATACATATAGAATAGTACCTTCTGTTTATACTGATAGAACTAAATTTGCCCTTATAACAATATGGTAGCACAAAGAAACATTTTATAATAGAAACTAATAAAATTGACAAAATATTTAAATTCTGGTTTAATCAGAAAGAATTCTTTACCACCAAAAAACGGCCAGATTCTCCAACGCCAGTCCAGTCTAAATTGGCAACCACATGTTTTAAACTGACAGGTGTAAGAATAAGACAACTTAGTTTTATACTATGAATTAGTTTCCGAGTTTTTCGCAATTTTATAAAAAAAATGGCAATTTTAGTACGTACAACAATAACAGAGCTAAATTCATTCTAGCAACCGGTTCCAAGATAGAAATTAATTGGAAACTAAGCCAATCGCTGAAATATCGGAATAATGCAAAATATTTTAATGACGACTTATTAATTGATTAAAATTAAATAAATACGTTATTGACTTCTATAATGTTTTTCGTTGATAAAGAATTATTTCTGATTAAACCAGAATTTAAATATTTTGTCAATTTTATAAATTTCTCAGTTGAATGTTTCTTTGTGCTGCCATATTGTTACAACGACAGATTTAGTTGAACTGTTCTGATTAAACCAGAATTTAAATATTTTGTCAATTTTAATAATTTCTCAATAAAATGTTTTCTTGCCTTCTATATTCTTACAAGGTCAGATTTAGTTATATCAGTGTGAACGTGCTAATGTTCCTCTTTTAATGTATACTTGCAATAATGGCCAAATAGACCCCTTTTAAAATAAAAAATCCGCAAAAATAATAAAATTTAAAAAACTTACCTATAGAACTAAACAGTACTTACTGTAGAATTAAAAAATATACAGTGGTGTTAAATATACATATATTGACGATTATTTTACTATAGTAGAGTATCTTCTGCTTTTCAGTATGACTTATTAGTAATAATCTTCTTTAAGATAAATGATGCAAGGTAATAGTACGTACATACATTACATAGCTTACCTAGGAAATTTCTACAACCACCAGCTGTAACACCTCTAACCCATTCCCCCTCGAAGATAGACATTTCCCACTTCTTTTTATTCCCTTCTCTAATTTCCTCTTCTGATAAAGAGTCGGGATTTAGGTTACATATTTCAATACGACTGAAATGTTTTTCAAAATCCTTAAAAGACATCCAAAATTCTCCATCATTGTCGAAAGTAAGTCCGAGTTCTTCTTTTTCAGATTCAGAAATAAATCTCCATTCGGCGGCTCTGAAAAAAAAATTATTAATTAACGGCGTCAAATACCTGTATTAGCTATAAAATGCATTATTTTTTCTCAAAATATGCTTTGAAGAAAGAGTAATTTTTGTGTTTGATATCATGGCAATTAATATGAATTGGATTAAATTAGATGTAGATAAAATGGAGTTTAAAGTTTCATTGCAAACGTCTAAAAGTCACTGCGTGAAGGAAACCTTTTATCGAGCAGTATTTAAAAAATTTGCCTTATGTTGTAAAATCTCTTGCAGTGACACCTTTTAGTACTAACGTAACATTTTTTTTTATAAATACGGTTACTGTATAGATTTAGAAGCAAGGAGGAGAAACCATTATTTATATTTTAGAGCAATCAGAGAATCCAGAGTTACTTTTAATCTGACCAACTATATTTCCACCAAATTAATAATATACCATTATTTTTCGTGATAAATTTGTAGTAATTTATATTCATTGCATGGTGATGAAATTTAGAGTGAGAGTGACAACGTCGCCTTTTCAAAACTCTCATCTTTTCCAATTAATTAAATAAATAATGTTTAAATAAAAAAGATTAAAAAACGAAGTTTTTAAGGGGTTTATATTGAGATTTTGAAAAAACACTGTAACCAAAATTATAAAAAGCTTTAAATATTTAAAAAGCAAGTGCTACTTTGAGTCTACTAGATTAAACAGTTAAATATATAATAATATACATACATAAGAATAACTTGCATGGTATTTAATTATTCTCTGTAAGTTTTTATTCCCATCTTTGATTATCTCGCACAAAAATGCTAATATCTCTGGAAGTGTAATTCACAAAGCAGTAATTTTTTATGTGAATATCCACAATTAATATTCAAAGTTTAGCCCCCTCATAGTGGTGTTACTTTCAATGGACATACGGCGGTGGTTTTGCTGACTTTTTTATAGGTGTATAATTCTTTGATATATCGATGACGGTCTGACGGATGAGTTACCCTGGTAAATGTCATTTTTTTAAAGCTTTAACGCTACATTTTAAAAAATGGGCCATCTTTTACTTTTACATGAAACATTTTAGAATTACCTAAAAAATCACCACAAAAACTTTTTAAATTTAAAACTCACTTTAACAAGGAATATATATAAAAAAAGGTTTACTATCGAAATATGTACCTACATTCTAAGTGCTGTACCAAGAGGCTGAATTCGGGTGATCTTGTCCAGTAAAAAAATTCCCTTTTGTCTCGCCTTACCCTGGGGCGCTGGGTCCCTGGGTGGGGTGGGTGGTCATAAGGTCATTTTGGTCAATGACCCACCTAAATTTATTTTCAATGATTCACCTAATAATTTATTTTTTAAAATCAAAAATAAGTATCGTTTCTTTCAAAAAAGTGCAAGTTCCATGCGAAAACTCCCCAATAAAGAATCGAGCCAAGCTTGCTCCGGACTCGGCCGTACTTTAAATTGACCTCATAGGCTTTCACAGACTACACAAATGCATTAAAACTAAGAGAGAAAGAAACGTACGCGCTTTAGGAAGTCAAAAAGAGACACAATTTGTCGACGGTCCACCAATAATATTGCAATCGGCGCGCGCGGCCGTCGACGCCGCCGGTTTTCGGGTTGTCCCGGGCCACTATGGAAATACACTGGAACCGATCCGTGAAATATACTATTGAAAAACATTTGGGTTAGACAAAGAAAAAGTAATCACCTAATATGCGCATTGTATTTGCATAAACTTTTGTCGACATTTCATTACGGCGCGCCGGCACTTATTTATTAAAATGGTGTTCGGCTTTCCTAATTTTGTTGTAAATATATTTTTGGATATTATTTGATATATGTGTTGTCCTTTGTGTAGTAGTGTAGCACTAATACATGAGTACTAGTGCAATGTCTTTAACTGTACGTTAAAAAAGGTCACTTCAAGAATGCAATTTTATACACGGATCGCCGAACAGATGGAGTAAACAGGTGCAAACCATGCACGCTGACGCACTTTACGCACCTGATGCCAATGGTTTTAATTTATCACCTCCTAGAAAACGACTTTTGGCCTACCATTATCTATAAAAACTCACTCGTCTAACTCGACATCCCCTGATACGCGTCGATCACAAAGTTTTATTGCTCCATCTGTTCGGCGTTTAACTTTAATATTTTATGTTTTTTGCGGTTTTTATTTGTAGGTAAATAATTTCTTGTCAGAACTAGGCACATTATTAAAAAATCTTCCTTAATTAAAACAGTGTATTTACGTTGATATCACTAGTTGCCCACAAAATTTGCCACACCTGTAAAAAACTTACGGGCCGCGCCTGCTTAAGGGGTTATATACAGTTAGAATTTTCAAAAAATAGATTTTTTTAATTTCATTTTCGTAGTATACATATATTCCACTACACACACAGAAAATTTCAAGGCAATCCGGCGATTATTTTCGAAGTTACACGCATATTTATAAAGACGTGTCAGAGCGATTGTACGCTATGTAAAGTGCTTTTGAAACTTTAAACGCGTTTTTCTCAAAACTGTGTTTTTAAAGTCGGTGACGGGGATTTCTCGGAAAAGGCTGAACCGATCAGTCTCAAATTTTAACACAAGCTCCTTAAATATATTTTTTACTAATTAATAGGTGTTTTCTCACCGATAAATATTTTTTTATATAAACAATTTAATGCCAAAATTTTGGTCAAAAATCGATTTTTTTTTTAGAAGCCGCCATTTTGTCAAAAAGTTTTATTTTGCTTATTCCTTCGATTAATTAGAAGATTATACATTACTTTAACGAAATCCGTTTGGTCTTTCCATTTTCGATGATCCAGTCCAGAGATATCGTTGTCACCGCAAGATGCCTTTTTTGAGAGGAACTCCTGGAGATCAGCTATAGCAGCTTTCAAAATTATTATTTTTACAAATACAAAAATCTTAAAATACAGTTAAGTTACCATAATATGTGTACAAATTTTCACGTTAATAAATTTAAAAGTCTTCTCAGGAAAAATTCTTGAAAAATCGCTTTTTTAGGCCTCCTGACTGTATAAACCCCTTAACACGGCCATATTACCTTCACCTTTGGTTACACACAGCAATTTAATCAAAAATTACCTAATTGGACACTTGAGATGTAACAGCACACATAATAATGCAAACGCCGAAGTAATTTTAAATGTCAGTTAAAGTTATTCCTCGATTATATAAATGCATTGTGATGCAACCGAAAGTCCCTTTGGTAAATTTCATCATTGATCACTTCTCTTATCGTGGTATTTAAAATTATTGCTATTATTTACGTCGCCAAAATCGTAGGTTTAATTTTATTCCATATTCAGTGAAATATTCGAGGAGTAGTTCAAATGCACAACGTTTTATTTCTAAAGTTTTGTGTCTTTTTAGGGTTTTAAAGTAAGACATTGGTCTCAGGACCGAATGTTCGTTTGGGATAGTGAATTTTAGATTTATCATTTAAAATTATTGCTTTTATTTTGATTGTCAGGAGCCCAACCTTAATTTTATTCCATATTCAGTCAAATATTCGGGGACTAGTTCAAATGCACAAGTTTCTTTTTAGAAAATTTTCGAAATTATACCTATTTATGGATCCGTTTTAGGGTTTTAAAGTAAGACATTGACCTCAAGAACAAATATATGTATACACTTAAAGTCGTTTGAAATAGTGAATTTATCTTATACTTAAAATCATTTATATTGTTTTAATAGCCAACAGCTTAGCGCTAATTTTACTCCATGTTCACTCAAATATTCAGTAATGCACAACTTTCTTTTTTAAAATTTTCGAAATTATACCTATTTATACGTTGTTTTTAGGGTTTTAAAGTAAGATTGACCTCAAGAACTTTAACTAAGGCATTAATTAAAATTTGGCTCTATTCTACAAAAATACACTATTGCATTAGTAATAAAATTTACTTTACCCATCACTCCAAGGTCCATTCCACTCAGACTCGTTTCCCCAAGGATTTCTCAACCTTAATAAGGGAATTTTTCCTGTGACATTGGGCGTCTGAATATCTACATACTGAACACGGGTTATGCTGTATGCGTGTCCTCTAATTAGTCCCTCAGGAGTTTGAGCTTCAAGAACATTAGGATCGGGCTATAAAGAGAAACATTAGTAGTAATTAAAGGGGAATTTAAATTTAAGGTCACAAGCAATTTTTAATATTTTAAAAGAATGTGAAACGTGTTCAGGGTGGGGAAAAGGAGGAACATTATCCATTATATTAGTTCGACAAACTTTGAGATGGTTAAAATACATTTGAATATACTTTTCAAAAAAATGAACCAACTTTTTTTTAAATAATTTTTTAAAAAATTATAATGTTTGTAATATTGTATTATTATTTATTTAGTTTAAAGTATTTTTAATTTATTCCCTGTAATAAACTATGTAAGTTGGTTGGGAAAAAATAAACAAACAAACAAACAAACTTCACAAAAGAAAAAGCACTGAAAAGTATGAAATAATGATTTTACGTATTTATAACTGAGGTTAATGGTAAACTTAATTTTGTTCAAGTTTAGGTAACTTGTATACCGAAGTTCTAAATTTTGAATTCGGCAATTTTATAGTATAATGGAAATCCTTAATGATAATATATTAGCAAATTGTTAATAGGAAGTACCTAATATGTTTAGGTATTTATTTCTTAGCCTAATGGTAGGTAAGCCTAATTGTGTTCGACTTTAAGTAATTGGTACACCCAAGACCTAAACTTTAAAGTAAGCGGAACTCCGTATTAATTGTTGAATTATCATTACGGATCCTTATACTGTTAAATTGCGCCGACTTCAAAGTTTAGAACTTCGGTATACAAGTTACCTAAATTTGAACCAAAATTAAGTTTACCATTAACCTCAGTTATAAATACGTAGAACTATTATTTTATACTTTATAGTGCGCTTCCTTTTGTGAAGTTGGTTCATTGTTTTGGAAACCAAAAATTATTTCTGTCTTTTTAGTGCACCTATGTATATTCCCACCCCAATTTTTCCACCTTTATCTTATCTCTGCCTATTTAAATTTATAATGCCAATGTAATATTAGATTTTCTGACCTCAGTAACACCGAAAATGACATACTAGTAAACATTTTTGAATAAATTCCCACCCGCTCCATTTACCTCCCCTTCACCGTTAATTTTTTTAACATCCATTACACAAAATTAGCTTTTCTTAATACCCCCGAAAATGACACTTCGGTTAACATTTTTGGAAAAATTGCCAGTCGTTCCTTTTTATCCACAACCCCCCCCTGCCTTAATTTTCTTAACATCTATTGCACAAAATTAGATTTGTTGACCTCAGTAACACCAAAAATGACATAATACATTTTTCGCCGTTAGCTTTATTTTTAATATTTCTAGAGGAATTCTCAGTCGCTTATTTTTATTCCCCCCCCCCCCCCATTGTCCTTTGTTTTTCTTAATATCTGTTACACAAAATTAGATTTTCCGACTTCAACAACCCCGAAAATGACAAACTTTTATTTAACATTTTTGCAGTAATTCCCAGCCGCTTCCTTTTATCCCATCCCCCCGCGCCGTTAATTTCTTTAACATCTGTTCCACAAAATTGGATTTTCTGACCTCAATAACCCCGAAAATTTCACATTAGTTAACATTTTTGGACAAATTCCAAGCAGCTGCTTTTTATAAACCCCACCCCCCTCCCCCCGGTAATTTTCTTTACATCTACCCCGAAAATTACTAATGAATCAACATTTTCGGAAATAATCAGCCGCTCTGGTTATAGCTTCCCCTTTATTATTATTTTTTTAAATCTAAATACCAATGAAACCACCGTAATTTTAAAAACCACAGAGACAAAATTACTGAAATCAGTGCCTCCATTCCGAAGTATACAGACAAAATTTGTCGATCTTCACAAGTTTTTTTTTACTTTTTCATAATTTTTTAGGTTTCTTCTCACTTTAGCAAAAAAATCTTAAAATGGAACCACTCGAGAAAACTCATCTACAAAACAAAACAAAAATTTATCCAAACTAACTACCTCTAACACCCTATTAATAGTGGCGTAGGACCCCAAGGTTCAGTTCTGGCACCAACCCGATTTCTTCTTTACATTAATGACCTGCTCTCTTCAACTAACAATCCCATCCACAGTTACGCTGACAATAGTACTCTGCACTCCAACACTTATTTTTCCAGACAAGTCTCGAATCAAGAGCTGGATAATGCACCTATCCTTTTCCCAAGATCTTTAATTAATCTTAGACTGGGATGCCAAGAACCTTGTTCAGTTCAACGCCTCCAAAACCCAGTCTTGCTTCCTGTCACGCAAAAATCCGGCAACACTTACCCCATCCACATGAATGGCCAAGCCCTAGAGAACGATGAAACGTTCGATCTCGTTGGAATCGCTTTCGAACATGATCTCAGCTGGCACAAATACATTACTTCAGTAGCCACATCGGCAGCTAAAAAGCTTGGTTTCATCTTTCGAGCCAGAAAATACTTCTCCCCTTCCAACTTACACACTCTCTATGTTTCCCAAATAAGTACTGATGAGTACTGTTCCCACATCTAAGAAGCGGCATCACATCCTTGATTCTATCCGCAAGAGAGCTATTCGACTCATCAATGACCCAGTCTTCACAAGAAAACTCTCGCTCTGGCCGCGCTGTTGGGGATTTATCCCTTTTCTATCAGTACTTCCACGGATTTTGCTCTGAAGAACTAGCCGCTATAATTGCCCCTTGACTGCTTCTAACAGAACAACAAGAGGCGCGTTTCCCTTTACTGTCCAGCTACAAAACCTAGAACATCCCACTTATCTCGCTCATTCATACCTAGAGTCTCCAGATTATGGAACAATTGCCTTGTCTCTTCCCCTTGCAATCTTTTAAATCCCGTGTCAATAGACTACATTTCCCTTCTCTTCAGACGCCCACGGTACGTTAGTACTTAGGCTTGCAGTCTACGTGGGCTGTCTCAGATAAAAAAAGTATGAGTGAATCCATCAAGAATTATGCGTGAACATACATAAAAAAAACATACGGGTCGAATTGTATATTGTAAACGGTAAAAGATTCATTAAGTTGGGGCAAAGTTGCACAATTTAGTGCTGACCAAATGCCGTCAAGAAATTTGAAACATTCCAAGTACAAGTACTACGAAGAAATACGTAAATAAACGAAAATCGGGATTTTAGTTTTTATTTTTCCTGACCTGATTTGAAGCAATGATGTAAAGTAAATTATACATTTTTATTGCTACTTCTTGTCCTTTACAAGATGGTGTATTCGGGTTTTGAGCCCAACATTTTGGTTTCAGGCTGACGTCATCAGGTGTTATTTTGTAAGACGAGGGTTAAAAGAATACCTAGTTTAATTTTAGTCAGTAAAATTATGTTTCAAAATTGTGTAAATCATACATAGTTTAAAATTAATAAAAATGTTTTATTTCGTTCCCAAGGAAGTCTGGTTAAAGTGATATTATTTTAAGTTTTAATTAGCCACGGAGATTATAATCCCGCAATTAAAGGTGCATATCCGTGTCTAAATAAAAATACCTGATCGGCCCGAAGACGAAATGTCGGACTTACGATCTGAAAAGAACAAAACCAAAATGCCGATTTTCGTTTTTTACGCATATCTTCGGCATATTATTCGGCACTAAACTGTCCAGATTTGCCCTAATTTAACCTTTGCTGTATCTCTTACCGCTTACGAGATGGCAATGGTGGACACTGATGTTATATTGGGTTTGCTTGGGTTCAAATTCACTAAAAGGGTTTAAGCTTTAGTACTCGTTTAAATTATGATATTTTAAGTGATCAGGTTTTGCCGGGTTTTCGTCCTGTCATTGCCAATAAGTCGTCATTAAAAACTTATGTTATTCCAATATTTCAACGATTTGTTTGGTTTCCAAATGATTTTCATCTTGGAACGTGTTGCTAAACTGAATTTAGTTTTATTATTGTGGAAAGTAGATACATACTGAAATGGCCTCTTTCTTTATAAGTTTGCGAAAAACTTAGAAACAAATTCATGGTATCAACTATTGTTTTATTCTTACACTTGTCACTTTAAAACTTTTGGTTGTCGAATTAGACCAGTCTAGCGTTGGAGAGTCTGGTCATAAATTTTTAACACCCCATACATGGCATTTGTAGGTATACTAAATTTTCAATACTCACCTCGATAGAGCATCCCATAAGTGAAGCCCTTTCATAAGCCTTAGACATAATTTGAAATAGATTTGGTGGAGAAGCTTCCAATTCGTACATTTCAGTAACACCTCCAGTAAAATCTTCCATGGCTTCGCATGTTGAACCTCCTTTCAGTGCTTCGTATGAACCGTGAAGTCTGCAATAATGCAACTCAAATTTAGTTTTTTAACACAACAGTGGGGGGGGGGGTATAAAACATCAATACAAGAAAGGGCACTTCCCACAAAACAGTTAATAGATATTTATCTTCTACCAACATACAAGTGATATAATATGTATGTACATGCTACATTGTAGAAGGAAAATATGCTATGTATGTATATACTGCATATTTATAAAATATAAAAATCCATTTGTGTTATGTGGGTTAATAGTCCTATGATGATAGAATAATAATGGCGAATCGAGTTTACAGATACAGTATTATTTAGGGTATTAAATTATTATACAGAACTTTAGGCAAATATTCCCTTTTTAAGGAGTCACAAAAAGTCTTTACAATAACTGTATATATGTAGCATTATAATGTAAGTTTTTTGATGCCAATTATCATCAAATCAGGTCTCATCATCAAATCAAGTTTTACCAGACACACCAACAAGTAAATATAAAATTTAACATGACACTCAGAACGGTGCTATCACAATACGGAATATGCATGTATTTTTTTATGGTATAAATTATTCAAGCAAGTCATTACTAAAGTTTTGCAAACGGGGGTAAATCCAGAGACGGCTTCTAACCTAGTTGGAAATAAAATCAGGATTCGATGTGCAAATAAAATACAAATATTTATTTACCCACATTGTGTTATTTGAAAGTGCGAGATAAGAAAATACCATACAGGGTGTCTGAAAAGTCTAAGCATGGTCAAATATCTTTACTATGAATAAAGATAGAGACTAGAGACACCAAATTTTAGTTGTATCTTATTGGTTAATAAATCTACTTTTTTATGTAATTTGACTTTTTCAACCCCCTTGGGGGGTTACGCTAGGGGGTTGACGTCAAAAATTTTGAATGCAAACCTATGCCGGGTGGCCTCTTCTTTTAAAGGTCTTCAAAAAAGAAACATTTTACCGCAACTCCCGTAGTTTAATGGATTTTTAAATGGCAAGCCTATAAAAATTATAAATCGTAAATCGTATAATCGGGCGGGGCACAAGTCGACCATTAGTCGACCTCTTGTGCCATACAGTACCAGTCTGCGCTGCTATTTTTTGTTTTGTGGGGCACTTTTTTTCTTTTTTTCCAACTTTACTTCTTCATTTGTCGTTTTTATATTTTTTGTTTTTTGACATCTGCGAAATGGACCAAAATGCGTACCTCGCGCAAACCGAGCGTGCTAGACATGCGTACGCAATTTCAGGAGATGTACTTGGGTGTCTACATTCGAACCCATTCACTTTTAAGAATATATCCCCAATAGTCAAGGTACCACTACGTAGTTAACTTTATAACTTTTTTCCCAAGTTTTTTCGACTTTATTTTTCATTTTTGCCATCTGCGCAGTAGACCAAAATGCGTACCACTCGCAAACCGAGTGTGCTGGACATGCGCACGGAATTTCAGGAGATGGACATTGGTTGGGTTTGATTGGCGAAATGGACCAAAATGCGTACCTCGCGCAAACCGAGCGTGCTAGACATGCGTACGCAATTTCAGGAGATGTACTTGGGTGTCTACATTCGAACCCATTCACTTTTAAGAATATATCCCCAATAGTCAAGGTACCACTACGTAGTTAACTTTATAACTTTTTTCCCAAGTTTTTTCGACTTTATTTTTCATTTTTGCCATCTGCGCAGTAGACCAAAATGCGTACCACTCGCAAACCGAGTGTGCTGGACATGCGCACCGAATTTCAGGAGATGGACATTGGTGTCTACATGTGAACCCATTCACTGTTAAGAATATATTCCCAAAAGTCAAGGTACCACTACGTATTTAACTTTATAACTTTTTCCCAAGTTTATTTCGACTTTATTTTTCGTTATTTGCATCTGCGCAGTGGACTAAACTGCGTACCACGCGCAAACTAAGAGGGCTAGACATGCGCACGAAATTTCAGGGGATGTACTTTGGTGTCTACATTCAAACCTGCTCATTTTCAAGAATATACCTCCAATAGTAAAACTACAACTACGTATTTAATATATTTTTACGATTTTATGACGTCATATTTTTTTGAACATTCTTAACTATGTGACTTGTGACCAACCGTGCCAGCCTTACTAATCAGTTATATTACGCACTGACTTATTTCCGGCATGGCCGCCTCTTCTTATGTATTCAAGCATTAGTCTTACTATAGTTATTGAGACTTTTGCGTCCTGTGAGTTGCGTCCTGTGAGAAATTCACAATATTGTATGTCTCACGGAACCCTCTATGCGCGAGTCGAACTTGCACTCAACCGTTTTTTTTTATTTAACACAATCACGGCAACGCCCATCAATTAAATTATTTCTGTCAAATACCGTATGTACTTATTTTCGGCATCGACGCCTCTGGTAACAGACCAACAGTGACTGCCTTACTTATTACGTTAAAAGTTGTTTAGAATGGCCACCATGAACTTCTTGGCAGTAATGAAGTCCGTTTTGGAACTCTGCCAAGAAGTAACATCTGAGAAAAGACCTTTAAAATGAGGTGCCACACGGCATAGGGTTGCATTTAAAATTTTTGGCCTCAACTCCCTAGCGTAACCCCCCAAGGGGGTTGAAAAAGTCAAATTACATAAAAAAGTAGATTTATTAAGCAATAAGATACAACTAAAATTTGGTTGGGTTGGGTTCTTTATTAATAGTAAACATATTTGACCATGCTAAGACTTTTCAGACACCCTGTATGGTATTTTCTTATCTCGCACTTTCAAATAACACAATGTGGGTAAATAAATATTTTTTGTATTTTATTTGCACATCGAATCCTGATTTTATTTCCAACTAGGTTAGAAGCCGTCTCTGGATTTACCCCCGTTTGCAAAACTTTAGTCATTACAAACTCAAAAATGTTATTTTAAAGAAAATTAGTACGATAATTTTCCTAATTTTTTTTATTTTACGGTGAAATTTTTTACAATTTAAAAAGCTGCCATCTGTGCGCGCCTTCAACTGACGTCAGAAATAGACTAAAGCACGCGTCGCTGTTTCTTGAATCTAATTCTTTCTTTTCTCGGAATTTTTACAGCGATGTGATCAATCATATTGTTTACAACAATTAGTGTTCCGGGAGCAACCTATATTTCAGGGCGTATTGCCTCAAGTCTATATTCAATTGCCTATTCTCACCATATACATAAATATGTTGTTTAGTAGAACGCAGTAGTGTTCTGTTAAAATAAAAGTATGTGCAGAAAAGATGGTTTGTGAAAATATTGTAAGAGATCAGGATGTTCTGTGTTTATTTTGAATTTCAAGATTGTATTGTTCGAGTTACGTCGAGAAAGTTATAGGTATTTCCAATATAGAAGTTGTCAAAATTTCTTAATATATCTATAAGGTTAGTATCTTAGATTATTAAAATAAATCTAAGGTTAACATCTCAGATTATCAATGTAAAGGTTAATATAGTCCTAAGTGCTTGCATTTACAGAAATTAGTGAGGTACACATATTGAGTTATAAATTTATTCTACGTCGGTTCGTGAGCAGTGGTCGGTAGACAATTAGAGTTCTGCAAAATCCTCGATACCTTCGATCTTGTAAGTAGCGATAGCTCTAAGACCTTTGGATTGACTTCCACTAAGGCTACAACTCAGGCTAACGACTAATGAAGTTTGGTTAACCCTAGAGTTTGGGTAAGTTTTAGTAGCTATTATTTTCTTTGGTAATATTATTTCCTTTGGTTTTACTAATGCGGCTAACTTAGCTCTCTTCATCTGGCTTAGACAATGGCCGCAAGAATACATCATTGGCGTATCTTTTACCTTAATTAGCAGCTAAGTAAATTTTACGAACTCGCACTCTAATGTCGCTGATTAGGAAGAAAGGGAAACTTCGACCTCCTCTGACGTAAAATACCAATTTGTGACACAGGGCAAAATGCGTGGAATGTACCTTTTGAAAAAAGTGCTACAAAAACGTTTTGTGCTTTACAGTGGCGGCTGGTGAAATTTCGAAGTTGTATATCTCTGTTCCTACTTACAGGACCCGAACCAAATTTAAGGGTTTTAATAGTGAGCCCACTGGGAATGTTTTGGGAAAGAAAGAAATCATTTTGTAATTTGCGAAAAAAAGTTAAATTTTTGGTGTGCCCCTCCTAGGAAAAAAATGAAAACGTCTAGGTATTTTATTTATTCTTTTTTCTAAACAAATTTTACATCATTCTGTCGACAGCATTTAAATTTTGAGAGAAAAAAAGGTGTTAGTAGAAAGTTATAGTCATTTGAATTTTTTTAAGCCTAAAATAAAATTTAAGAAAAAATTGAAATGACTATAACTTTCTACTAACACCTTTTTTTCTCTCAAAATTTAAAAACTGTCGACAGAATGATGTAAAATTTGTTTAGAAAAAAGAATAAATAAAATACCTAGACGCTTTAATTTTTTTCCTAGGAGGGGCACACCAAAAATTTAACTTTTTTTCGCAAATTACAAAATGTTTTTTTTTTCTTTACCAAAACATTCCCAGTGGACTCACTATTAAAACCCGTAAATTTGGTTCGGGTCCTGTAAGTAGGAACAGAGATACACAACTTTGAAATTTCACCAGCCGCCACTGGTGCTTTATATATTTATGAAATATAACGCATTTATTAAGCTGCAAACATATTCGACAAATTACCGTAAATATTTAAAAGTAAAAATTGCATCTCATTACAAATAAAAAATAACTTGAAGTTAACCAAAAATTGCCCTGAGTTCCCCTAATTATTTTTATTAAACAATAAGTATGGCAATATGCAAAAATACCACTGCAAGTGCCCTGAACACTATTTTTTCTTCTTGTGCCAAGAACAGCCGAAGTCAAGAGAAAGAAGTGCAACTTCAAGACGCATATTTTGCCATTAAATGTATTTTTATAGTAAAATAATAAATCCTAACGAAATGTGAAGACAAATGTTGAGGTAATGGTAATGATTTACCACTGCCAAAGTATAGCAGATAAAAGAGAAAAAAATTATTTAGAGCGAATTAGCACATAACATTTAATATTTCTTAGACAAATTCTTTTAAGACCTTACTTCTTTAATCTTCGGACAACAATCGAGAAAATTATTTATAATAAAAATTTAAACAAGTATATGAGCGCCCGCAGGGGGGCCAGGGGGTCCGTGTCCCCCCTGACATTGTGAGCTTGTGATAATTCGTCCTTTTTGTTGGACGAATTGCCAGTTATCTATTATTTTTATAATAAATAATATTTTTTATGATAAATATTGTTTATTTTCCTGATGTTTGAACATGTTTATAAAGCCATGTACAAAAGATTCAATTAGGATTACTAATATTATTTTAACCCAGCCTTAACGCAATGCAACCCGCAAACCAAATTACTATGAATTTTCTGCAGCCTGCATATTTACTTTATAAAAAAGTTTTTAACATGTTTTTTTTTAGTGTTCCGGGCTAAAATTAGCAAAACGGAATCACTTCGGTGTCCGTCACAGACGATTTTCTCTGAAACTATTCGACGTAGAATCTGAAATTTAGCACAGAGATAGAATGTGGTGGCCCAATTACAAACGCGAAGTATAAAAAGCTGAATTTTGATTCTAGGAGTTAATTTTAGGGGGTAAATTGGGAATGGAAACAAAATTTTAAATTTGAATTTTAATTTTAATTTAACAATATTATATGTTATCGTTGTCAAACTCGAAAAAATTGACTTATACATTAAATTGAATTGTATTCGTTTTCAATGCTAAGATAATACTGACTCAACACTCAACACGACACAGTTCGTGGTGAGAAATCAATCCTTAAGGCAAGTTAAGACTTATCTTAATATCCCTTTCAAGAATAATATTCTCACAGATAAAATTTTTACAATAGCCAGCAATTTACAAATCAGTCAGCCGTCTAGCCAAGATTGTTTATATTGACACAAACAAAGAAGAAATTATTAGTACCGCGGCTTTCCCACAATAATGACATCACTCATGGCGTATGCGATATAATAATATTGCTATATTCTAACAC
This sequence comes from Philopedon plagiatum, assembly GCA_963971165.1. Classification (NCBI taxonomy): domain Eukaryota; kingdom Metazoa; phylum Arthropoda; class Insecta; order Coleoptera; family Curculionidae; genus Philopedon; species Philopedon plagiatum. Next base: position 28,064,657 of record OZ020194.1, read on the forward strand.
GGCCATCCTGCAAGTGTGCGCCCCCGCACAAGCAGACAACATTTGCAACCATCAAAGATTAAAACTAATTAAAGTAGTGATAGGTGATTCCTTCAACGCCAAGAGCTCCCAAGCAAAGTGTGCAAACCCAAGCCGTCGATACCGAGTAAACCAGAGCAAACCCAACCGGTACCGAGCGAACCAGAGCAAACCCAACTCTCGATACCGAGTAAACCCAATCAAACCCAACTCCGATACCGAACGCACCCAATCAAACCCAACCTGTCACCTGTCAACTGCCATCTATCACCTGTCACCTGTCACCTGTCACCTGTCAACTGCCATCTGTCACCTGTCACACTCTTGAGCACGATCTATCTATTTGGGGGCACTATCTAGTCTTCTTCTTCTTCTTCTTTGTCTTTCTGCCGATCCTTGTTCACGATGACGTCACAAACGTTTTAATCCTACCTAATTAAATGTATTTATTTCGTAAGTCGCATATGTACTGAAAAAAGTTTTCTGTCCAAGGCGCGGATCGAACCCGCACACACCACGTGTGTAATTTCGTATTATATACGTTTCCCAGCTATAGAACCAAGTACGCCACGGCACCTAGTTGAATAAATAAATATGGTAAATGATATCTTCCGTGATATATGGGGCGTGACGTAGTAGGTATGTTTTATGTCTGCTGAGCCTATCCGAGGTTGTCACTCAATGAGTGTAGGTGAGAAGCATGGGCTGGAGTCTAGGGAATGATTCTGCGATGTCAAAGTTGATTGTAGACCCGTAGGGAAGCTCCCAGTGGCGTAGAAAGGAAATATTACTGTAGCATGTATTGAAAAATGACGTCTGCTGAGCCTATCCGAGGTTGTCACTCAATGAGTGTAGGTGAGAAGCATGGGCTGGAGTCTGTTGAATGATTCTGCGATGTCAAAGTTGATTGTAGACCCGTACGGAAGCTCTCAGTGGCGTAGAAAGGAAATATTTCAATTACATGTATTAACGTATAACGTTCTGCTGAGTCAATCTGAGGTTGTCTCTCATTGAGTGTAGGATGAAAAAGTGGGGTTAGAGTCTGTTGAAGGCCCACGTAATGCCAAAGTTGATTGTAGACCCGTAGGGAAGCTCCCAGTGGCGTAGAAAGGAAATATTTCAATTACATGTATTAACATATAACGTTCTGCTGAGTCAATCTGAGGTTGTCTCTCATTGAGTGTAGGATGAAAACGTGAGGTTAGAGTCTGTTGAATGATTCTGCGATGTCAAAGTTGATTGTAGACAGGTACGGAAGCTCTCAGTGGCGTAGAAATAAAATATTTTAGTTACATGTATTAACATATAAAGCTCTGCTGAGCCTATCCGAGGTTGTCACTCAATGAGTGTAGGGTGAAAAAGTGGGGTTAGAGTCTGTTGAAGGCCCACGTAATGCCAAAGTTGATTGTAGACCCGTAGGGAAGCTCCCAGTGGCGTAGAAAGGAAATATTTCAATTACATGTATTAACATATAACGTTCTGCTGAGTCAATCTGAGGTTGTCTCTCATTGAGTGTAGGATGAAAACGTGAGGTTAGAGTCTGTTGAATGATTCTGCGATGTCAAAGTTGATTGTAGACCCGTACGGAAGCGAGAGAGAGAGAGAGAAGGGGTAAAAAATAACATAGAGCTTGAAAATATTTTTTTTATTATGAGTCATCGGTGTACATGTACAGTTTTTCAAAGTCATCGAGCAATTTTTGCGGATAATAATGCAATAATTCCAACATGTAATAACTTTGATCAAACAGGTTTAAATTACAGAGATTGGTAATAATTTGAACAAAATTGTCCTTAATATCAGCAAAACATTGAGCATACTGTAAAGTATCATCATAATAGGTTCTAAATTGTAAACGTTTCACTAATTCTAATCTAAAATTAATTAAACTCTTAATGCTAACAATAGAATTTATATCGTTACAAGAAAACGTTAAAGTTACATCATTGCTTCCAAGTCGGAATATTCGCTCGTTTAAAAGAATAGCACTGGATACGGTAAAATTTTCCGATGTCGACATTAGCGTTGTTGTCACACTTCCGTCAATATCTTCAAACATCTTGTCAATGATCTCCAAAAACTCGATCCAATCCGAATGGCTGAGGGAGACTGGTTGACGTTCAGGTGTTGTGGGAACTAGTTTAACACTTGGTATCATCCCCCTGGCAACACTAAGGCCTACAATTACTGTAAAATTATCAGCAGAATAGCAAAATTCGCCCAAGAGTTTTTTCTCGTTGCTAATTTCTCTGTTACTTCGGCGAATCATACTGTCTAGATAAGTCCAGTAAGGCGACGAGCTTTGGGAACTATCGGCTTCTTCTTCTAGCAACTCAGGAGCAGCAGCAGCAGCAGCGGTACAACGTTTACTACCCATGGTTCACACTAAAATAGTGACGTCAACCAACGTATGATTGTAGTCATAGAGAGAGCTATATCCCCACTCCGCATTTATTGATGTTAAGTTCGAGAAACAGTAGTTTGGATAACGCCCATCCGCTTCCCATCTCGGTAAATTCAGAAGCTTTTTCCACTAGAGACGTCTGATATTCAGCGTAAATAGTCTTCCAAATTAGTGCTGAGAGAAATAACACTAAATTTTGTATTAAAAGATTTAATGTCTTGTTCTTGTGTTGATGCCAACAGATAGCAACCATACAGCTCCATATTAACTTTAAGTTGGAGGTAAGTCTTTAAAGGATCAGCGAGTAGAGTGATAACAGTATCTTTTAGATCTCCTAAATATTGCTTAACATCAACCAAATGTAAATCACTTGTCAGATGATAAGTTAGTATGCGTTGTTTAAAATCAGTTCGAACTAGCTTTACATGAGAGTACAAGTACTCACTGCATTGCTGCTTATGTTTTGTGGTACGGTTATGAGCACTACGAGATAAAATTTCCGCATCACACTCTTTGCAATAAGGCATGATTCCTACTGGCTAAAACTAAAAAATGTTGACTATTTATACCGGGAGCGAGCTTAAACCACATCCTTGTCCATATCTATCCAACTATTATGCGACTTATCAAACCCAAGCCATTTCACATACATCTTTTTGCCTTTTTTACGCAAAACTTGCTCAATAAGAAATACGTCAGATTGTGTGGTTTTTTGCAACTCTTCTTCATAGAACCCTCCGCTAATTGACTGTCCGCTCGTATCCTCTAGCAAATAAGTTGTAGGGTTGGTGATCTTTACCTGCGATACTTTAAACAACTCAGTGGTCCAATTGGGTACATAACCCTTTTCAAACACGTGCTTGACCTTACTTATGCGAACAATGTCTCCAACTTTGAATTTTTGCTTTCCCACAACCTTTAAACGACTATAAACCGAGTCCAATATTTTCTTCTCATTACTTTTGTTAACATCCTTCGGTTTCATGCGGATTGTGTGATGTTTGGTGTTGTTGTAATTATTTGTAACTTGTTCCAACAAGTCAATCCATTTATGATTACCATTCAATGTGAACAACTTAAACAGGTGTTCTTTGAGTGTCCGAATTACTCGTTCGGCAATAGAAGCCTTTAAAATACTAAAGGTACTGTAATGATGTATCCCATGCTTCTTCATAAGACTTTGAAAGCTAGCGTTGTAATACTCTTTCCCATTATCCGTAACCAGCTTTTTCGGAACCCTCCGAGACTGTTTAAGTATATGATCCATTACATTAGTCACATCCTGAGCATTTTTCGACTTTAAAGGCCTCGTCCAGAGAAATTTCGAAAAACAATCAATTACAACCAAGATGTATTTAAATCCCTTGTTTTCACGAGCGTACTGATCGAGTTGAGCAAGATCTGAAGCAAACGTATCGTCTAAACCATACTGGATAAATCTGCGGCGTTTAAATTTGATTCTAGCGGGTTTGTGTAGTTCCTTAACAACTTGTTCTCTCGCTTTTGTAATGTTCTTCGCCATAGTTCGCAATGGGTAATGACGCTTGAAACCTTCAAAATCTAACTATATAATGTCGTTACTAATTTTGACTTTAACGCAGCAAGCTCAGCACGAATTCGGTCCAGATCGTCAGTAAATGGTTGTAAAGAACTTTGAGTTGCACTGTCGACATATTCCTTTAAACTAATTTCAAGTTTATCCAGCTTATCATTAGCAGCTTGCAGAGTTGTATTACGCTCATTTAAATCCTGTAGTAATTTATGTAGTTGTTCAACCATCGAATCAGTATACTTCTTACCTGCACTCTCAATAACGGAGAGAGAATCGTTAAAATATCGCTGAAGAACACTTATCGATTGATCAGTTCGTGTAATTATACTCTCAACAAACTTTTTATTTACAGCATCAGTGGCATCTGTCGGTGATTTCACGTTACAAAGACGATGATCTTGAATATTGTAATCACCATCTTTTGTAAGAGTAATCAAGTTGGGTGTTTGCGACAGTCGCAATCTTTTCTGATTAGACGAGCGGGGTAAGGAACGTCCAAACTTATTCATGATTACTGCGGTACTAAGACATAGTAGCTGTAAACAAACTTATTTATAGAATTCGATTACTCCAAGTTGCTCCAATTCCTGCAAAATGCTCCAAATCTCGTTCATGTTATTGTTACCAATCTCATTGGAAGCTTCCAATTTTTTTAAACGTTCAACTAACTCGTTGACGTCATCATAGTACACAAATTCTTTGGGTTTTTCGTTGTATTCCATTAAGGCAGATCCTGATTTCGATGATTTTACTGATTGAGATCTCGTCTTTGAAGTAGTAGGAACACTCTTTGAATAAATGGCTACGAGTAGTGGCCTCACAATTGTAGTATATTTACGCGACTTATTACCTTTAATTTGACCAGTCTCATTGAGGTATAAGTCTGTTCGTTTTAAAATATCGCCATAGTCTTTATCATCAGCCATGGTATTATATTTCGGGTCCTTTAAAAACAATAAATCGTATAAACCCACAGTTCCTTTGTACTTAATGGGACCTACTTGAATATCACCGTTCTTCAAAAACTTGACGGGCTGTGTACCCAAATGCCAAGAATCAGTCGTCATATCATATTTCATGCCGTTAGAATCTATTTCGGTCGAGTTAAACCAAAATGTTTCCAAATACCCTTGTGCAATTTTAGGATATTGTTCGACAAAGCTGCTATACACCTCCGGTCGTCGAAGAGAAGCCTCAAACTCGGCTTGTAGATCTTGAACCGATTTCTCTGCTAGGTCTTGTTGTGATTCTTCAAACACATCATCGGAATTATCTCCATATCTGGACTCAGTAGCTGCGGAGGACGAGGACGTCGGTATCTTTACTTCCGGGGCTTGAGAGGAAGAGATCGCTGTAGGCTGCTCAAATTTTATCAACGGAGTTACATATTCACTCTTTTCTATTTGCATCTTACGTTTCTTAGCCGTTTTACCGAGGGAAGCATCCACGAGCTTATTCAGAGGGTCTGTAATAGGTGTTAAGAATTTATTAAGAGCTTCATCGTCTTCACCCCGCTCTAACTTTAATGCCAAGAACTTTTTTCGGATTGTTCGAGAAGCTTGGATAATTCGACGCTTAACGTTCTTATCAAGCTGGTTCAAAGGAGTAGACATAACCACTCAACCGCTCAACCGCTCAACCGCTCAACCACAACCGCTCAACCACTCAACCGCTCAACCGCTCAACCGCTCAACCGCTCAACCGCTCAACCGCTCAACCGCTCAACCGCTCAACCGCTCAACCACTCAACCGCTCAACCGCTCAACTGCTCAACCACTCAACCGCTCAACCGCTCAACCGCTCAACCGCTCAACCGCTCAACCACTCAACCGCTCAACCGCTCAACCACTCAACCGCTCAACCGCTCAACCGCTCAACCGCTCAACCGCTCAACCACTCAACCGCTCAACCGCTCAACCGCTCAACCACTCAACCGCTCAACCGCTCAACCACTCAACCGCTCAACCGCTCAACCGCTCAACCGCAGACCTGTTTCTAGATACTTGGTACATCCGGCTTCTAGAACGACAACTGTCACACTGAGCCTTGAGGGCTTAGGGTATGATATAAGTATCAAACTTGTTACGATATCGGCCTTTAGCAATATCATTGTCTTTTACCATTACTATGAACCCATACCTATCTTTCCAACATTCGGAACAAATGTGCTTAAATGCATCGAATGCCATGTCTGTATTAACGTGATCGTTGTAGATATTGTAGATATGCTTCAAGTTTAAGTCGTCCTGCTTAAATAAAATTAATACATTAGCATTATCCCGAACCAGCTGTTTAGGTATTTTCGAGTAAGTTTGCGATAAATAGAATGAATCAATTGCATGATGACGACCCATACAAAAATAATTACGTATTTTATCCTGCTTCTCACATGCTACGTCATCAAATATGAATACAGAGTTAGGTCGGGCACTGGAAGGATCTAGAACTTCATCGTTATCACTGTAACCGAAATAGCCTAAACGGGAATGTTTTAAGGCCCGTTGAAGAAAGTCGTACTTGTCTTGCTGCAGAGATTTTGAATACACGTACACATTCTCGAATTTTAAACCATTTTCATCAATCAAAAGACTAATCATTACATTGGTTTTGCCACAATTACTAGGACCACATATTAACGACCGAATTGTAGAAGGTAAAAGTTGACCATGTTTGCTACTTTGGGATTTGTCTTTCTTCATATCGCAATTATAAACTTGGATTTTGAGTTTCTGCTTCTCTTGACGCATCTCTATAAATAGTAGTCTGCACCCTGCCAGGACTTCATTACTAATGAAGACTCTGCAGGGTGCAGGTGTATTAAATACAGTTATCAACAAGCTCCCATTCGAGCTTCATTTGCCTGGTTATTCCTATTGTGGTCCGGGAACCAAACTTCAAGAGCGGCTGGCTCGAGGCGATCAACCGAAGAACAAATTGGATAGTGCTTGTCGCGATCACGATATCGAATACGCAAAGTCCAAAGAGTTGGAACAAAGACATCAAGCCGATCGAGTGTTGGAGGACCGAGCTTGGGAACGAGTCAAGGCAAGCGATTCCAGTTTTGGAGAAAAAGCTTCAGCGTGGTTAGTAACTAACGCTATGAAGGTAAAACGCAAGTTGGGTGCTGGCAAGAAGAAGATGAAACCCCTATCATCAGTGATCACTCTGCTTAAGAAACAATTTAAACATACGGGTGCTGGTGATGTTAGTAAGAAAAAAACTCTCAGTAAAATACTTAAAGCCGCACGAGTAACGGTTAAGAAGGTGGGAGGGCGTAAGAGGATCAACGTACCACGAATAATACCATTACCGAAACAGGGTGGGTTCCTACCACTTATTCCCATATTTGCAGGACTTAGTGCCCTGGGAGCACTAAGCGGGGGCGCCGCGGGGATAGCGAAGGCCGTTAATGACGCTAAAAGTGTCAAGGATAAGTTAAAAGAAACAAAACGACACAACGGAACAATGGAAGCGATTGCATTGGGAAAAAAGGGCAGCGGCCTGTATTTAAAGAAACACAAAACTGGCTATGGTTTGTTTTTACGTAAAATGTCAAAAAACTACCAATAAAGCTACCTGAAAAGCCGTTATCCGATCACGATATTAATTCGTATGTCACTCGATTAAAAATACCGAATTTTAGAGGAGTATTTATGCGAGACACTCTACCGAACGCACCTCTCAAAACAGAGTGTGGTGTTATTAATTTGGATCGGAACACAGGATTCGGGACACATTGGGTAGCTTACAAGAAACAAGGTAATTTAGTTGTTTATTTCGATAGTTTTGGCAACTTGAAACCGCCCAAGGAATTTGTCAAGTATATGAAAAATGTGAAGATATATTTTAATTTCGAACAGTATCAGGATTATGGAATGGTAAATTGTGGACATCTTGCTCTAGCATTTCTCTACAATGAAACTTTATAAATGTAGGTGTTGATGCTTATCAACATCAGTCATGTCACAGACATTCACGTTAAAAGGTCGCTCTCACCGTCTTGAAGCATACTTTGTACCTCCCGTAGAGCTCGATTCGAGATTTGATTACTCTTTAGCATTAATTTCGCTAGACACTTGGAACACAATCCCTAATATAGAAGAGGGGCGAAACAAGTTTTATTACATTGACAATAATCAGGAGGAGGAGGAGGAGAGAGTATTGGAAATACCAACAGGATCCTATGAGTTGGGAGATATCGAGCAGTTTCTACAACGTAATCTCCTAGATCCTAGTGCTTCCACAGACGAACGAACTAGCATCTTATCGCTTAAACCTAATAACAATACGTTAAAGTGCGAGCTAACCAGTGCCTACGACATAAACTTTAAACCAAAAGACAGCATTGCAAAGTTGTTGGGATTTTCGCCTCAACTGTTAAAGTCTGGTAAATTCCACGAATCAGACCAACCTGTGGATATTATACAAGTTGTTACTATTAGAGTCGAGTGTAACATCATTTCCGGTTCGTATTACACAAATAATCCCTCACATACTCTTTACGAATTTGCACCAACCGTCGATCCCGGCTACAGTATAAATATCGAGCCAAGGAATCTAATCTATTTACCTGTGAGCCAAAAAAGCATCTACAACATTACTCTCACGCTAGTAGACCAGGATTCTAGACCTATTAATTTTCGAGGCGAAGAAGTAGTCATTCGATTAGAACTTAGACGAAATGGTTCTAGTATTTAAAAGGTATTTAAACACTAATACTTCAGCTAGCAGTTCATTCAGTGATCAGAAGTCGAAGGGATCACTCACGTTTTCAAATATATTTACAGTCTAGACGCAGTCACTACCGCTACCATGTCAGAAAAACTTCAAATCTTCAATCAAATCAGGAACGATGAGTCGGTTGTTCGCGAAGAATGGCACACTTATCACCCCTTTACCAACTCGCTTAATAACAATGACGAAATCGAGATTGTTATCAATCAGCAAGATGTCTTTTTGGATATGAGTGAAGCTCAACTCTACATCGAGGGCGCGTTTAACGTGGAAGCAGACGCCACTGGTAAGACCGGTACTTGTGATCTAACCAATAATGCTGGCGCCTTTCTCTTTGACACCATTTCCTATGAAGTTAATGGCAAGGAGATTGAAAAGATTCGAGATCCTGGCATTGTTAGCACAGTTAAAAATATGCTATGTTTAAATGAGCAAGAAAGCCGAGCTCTGGACATAGCTGGATGGAATTGGCCTAGTGGAATTGCTAAGACCTTGGATGAAACTTCGAAAGACTTTAATTTTCGCATACCACTGTCAATATTGTTTGGCGTGTTTGCCGATTACCACAATGTATTAATGGGTAAACAAAAACTGAAACTAGTTCGTGCTCGCCATGACGATAACTGCTACAAGTCCTCGGGTACTAAGAAGGCGACAATAACCTTAAAAACGGTTGAGTTGAAAGTTAGACATATTTACCCGAGTGATGCAGTGAAATTGAGACTTTTGGACGAAATTGCAAAGAACAAACCGATATATATCCCGTTTAGAAACTGGGAAATACATGAACTGCCTGCTTTGAGAACGACAAAGCGTGATATTTGGACCGTTAAGACCATGTCTGAAAGAGCCCGATATGTTATTGTATTTTTTATGAAGAAACGAAAAGATAACTTTGAAGCTGATTGTACCTACTTTGATAATTTAGACATCATCGACGTCAAGTTGCATTTAAATTCTGAAGTTTACCCCTATGAATCGTTAAACCTAAACTTTGCCAATAGACAGTTTACAGAAGCCTATCAGATGTATACGGACTTTCAAGAAACCTATTTGGGAAAACAACGGTGTGAACCGCTTTTGGATTTTGTCGCTTTCGCTAGTAGAACCCTCTTTGTTATTGACTGTTCCAAACAAAGTGAAGCCCTCAAGAGGAACACCATCGACGTGACGTTGGAGTTTCAAAGTTCCGAAAACTTCTCAAATGAGTCACGTGCTTTCTGTATAATTATTCACGATCGAGTGCTTGAGTATCAGGCTTTAACAGGTCAAGTACGTGATGTGTTGTAGTCAGTTACTCTCCAACCCTGCCACGATGAGGTTTGTTGTGGTTGACGTTCAAGGATTCCGCGTTCCAGAATTTCAAGCTAAAGAATTGTCTATTTACGATGGAAAGCATATAAAGAACTATCTTTTTAAACCAGTTAGGCCCTTTTATGAGCTGTGCTATGACTGCCAGAAGCAAGCAATGTTTCTATATGGAAACCGACATGGTTTAAACTACAATTCCGGTGAAACTGACTACAATGAACTTTACCGCATTATCTGCAATGATCTACAAGATGTTGATATCATCTATGTTAAAGGGCATGTAAAGAAGGCCTTTTTACTTGAAACTTTTTCCACGATGAAATATTTTAAGAATATACCCGATATTGTTAATTTAGAATTTGCTAGGGATAGCGCTAATGTACCGAAATTATCTCTAAGTAAAACCACTTGCTCTTATCATGGTTTAGAATATTGTGCTTGTAGTGCTGAGAATTCAAAAATCTTGTATGCATATATTTATGATTTTTTGCCGAAATAAAGAAGTTAAATTGCATTACATGTTTAATTTTACCCTATATTACTAGAACCCCTTGAGAAATTTAGACAGTTAGACTCGAGCACATGACGAAGACAGTCGACTTGTCAGTTAAATTAGACGAGCATTTGAAAAAAATACGCAAGCTGAAAAGTGACATTCAGTTTTACAAAGAAAAGAAATCTTTGGTTAGGATATTTTTAAAACTTACCATTTAAACTTACCAATGGCTTCCTCCTCCTCTTCCGGCTGGGATAAGGTGTTTGAATCTCCTTCTAGATGCTCCGATGCCCCAGTTCCTAAGACTAAGCCTAACCGAGTTTACGAGATTGATGACTTTATAACAGTCATTTTTGACACATCAGAAGTGGGACGCAAACAAGTAATTTTAGATACAATTGGTTATGGTAAACTGTATTTCTCCAGTGCTGAGTTTGAAGAATCACAACAAGACCTAGCAGAGAAATCGGTTCAAGATCTAAAAGCCGAGTTTGAGGCTTCTCTTCGACGACCGGAGGTGTATAGCAGCTTTGTCGAACAATATCCTAAAATTGCACAAGGGTATTTGAAAACATTTTGGTTTAACTCGACCGAAATAGATTCTAACGGCATGAAATATGATATGACGACTGATTCTTGGCATTTGGGTACACAGCCCGTCAAGTTTTTGAAGAACGGTGATATTCAAGTAGGTCACGTTAAGTACAAAGGAACTGTGGGTTTATACGATTTATTGTTTTTAAAGGACCCGAAATATAATACCATGGCTGATGATAACGACTATGGCGATATTTTAAAACGAACAGACTTATACCTCAATGAGACTGGTCAAATTAAAGGTAATAAGTCGCGTAAATATACTACAATTGTGAGGCCACTACTCGTAGCCATTTATTCCAAGAGTGTTCCTACTACTTCAAAGACGAGATCTCAATCAGTAAAATCATCGAAATCAGGATCTGCCTTAATGAAATACAACGAAAACCCCAAAGAATTTGTGTACTACGATGACGTCAACGAGTTAGTTGAACGTTTAAAAAAATTGGAAGCTTCCAATGAGGTTGGTAACAATAATAACATGAACGAGATTTGGAGCATTTTGCAGGAATTGGGGCAACTTGGAGTAATCGAATTCTATAAATAAGTTTGTTTACAGCTACTATGTCTTAGTACCGCAGTAATCATGAATAAGTTTGGACGTTCCTTACCCCGCTCGTCGTCTAATCAGAAAAGATTGCGAGTGTCGCAAACACCCAACTTGATTACTCTTACAAAAGATGGTGATTACAATATTCAAGATCATCGGCTTTGTAACGTCAAATCACCGACAGATGCCACTGATGCTGTAAATAAAAAGTTTGTGGAGAGTATAATTACACGAACTGATCAATCGATAAGTGATCTTCAGCGAAATTTTAACGATTCTCTCTCCGTTATTGAGAGTGCAAGTAAGAAGTATACTAATTCGATGTGGTTGAGCAGTTGAGCGGTTGAGTGGCTGAGCGGTTGAGTGGTTGAGCGGTTGAGTAGTTGAGCGGTTGAGCGGTTGAGTGGTTGAGTGGTTGAGCGGTTGAGCGGTTGAGCGGTTGAGTGGTTGAGCAGTTGAGCGGTTGAGTGGTTGAGCGGTTGAGCGGTTGAGTGGTTGAGCGGTTGAGTGGTTGAGCGGTTGAGCGGTTGAGTGGTTGAGCGGTTGAGAGGTTGAGCGGTTGAGCGGTTGAGTGGTTGAGTGGTTGAGTGGTTGAGCGGTTGAGTGATTGAACGGTTGAGCGATTGAGTGGTTGAGCGGTTGAGCGGTTGAGTAGTTGAGCGGTTGAGTGGTTGAGCGGTTGAGTGGTTGAGCGGTTGAGTGGTTGCTGTGTGAGTTTGAAAGACAAGGTGATATCTGGTTTTGTTCAAGATGTGGAATTTCGCAATCCTACTTTAAATAAATTCTGTAATTAATTCTTTGTTTTATTTTTTATTAAACTTTACCCATGAAACCAAAATCCAGTTGTTAAATAGCAAATTAAAAACTAATATACAATATAATTATCCACTTTCGAATTTTTCCGTGCTGCACGTGGGTAGGTTTTTCAAGCATCTGCAAGTAATACAAGTAACTTGTATAATTAAACCTCATGAGAAAGGTATTTGTTAAAGGCTTACAGAAAAAATATGGTTAGGTGAACTAATTCCTAATACAATTATTGATTTACTAGAAATAGGTTGTGTTAATGTAGCTAAACTTACATTATTACACATAGGAAATTTTCATTGTAAAAATCATATCTGTAACGATTTACTTTGTGCTAGAAAAAACGTATTTTAATTAAGATCTTGGTATATAAATAAAATTACTTAAAATGTATTTCTTCTTTTTATTTTCCCCAAAATTACCCACACTTAAATAATACTACAATCTACTATATCTAACATGCAAAAGCTAAAAATTATGTACACATAAATCGTTCCTTATAAATTAAATTTCGATGATGTCTATCTAATATTTTACAAATTATATCTTCACTTTGTTTGATTCTTCTTTCAAATCGAAGTCTGTCTGCTAAGTGTTGTAAAAAGCCGCTTTTGCGAGCTTGTTTGTATGCATATTTCCATACTACTAATAAATGCACTATGTTTTTGTCTTCGCTAAATTTCACAGACTTCTTCATTTTGTAAACATAAATGTACCCGAATAATTGATATTATTAATTTCTTGGATTATTTCTCCTATTTCCCTTCTTCTCTTGGCCATCAAAATAATGTGAAGGTATATGCTTCGAACCGTCAAGTCGTATAAAATGTTGATGCGTTACACAGGCTAGACATGGTTCACCACGTAGTACATCCGATTCACCCTTACACTTATGACATTTATATCTTGCTGGAACAGGCATGTTTTCTTCTTGTGTTTCTAAGTCAAACTAAAGGATTTTTTCCTCCGTATGGCAGGAAATTTGTAAAGCCTGAAGATCTTAAAATAGTAGAACATTTGGAGGAAAAATACCATGGACTAAAGTGGGAGGCTGGCTATTTGGACTTGAACCAATTTGAAAGTGTTTTACGTGACATCTGTCTTCGGTATGACTCTCCTAAATTTCTGGTTAAGGGAGATGTAAAGGCAACTTGTTTAAAACAGATTTTTGATTTGTGTCTTATATTTAGTGTTCCTTTAAAGACCGAACCTAAATTAAGTAAATATAAAAAAGTTGTAGAATGTTTTCATCATAAGGACTTTAATCTTTGGCATTGTGCTTGTAATAATGTCAGGTTATTGTATAATTTCCGACATTGTTTTTAAATGACATGGAATAAAGTATATAACATATGTTTTTTGTTTTATTTATTAGTATAGTTCGATTAGTCTAAGTAGAAAGACGTAAAATGATTAGCCGGAGTGTAGATTGTACTGATTGCTTAGACGACGGTCTTGGCGTCATTCATACTTTTGAAGAAAGACTGATTACGTTTGAAAATTGGACCAATAAAGTTAGTCCTAAAGACTTAGCACGGGCTGGTTTTTATTACACCCAACGATTAGATATCGTTAAATGTGGATTTTGTCATTGTGAGTTTGCTGATTGGAAGGAAGGAGATGATCCGTTAGCCGATCACTATAAGTACTCTAAACATTGCCGGTTAGCTAAAGTATTGTGGAAGTGTCGACAAATGAAAAAGGTAGTCACACCCCGAAGCTTGAAAAAGATAAAACCCGAACCGCTCCGAACCCTCCATGTTAGCTCTCTGTTCTTAATGCCGCTGTTGGTGTTATTAACCAGTGGAATTATACACCTTTATGATATTATAAATCTCTATTCTTCGACGCTTTAAATCATTTTGACGTTAGTCATGGTTATGTTAAGTTTGTCCTTCATTCTGCTGGTTGCAGTAGTACACAACGTATTTTACGTATATCGGCCTTTAAATGTTAAAAACGCCTCTGTTTGGTTCGATTTTGGAGATTATAACGCTAGCAGTCCATGGATTCTGATGGCTTTCAACCCTCAGATTATAGGCCACATACCCGTATTCTCCGCCACGATACCTCCATCAAACAGCAGCAGCAGCTCTTTTCGCTATAAGGTTCGGTTTCTCTTTCAAGATTCAACGATTGGTGAAACAGGATGGATGACGTTCCTTAGCAAGTGCAAGACTGAGACCGCATCTCCTACTATTACTCCTACTACTAATTCTACACTAACCCCATCTTTATCCGAAAATATGAACAGTATTTCTAGTGTACTTGTATTCATAGCTGTAACCTGTTTAATATTATTAACTAATTTTGTATATAAAGTTGCTAAATATCGATATAAATTGTGGTTAAATAAATAAATAAAAACAATAATTAATGTAAAACTGTTTTATTACATTTTTTTAACATTGCCAATAGCGCTAACAAATTAAAATATGAGGATGTTCTTATTTTCACATTATTCATTAAAACTAACAAAGCTTCAGGTTTGCATTTATTTTTTAACACTTTGACACAACACTTTGAAATTTTTCTAAATCCATCAATGTCTTTCGTGTAAAATTGTTCATATTCACTAGGAAAATCCTCACAAAAAGGTTGACCATATATTATCTCCCTGCTTACTTCCAACCGTCTACTGCATATTTCACCACGTATGCCCCACACTAGTCTTCGAATTTTTCTTATGTCCGAAGATTTTTCCGCCTTGTTCATTTTCACATCTAGAATGAACGCCTTGTATGTATGTATATTAAAAACCCAACGTGAATGACTTAGTACTAGACAAATTCTATTGTCCTTTAAAAACCCAGCCTTGGTTTTCAAAGTCAAACGTGACTACTTTTTTAAGACGTTTTATGAAAGCTGTTTATCAAACATGAAAATACGGATATCAGACAGAGGCTACCAGACTGCATAATCTTTACTGAATCAACTGTTCTCAACGAAACCTTGCTAACGACTGCTGAATAGACCAGCGTTCTCACACTTGGAAGCGTCCCCAAGCGCGTCTTCTCGGAAAAACTGTGCACCGTCAGCCGGTTGACGGTACACCGTTTGGCCATGACTCGTACCGATCACTGTTAGCGCGCTTTATCTCGCAATTTTTCCGCTGATGATGCATTCTTTATAGCATATAATATTGTGGCCTACGTGACTAGACCCACGACAGCAACACCGTTCCCGATATCGCCGGCTGCGAGTTCACAGGCTGACACACGTGTTTTATGCTAAATATAAAGAAACTATTTAATATTATATTATTATTATTATTATTATTATTATTATTATTATTATAGTACTGCGTCACGTCTCATCACAGAGGCATTCAACAGACTCTAGACCACTTTTTTACCCTACACTCGCTGAGTGACAACCTCGGATAGACTCAGCAGACGTCATTTTTCAATACATGTAACTAAAATATTTTATTTCTACGCCACTGAGAGCTTCCGTACGGGTCTACAATCAACTTTGACATCGCAGAATCATTCAACAGACTCTAACCTCACGTTTTCATCCTACACTCAATGAGAGACAACCTCAGATTGACTCAGCAGAACGTTATATGTTAATACATGTAATTGAAATATTTCCTTTCTACGCCACTGGGAGCTTCCCTACGGGTCTACAATCAACTTTGGCATTACGTGGGCCTTCAACAGACTCTAACCCCACTTTTTCACCCTACACTCATTGAGTGACAACCTCGGATAGGCTCAGCAGAGCTTTATATGTTAATACATGTAACTAAAATATTTCCTTTCTACGCCACTGGGAGCTTCCCTACGGGTCTACAATCAACTTTGGCATTACGTGGGCCTTCAACAGACTCTAACCCCACTTTTTCACCATACACTCATTGAGTGACAACCTCGGATAGGCTCAGCAGAGCTTTATATGTTAATACATGTAACTAAAATATTTCCTTTCTACGCCACTGGGAGCTTCCCTACGGGTCTACAATCAACTTTGGCATTACGTGGGCCTTCAACAGACTCTAACCCCACTTTTTCACCCTACACTCATTGAGTGACAACCTCGGATAGGCTCAGCAGAACTTTGTTTTAATACATGTAACTGACATATTTCCTTTCTACGCCACTGAGAGCTTCCCTACGGGTCTACAATCAACTTTGGCATTACGTGGGCATCCTACAGACTCTTGCCTACTTTTTTGCCCTACACTCAATGAGAGACAACCTCGGATAGACTCAGCAGAACTTTAGTTTTAAATACATGTTACAGTAATATTTCATTTCTACGCCACTGAGAGCTTTCGTACGGGGCTACAATCAACTTTGACATCACAGAATCATTCCCTAGACTCCAGCCCATGTTTCTCACCTACACTCATTGAGTGACAACCTCGGATAGGCTCAGCAGAGCTTTATATGTTAATACATGTAACTAAAATATTTCCTTTCTACGCCACTGGGAGCTTCCCTACGGGTCTACAATCAACTTTGGCATTACGTGGGCCTTCAACAGACTCTAACCCCACTTTTTTACCCTACACTCATTGAGTGACAACCTCGGATAGGCTCAGCAGAACTTTATGTTTTAATACATGTAACTGACATATTTCCTTTCTACGCCACTGAGAGCTTCCCTACGGGTCTACAATCAACTTTGACATCGCAGAATCATTCCCTAGACTCCAGCCCATGCTTCTCACCTACACTCATTGAGTGACAACCTCGGATAGGCTCAGCAGACATAAAACATACCTACTACGTCACGCCCCATATATCACGGAAGATATCATTTACCATATTTATTTATTCAACTAGGTGCCGTGGCGTACTTGGTTCTATAGCTGGGAAACGTATATAATACGAAATTACACACGTGGTGTGTGCGGGTTCGATCCGCACCTTGGACAGAAAACTTTTTTCAGTACATATGCGACTTACGAAATAAATACATTTAATTAGGTAGGATTAAAACGTTTGTGACGTCATCGTGAACAAGGATCGGCAGAAAGACAAAGAAGAAGAAGAAGAAGACTAGATAGTGCCCCCAAATAGATAGATCGTGCTCAAGAGTGTGACAGGTGACAGATGGCAGTTGACAGGTGACAGGTGACAGGTGACAGATGGCAGTTGACAGGTGACAGGTGACAGATGGCAGTTGACAGGTGACAGGTGACAGGTGACAGGTGACAGATGGCAGTTGACAGGTGACAGGTGACAGATGGCAGTTGACAGGTGACAGGTTGGGTTTGATTGGGTACGTTCGGTATCGGAGTTGGGTTTGATTGGGTTTACTCGGTATCGGAGTTGGGTTTGATTGGGTTTACTCGGTACCGGTTGGGTTTGCTCTCGTTTACTCGGTATCGACGGCTTGGGTTTGCGTATGCGATTTACACACAGTGTGGATGCAGAACATACCATCTATCTCTACTAATTAACATAATCAACCAGTAATGGTTCTAAATAAAAATAATTTGAAAAGTGCAACCACTAAGGTTTAAAGTAAGTGACATGACCGACCAGTAAAGGTCCTAAAGAAAAAGAATTTATAAATACCAGGCACTAAAGACTCAAACAAATTAACCTGGCCAACCAGTAAAGGTCCTAGATAAAAATCTGTAAATTTCAACCATTAAAGGCTCAAAGTAATTAACATGACCAACCAGTGAAGGTCCTAGATAAAAATTTGTAAATTTCAACCATTAATGGCTCAAAGTAATTAACTTGACCAACCAGTGAAGGTCCTAGATAAAAATTTGTAAATTTCAACCATTAAAGGCTCAAAGTAATTAACATGACCAACCAGTGAAGGTCCTAGATAAAAATTTGTAAATTTCAACCATTAAAGGCTCAAAGTAATTAACATGACCAACCAGTGAAGGTCCTAGATAAAAATCTGTAAATTTCAACCATTAAAGGCTCAAAGTAATTAACATGACCAACCAGTGAAGGTCCTAGAAAAAAAATTGTAAATTTCAACCATTAAAGGCTCAAAGTAATTAACATGACCAACCAGTGAAGGTTCTAGATAAAAATCTGCAAATTTCAACCATTAAAGGCTCAATGTAATTAACATGACCAACCAGTGAAGGTCCTAGATAAAAATTTGTAAATTTCAACCATTAAAGGCTCAAAGTAATTAACATGCCCAACCAGTGAAGGTCCTAGATAAAAATTTGTAAATTTCAACCATTAAAGGCTCAAAGTAATTAACATGACCAACCAGTGAAGGTCCTAGATAAAAATTTGTAAATTTCAACCATTAAAGGCTCAAAGTAATTAACATGACCAACCAGTGAAGGTCCTAGATAAAAATCTGTAAATTTCAACCATTAAAGGCTCAAAGTAATTAACATGACCAACCAGTGAAGGTCCTAGAAAACAAATTGTAAATTTCAACCATTAAAGGCTCAAAGTAATTAACATGACCAACCAGTGAAGGTTCTAGATAAAAATCTGCACATTTCAACCATTAAAGGCTCAATGTAATTAACATGACCAACCAGTGAAGGTCCTAGATAAAAATTTGTAAATTTCAACCATTAAAGGCTCAAAGTAATTAACATGACCAACCAGTGAAGGTCCTAGATAAAAATTTGTAAATTTCAACCATTAAAGGCTCAAAGTAATTAACATGACCAACCAGTGAAGGTCCTAGATAAAAATTTGTAAATTTCAACCATTAAAGGCTCAAATTAATTAACATGACGAACCAGTGAAGGTCCTAGATAAAAATCTGTATATTTCAACCATTAAAGGCTCAAAGTAATTCACATAAAAAAATTGTAAATTTCAACCATTAAAGGCTCAAAGTAATTAACATGACCAACCAGTGAAGGTCCTCGATGAAAATTTGTAAATTTCAACCATTAAAGGCTCAAAGTAATTAACATGACCAACCAGTGAAGGTCCTAGATAAAAATTTGTAAATTTCAACCATTAAAGGCTCAAAGTAATTAACATGACCAACCAGTGAAGGTCCTAGATAAAAATTTGTAAATTTCAACCATTAAAGGCTCAAAGTAATTAACATGACCAACCAGTGAAGGTCCTAGATAAAAATCTGTAAATTTCAACCATTAAAGGCTCAAAGTAATTAACATGACCAACCAGTGAAGGTTCTAGATAAAAATCTGCAAATTTCAACCATTAAAGGCTCAATGTAATTAACATGACCAACCAGTGAAGGTCCTAGATAAAAATTTGTAAATTTCAACCATTAAAGGCTCAAAGTAATTAACATGACCAACCAGTGAAGGTCCTAGATAAAAATTTGTAAATTTCAACCATTAAAGGCTCAAAGTAATTAATATGACCAACCAGTGAAGGTCCTAGATAAAAATTTGTAAATTTCAACCATTAAAGGCTCAAAGTAATTAACATGACGAACCAGTGAAGGTCCTAGATAAAAATCTGTATATTTCAACCATTAAAGGCTCAAAGTAATTCACATAAAAAAATTGTAAATTTCAACCATTAAAGGCTCAAAGTAATTAACATGACAAACCAGTGAAGGTCCTCGATGAAAATTTGTAAATTTCAACCATTAAAGGCTCAAAGTAATTAACATGACCAACCAGTGAAGGTCCTAAACAAAAATTTGTAAATTTCAATCATTAAAGGCTCAAAGTAATTAACATGACCAACCAGTGAAGGTCCTAGATAAAAATCTGTAAATTTCAACCATTAAAGGCTCAAAGTAATTAACATGACCAACCAGTGAAGGTCCTAGAAAAAAAAATTGTAAATTTCAACCATTAAAGGCTCAAAGTAATTAACATGACCAACCAGTGAAGGTTCTAGATAAAAATTTGTAAATTTCAACCATTAAAGGCTCAAAGTAATTAACATGACCAACCAGTGAAGGTCCTAGATAAAAATTTGTAAATTTCAACCATTAAAGGCTCAAAGTAATTAATATGACCAACCAGTGAAGGTCCTAGATAAAAATTTGTAAATTTCAACCATTAAAGGCTCAAAGTAATTAACATGACGAACCAGTGAAGGTCCTAGATAAAAATCTGTATATTTCAACCATTAAAGGCTCAAAGTAATTCACATAAAAAAATTGTAAATTTCAACCATTAAAGGCTCAAAGTAATTAACATGACAAACCAGTGAAGGTCCTCGATGAAAATTTGTAAATTTCAACCATTAAAGGCTCAAAGTAATTAACATGACCAACCAGTGAAGGTCCTAAACAAAAATTTGTAAATTTCAATCATTAAAGGCTCAAAGTAATTAACATGACCAACCAGTGAAGGTCCTAGATAAAAATCTGTAAATTTCAACCATTAAAGGCTCAAAGTAATTCCATATATGATTTATTTTTTATGCATTTTCTATGCATTTTCTTAAACATGTTTCGGGAAAAAAGCTTAAAAATTGCTGTCTCCCACCCTCGTCACCAAAAGAATGGCAAAGAAAAGTCTGAAAAAAATCATGAACATTGAGAATTGGGTGTAAATTGAGCCAAAATTATCGGGATTAAAAAATTCTAGCGCGATCAATTGTTAGAAACAATTTAATTGTTTATTTCCTTATAACTGCTGAACCATTGGTTTTAGAGAAAACGTTTTTCAACAAAAAATATTTCTCACGGTGTAAGGAACAACTTTTGTTCTTAGACATTTTTCAAAATTTTAATTTGTTTCAGTCGAAACGCTACCCACCATTCAACTCCGCACATACGCGATGTTATACGGCGTTGGTGCCGTCGGCGGCGCGGCGGGTAGCGCGATAGATGGGCGGAGATCGGACGGCCGAGGTTTGCTCTAATTGCACTAATTGTGCAAGTATAGCTTGCACTTGACCGATTTTTTTCTGTTTTTAATTATTCGTGTATTTGTATAAATCACTACAAATAAAATCTTTAAAAGTTTTTAAAGAAGAAGAAAGTCTGTGGGCGCGTGACGTCACAATCAATTAGATCACGTTTTACAAGATTTGAATTTTGTAAAAATTTGTATAGTCTGTGCATTTTAATTTTTTTTAAGTAGAAAATCTGTCCATTTTTAATACAAACGAAAATAAATGGATCAAAATAACCGCCGTAAATATTTAATTTATGTAGATAATACAAGAAAAATATTTTAGATTTATTTGGATTATATTTTATATTGATATTGCCTATTGGCGCAATATGACGCAGTGGCGCAATATAGTGGATGCTTCCTAAAATGGCGATATTTAAACGTCAACACAATTTTAGAAAATTGGGCCATATTCATTTGAAATTTCTAAAGTTGCACAGGCGTTCACGCACTCATAGGAAGGTAATGCTTTTTTTACGTCGTTTTTGTCAAAAATGTACAAATGTGAGAGCACCATAACATTTCTTTAATAAAAAATATAAAATAAGTAAACTATGCAACTAAGGCGTCTTAAAATTAATTTTCACCGTTCACACTACTAACATGTGCTAATTATTTAGACATATACTATTATTTTTTGTAATAACAATGTTGGGCATGAGTTGCTTATTCGAAAAAGATAATGTTAATTAACATTAATTTAAGAAGTACGTATTCATACTTCAAGACCTTTTTGTATGTAAAACTATCCCAAAATCCATATGACTTTTGTGCATGCAAATAGAAGTTCCTTTAACTTATGCAGACGTTCGAGTGTGTTTAGAACTTCAAGAATTTTTTACTAAACAATGGGTATACATTTATTATGATATAAAATTAAAAGCCTTATAATTAATTTTGGATTCGGATTTTTATTTTTGAGAATGCACAAATATGATACGCCTGTAATCCTGTATGTATGTTTTTTAGTCAATATTTTTTACAGGTATATTTCAAAAAGAATACTTAAATATATAAACAGGGTATTATATACCTATTGAAAAAACTGTCGTGTTTCCATAGGTATATTGTTAATTGGAATCAAGAAATTCTTTGAACGAAACGGTTTACTTTTCAATACTTACTTTGCATAGGCTTTTTCTAATAAGGCACTCCAAAATTCGTTCTCTTCCGTTGAATGTAAAAATACTAACTCTCCCCTGTAGGTTGGTAATCTATCGTCAATTACTACATCTACCCATTTACCATATTGCCAAAATCTAGAATTAAAAAAAAATTGTAAGTTTCTTCTTGAAAAAAAAACAATTTCATTTAAAATAAATTTATTGAATACAATTTAGCGCCTCCTAGAATTAAGCGTAGTACTATGATGTTACTATAAGAACAGAGGATTTTAAAACTAGTCAATTACGTATCGAATATCAAAAAAATCAGAGTGAGATTCTATTATTCTCCTTGCAAAAACAAAGTTAAGTTCTTGTACTCTGTTTCACGTTTGCTGTCAAGTGACTGACAGACAGAGGCAAAACAGTAGTTTCGTTTCTATTATAATCACACTTAGGTAATTCCATTATAGATCATATACCAGACGGCGCATTGCTAAACAGGACATAGGGGAATCCCGTGCAAGGAATTTCACATGTAACCAGTACAGAACAAAGGCAATAAAACAAAGTCTGGCGAACACAAAATACTTTGTTTGAAAATATGTTTATTACTAATATAGGATCACTTATCTTATAACTATACCGTATCCATTTACTTTTGAGAATGATGACAGAAACCCATTTTACAACGAAGAGATCAATTATGTCTCTCTCTCTCTCATGTTCTTTCTCTCTCATTTTTTCTCTGTCGTCTTCTTTCTCTCTCATACTCGTAAAATTTTTACAGTTAGGTTATGTGAAAGATTAATATGACATTATTTGAAGCCTGTCCCATGATATAAGTTGTTTTAGGAGTGTAAAAATATACTTAAAAAGTTTATATAAAGTATTAGCAACTTAAATTCCTGTGTTATATGAATCTGGGACTGACTAACAACTATTGAAATATTACGAAAGGTACATATTTGTTCTCCTTTACATTACTTGGACCGAGCGTTATGGCGTTATGGGAATGAGTAACATGAACGCCGACCCGATATAAAGTTGAGAATAGTGGGCATTACAGAAGATTTCTTTAGTTATTGAGAAAGTAGTGAAAATTGCGCCCTAGAAGCGTTTGGTTGCAGTTTAAAGCAGAAGTTACAGTGCCATTACAAAGTGTATCTATCCTTCTGGAACTAAGACTCAACATTTACAGTTAAAAATTGTGAAACTACTTGGTATATTCGATTAAACAATTTTTATCGCGTCTTTAACTTACACAAACATGACTGTTCGCAGGTAGGCTATTTTATAGATCCATTTTCATTATAATATATCGGAGAATAGGGAATATTTTTTAACTTTATTATAAATTGTTTATCCTAATAAAAATATTTACTCATTTTTGAAATTTTTCCTTTATTTATTTAAATACTTTTCCTCCGATCCTTTTAGTGCAAATTGTTGGTTAGAGGTAGTATTGATATTTGGGTAGGAAACAATTGTAAATGCTATAAAATAATAAGGTTAATGTGGCTATGCTGACGCTGTTTTTGTTTAATAAAAACGAGATTTTTGCAAATGCTGTTTGTGTTCAGTAAAAACAAAGGCATTTTGCTATAAAATCATAAAACTTACGTAAGTATTTTGCCAGGTTAGAAATTTATTTTTTATGACAACTCCGATTAAACTTTCACTATAGGCAACCAGAAATACTTGCGCACAAACAAATCCGCCTGTGATAAAATGTTGTTTGATTAATTATTATTTTTTATTGGCAACAACATCGTTTTTATTTGTGTATTACTAATGCCCCTTTTGCTAACAAGGATAGAAAGAAATCGGATTCCGGTGAGAACTTTAACAGGAGAGAAAAGAATTTTGCGATGACTAATCTTTCGAAGTATATAACCAGAAATACTTCCACAAGCAAAGAATGTACGATACAAATTTGAACCAATCCTTTTTTTATTTGTCTTTGTCTAATGCACTTTCGCCAACACGGATAGAAAGAAATCTGATTCCTCCGTGATTATCAGGAAAGAAAAGATAAATATTGTGATCATTAAAATAAGTTCTGGTGTAAATGGTCCATGGAACTGACCAATAGGGTTACTTCTTGTTCAATTGTTTTATCTGTCATCATTCTCAAAACCAAATGGATACCGTATAGATATAGATCCTAGCTAAAAAAGTAGTTCAAAGTTCGTCAAGTTTTAACAGGGATGATAATGATAATGATAAAATGTGATTCTTTACGTGTGTTCTGTCTGAGGATGCACAGCCGTTTTTAGGATTTTGTTTCGGGGGGATGTGTGTGTGGGGGGGGGGGGGGTTATCACGAATTCACCCAAGTACTATGTAATTTCATAAATTAAATTAGATTATTATGATTAAATTTAGGTGTTTGTATATTTTTTTTTTCACTTTTTTCTTGATATTCCTATCGTGTGACGAAACGACTATCCTCAAATATTAATTTTGGCAGTTCGAAAGGAGTTACGCGCGCCATCGGGACGATTGTGGAAGTTTCTGTATTATAGACGCTTGTACTAGGGAGGAGCTTCTGCCTATTTCGGGGGGGGGGGGGGGGGGTGGCTCAGATACGGCCCTGTGAGGATGCACTGCCCGGTATGGCTAAATGACCAGAATATTTTATTTTATCCAAACAATTAAAATAATTTAAGGCGAGTGCCGAAAAAAATCAAATAAAAGAAAATATTTAACTTGTTTTACGCTACATTAAGGTTGACGTAGAGTAACTAATGTCTTTATTTAGAAAATAAAGAGGGGTTCATTAGTGCAACCAAAATTCAATGAACTTTTGTTGAAACCTAAAGTGACATCGGATCAAAATAATAAGGTAGGTATTAAAATGTATTAAAATCACAATTGTAGACTTTTGTTTAATCACCATGGTTACTGGTCCAAAAATCCGAAAACAATTCTACAATTATTGGTAACTCATGCATGCAAAATTGATGGAAAAAAGTAATCTGTTACGCTTATTTTTATATTTTATTAGTCAATCTATCGCATACACATTCTCGTAAATTTTTTTAGTAATGGAACTCTGGAAAGAAATTAGTTTATACCTATTTAAAAGTTATTTAATTCTCATACCTAAAATGAAAAATTCCAGCATATTTTTCATCAAAATCTTGATCATCAGGAACAATTTGAAGAAAAAGTCTATGGTAAAGTGTTAAGTTTGCTGCTGCCGCTAGTAACCAGCAGTCACCTAGCTCTCCCTGCTGGACATCGAATCTTGAGTAACCTTCGACGAAGAATTGAGGATTGTCACAAATTTCCTGGAAATAATAAAAACAATTTGTCAACTACTGGTCAGGTCTACCCTGCAAGTTTAAAAGGCTGTACAGGGTGTCCGGATTTCGTTGTAATTGTAGGGCATCTCAGTTGTTATTAGAGATAGTGAGTTGCGGTTTTCGCGACAGTGTGCTACTTTTTGATGAAACGAAAGATGACATAAAAATATTTTTCATGGCCCCCTTCGTTTTTGACATACAGGACGAGATTGATTTTTTCCATTTTCGGACCCCCTCGCATTTCAGTTACCTTGTAGTAACTTATGAAAAGAGTAAAAATGGATTCTTTTAGAGTTTTTTACGTAGAATCGAGTGGCGTGGTTAGATTTTCATCAGATATGATATTTTTCGAGATATTCCCCAAACATATGTTTTTTTTAAATGGAACATCCTGTATGTTTCTTAATCATTAAATTTCCCCTTTCGAGAGCTTTTCAAAAATATATAACACTTTATAGATATTTTTATTTTTAGCCCTTAAATCGAACTATTTAATTTTAAACTTTAATTTTGAGTAGTTGGCCGAGAAGGGAAGAGTTAGTTGTTGTCATATTACTTGTCTTTAATCAGTTATTTATCAATTTTAAATAACAATATGGCAGTAAATGACAATTTTACTAATAACGAAAAGTATATGTTGGAATTCTTAATACGATGCGATGAAAATAGTGATCATCACTGATCAAGCGTCTGATATGTATTTAGAAAGGTATTTATTTTCTTATTTTGTCTGGTAATCTATATATGCTATATTATTCCATTATTATATATAGGTAAGGTACCCTGCAAGAAGGCAACCGAATACAGCCATATTCTGTAGAATTAGAACAAAGCTTGTAACTTTTGCATAACCTTGCTCAAAAAATTATAACAAACTTCAACAGGAAGTCGAAGAAATTAATGTTTTGGCAAGTGTAGAACTTCCCACAGAAAGAGTGAATAAACAGACAAAATAGCAGATATTGGTCTAGAGAAAATCAACATAGGATTTATCCTAGAGAGCAACAACGTAGATTTAGCTTCAGCGAAGCATATTTCATTCTACGATATAGATTCAAATTCCTCGTAAATATAGGAAGTTCAACAGCACATAGGTACCTAAGTATACTGGAAAATAATTTAGCTGAACTACATGACGATGTGCCTTTATCCCAATTAAATCAGATATATTTCCAGCAAGATGGTGCCCCGATCTTGCTGGAAATATATCTGGCACACGTAATGAGACCATATTTAGATAACAATTTTCCAGGTCGTTGGATTGGGACCCATGGCCCCATAAGATGGCCCCCAAGGTCCGCAAATTTATCAGTACTCGATTTTTTCTTTTGGGTGTATTTGGAAAATAAAAGATATCGTACTCAACATCGAACAATGCAAGATCTCCGTTACGCAACGAAGCAAGAATTTAGAGATTTGCAAGGCCGCCCATTAATATTAATAAATGCCTTACGCAGAATAAGAAAACTATGTCATAAATGCATTTTGGTTTGCAGTTTGATATGTTATTTATTACTTTCAAAAGAACGGATTAAAAGAACTAACTCTTTTCGTTCCCTAAAGTTTTGTATGTTTTGTTTTTAAATTTGACTTTTATTTGCTGTTAATAATTCAAGAGAACTAATTTAATTTTCAAATGATAAAAAACTAAGCAGTTTTAGTTCTGGTTAGGATTTTCTATATACCTAGATATCAGGTAGTGTTATACCAATTTTAATAAATTAATGAAAATACAGGATTTAACCAGTTCATTTTTAAATCTAAATACTTGAATTGACTTTAAACGACATGTTAAATACGGCCAAACGCAAAATTAAAGTGTAAAATTAAATAGTTCGATTTAAGGGCTAAAAATAAAAAATAACTATAAAGTGTTATATATTTTTGAAATGCTCTCGAAAGGGGAAATTTAATGATTAAGAAGCATACAGGGTGTTCCATTTAAAAAAAACATACCTATGTTTGGTTAATATCTCGAAAAATATCACATCTGATGAAAATCTAACCATGCCACTCGATTATACGTAAAAAACGCTAATAGGACCAATTTTTACTTTTTTATAAGTGACAAAATAACTGAAATGCGAGGGGGATCCGAAAATGAACTAAAATCAATTTCGTCCTGTATGTCAAACACGAAGGGGGCCATGAAAAATATTTTTATGCCATCTTTCGTTTCATTAAAAAGTAGCAACGCTTCGCGAAAACCGCAACCCTCTATCTCTAATAACAACCAAGATAGCCTGCAATTATAACCAAATCCGGACACCCTGTACACAAATAATAAGCTATAGAACGATATAAATGATTGTTTACAATAATTATATTGTACTCGTTTTTAACTACTCCAAGTACAAACCATACAAAAAACCTAGATCTGTGGATCATGAAACACTTGTTCGCTTCGAAAAATTTTAGGCTTACTTTATGAATCACCTTGTTTTTTCTTCCAAAGTGAGTAAATGATCATTTTTTTAAATAAAAATGGTGTTGTCAGAGAGGCAAAGTATTGAAATATTGATGTTTTGGGTTGCGGGGACAGAATTCGGAGCCAAAATGGAGTTTGCCTGTTATTTCAACTGTGAGTAGGATAGATATAATTCATAAATTTGAGGAACACGGTACCTACAGTAAGGGATTTGTAATATATGTGTTTATATTATTAAATATTATTAACTTTTTATATAGAAACTTTATTTTTAAAAGTTGTTGACAAAGTCAAGTAACAATCACCTCATAATGTTCAAATGTAACAAGTTTACTGGTACCAGGTAGATCCATTACACGCCCTCTTTTCAGAGATTTAAACGAACAGGAGGTTTCCTTTCTCTGGGACTTCTTCTTAATCTGGTGACTTCAATTCCATCATTAATATTAGTATCTTCCTGTTCAAGTTCTGCTCTGCTCTCACTATCATCTTTTTCATTTGCTCTGTTTCCCTTTACCATTTCTCTTCCAACTACGTTATCTGGAAAACAGTATGGATATTTTTCTGTAAAACCATTTTCATTTTGACAATGAGGTGGTTTGATTAGCTGCCTGTTTCTTCTAAACTGATTTCCATATTCATCCTCAATGATGTAGTCTCTAAAATTTAGTTTCTTTATAACAGTTCCCATAATCCATTTTTTATCGTAACTTTGAAATAACACTGATGTCCCTTCTTTGATATCTGGTAGATTTCTTGTACCTTGGTCATAATAAAATTTTTGATGCTGTTGCCGTTTATGTAGCTTACCTTTTACGTTATTGGTATCAAAACTACTGCAACGTAAAAGGTCTTTGTGTATTGGTAAAATTGTTCTTGTTTTTCGCCCAAACATCAGTTCTGTAGGAGCAGGTAGATCATTTTTTGGTGTATTATTATAATACAACACTGCCAGTAAAGGATCCATGTTGTTTTCTTCACATACTTTTAAAAATAAATTTTTCGTAGTTTGGATATGACGTTCTACCATTCCGTTTGATCTTGGATAGTGGGGGCTCGAGGTAGTCAATTTTATGCCAAATTCTTTTGCAAAATTTTTAAATTCAATGGATGAAAATGGTTGATTATCAGAAAAAATCTCACTAGGTAAACCAAAAGAACAGAAAATATTTTTTAGTGTGGATATAACAGCACTTGTAGTTTTACTTGTCATTTTATTAACAATTAAAAATTTTGTAAAATAGTCTACTATTACCAGGAAATCAATGCCATGAAAATATGCAAAATCGATACCTATTTTATTCCATGGGTGATCTGGTAGCTCATCGGGTAATAATGGTTGACGAGGATTTGCTTTAGAAAATTTAGTACAAATATGGCACGACGAAATTAAATTTTCTATATCTTTCATTATTCCCGGCCAGTAAACAGAATCTCTGGCAATATTCTGACATGAAATAATTCCTTGATGGACTTTATGAACTACTAATAAGAACTCTTGTCTTAAGGAAGTTGGAATGATTAAACGTTTTTTATAAAATAAAACTTTTTCATGGATATATATATATCATTTCGTATTATTGGCCAAAACTCGCGGACTCTAGCATTTTTTATTAGACTTTTATGTTTTGGCCAACCTGTTTCACAATATCGCATTATTTGCTTTAGAACCAAATCGTTATTTGTTTCATGTTCTAAACGACGAACATTTTCTTCAGATGTTACTACAACTGAAAACACATGTAAGTTTCCATCTAAATTTTCTGTATTAAAAGTGTCTGAGGTCGGACTTCTGCTAAGTGCATCTGCAACTTGCATGTTTTTACCCGGAACATAAATTAATTTAACATCATATCTTAATAATCTAATCATAAGCCTCTGAAGTCGTGGTGATAAATCTTCAATATGTTTTTTAGAAAGACCAATACACAAAGACCTTTTACGTTGTGTCAATTTGAAGCTTTAATTCAGTATTATTTACTTTCACATATTCATTCCACTCAATAGAATTTACACGTCTACTAAAAACAGACCACACGACATTTGTTATACTAGAAGTTGGCTCATTATCTAACTCTGTATTTTCAAAACTGTAGGTATATCCAGAGATTTCATTAACTTGCTTTTTATTAGAAATATTACAAAATTTAAAGAAATGTCCTTTTTTACCACAATTATTGCAAATTTTATAGAAAGCTGGGCAACGATTTGGTTCGTGTAATAAACCGCAATTCAAACAGCTTATTTTATTTCATTTTGTTTGTGAATGGTTGGAAGGTTGATTACTGTAAGTATATTTATTTTGATAAGGGCTACATTGATTTTTTGAAACCACATTAACACAATTTTCGTTTTTGTTAATGACCTGTTGGGGTTGGGTATTACAACCAGATTCTACACTTCTGCAAACATCAACTGCCTCGGCCAAGGTAAGGTTTGACTTTTGCAGGAGTGTTGCTTGAGTCCTTTTGTCAAAAATTCCTAAAATAATCCTGTCCCTTAATAAAATTTCTTTATCTTTAAAATCACAATTTGAAAGCAATGTCTTAAGATCTGTCAAAAAGTTATCGAAAGGTTCTGATGGTTTTTGAATCCTAGTGAAAAATTTAAAATGAGATAGGACTGAATTTTTAATTGGAATACAGTATTCTTTAAATTTATTAACGACTACCTCAAACTTTTTCTTATCAGAAACATTTGCAAACTCAAAAGTGTTGAATACTTTTAATCCCTCATCTCCAATCAAGTTGAGAAACAAAGCTATTTTAATTTCATCATTTTTCTCTTCCAATTCATTGGCTTTCATAAATAAATCAAATTTTTGATACCACAGCTTCCAGTTAACTGCCACATTTCCTTCAAAATCTAA
This sequence comes from Philopedon plagiatum, assembly GCA_963971165.1. Lineage (NCBI taxonomy): Eukaryota > Metazoa > Arthropoda > Insecta > Coleoptera > Curculionidae > Philopedon > Philopedon plagiatum. Next base: position 28,095,625 of record OZ020194.1, read on the forward strand.
AACAGGAGGACTTCTTGTACCCAGTTTTTCCATAATAACTAGTCTCTAGAAGGCCGTAGGTTGAACTCTTCCTGCCACCATGTAATATATGTGTTTATATTATTAAATATTATTAACTTTTTATATAGAAACTTTATTTTTAAAAGTTGTTGACAAAGTCAAGTAACAATCACCTCATAATGTTCAAATGTAACAAGTTTACTGATACCAGGTAGATCCATTACAGGATTTACCTAGAAGTCATCGACCACCGGCACCGGCCTTATATGGAGACCAAAAACTTGATATACTCCTATCTATTAATAAATATCCCCATTCCTTAACTAATACATTAGCCCTAAATAACGATGCAACCAAATCAACCATCCTAAGATTTGTAAAAAGCCAAAAGTATCACCCATAATATAAGGTGTACCTAAAAGATATAATTCGAATTGAGATTAATAACTTAGAGCCTCAAACTATTAGTAATTCAATAGATAGTTTTTACTTGTAACATAATTTTAAATAAAACAAGTCGTTATTTCATTATTTTTACAATAACATTACTCCGACTATTAGTCCTACAAAACTTAGTAATCAAAAACGTAACACATGGTTTATTGATACCATTAAATTCAGTTTTTAAAGAGCTTCTTCAATAAACCTCCATTTGGCATAGCAAGCAATTCAAGCCACTTGGGGTTAGAGGGTTGATGTTGAAGGAGACGGATGAAAATATTACAGAAAAATGAGTAAACAGTTCAATTAATGCACGTGTTTTAGCGATAGCGTTTTACTCACAAATAAGACAATTATTAATAATAAATATGAATTTTTTGCGGGATTTCTAAACCACCCTGTATAACAAATACTAAATTTTAAATTACTGTTCAATATGTGACTAGCTATAAGCGTTCCGCAATGCGCACACCCTTCACGGGACTAAATGTGTTTACAGGTTGAGCTCGGTCATTTTCCAATTTCGCAAATGTTGTTTAAGGCTCTATAAATTATTTTTCTACGGTTTGGATCTTTTCTACAGAACATTCTATTGAGCATAGATTACGTCGTTGGGTAGTATTCTTTCGATTTTTATCACAGTGTCGTTTCGTACATTTTTAATAATGATTCAGTTATAGTAGTTTCACTGGAGTAGGTATATTATTTCTTGTTTAAGGTTCATTTACTAGATTTTACATTATTATGAAAAAATGATTCACTAAAAAGCTAAAATGGGGCAAACAGGTATAGAAAACACAAAGGTACCTAATTATTTTAAATAGTTTTAACTCTTAAGCCACTCAGTACTTTTCTTCACTTCAAAAATACTTTTAAGAAAACAAGCCTTTAGTAAAAATGTTCCTACATGCAAAACCATAATTAACATGTATTTTTACTTAGTTTAGGTAAAAATTTTCGCGTACTGTGTATTAAAAAATGAGTTTAAAAATGGGATATTCATTTGTTTCCCTATTAAATGAAATACACTGTAGAGGGATAGAAATACGGATGGTTGGGTATTTATACACACACAAAATATAATATTATAATAAACAAGAAAAGTACTATTCATAAACTTACATGTGGTCTTTTCCACTCATAATACCTATCAGGTCTTTGACTGTAGAACAGTGAAGAATCAGTGGCTGGAAATTCGCGATCTTCGAAAAGTGTTCCGCTCTGCAAATTCTGATCCCTGAGGCTGTAAAAATCTTGAGGTTCCCCCTTTGATTTGAAGCCTGATCCTTTTTCACCAAACTAAAATGAGAAAAAAATTGAATTAAAAAACATAGTTATTTAAAAGTAATTAATTGTTTTGTTAATAGATAAGGTAATTTTTTGTCCAATTTTAACTTACTCTTGTTGATTTTATATTAAAAACCTACAACTTAGTTTTAATTCAGTATTTGTTTAGGGGAGATTGCCAGTGTTGCCAGTGGTCCTCAAAAAACTGGACCAAATCACAAGTTTAAATTGTACCAGATTTTGAACTTTTGTACAGAACCAAAACTGAATTTTTAATCTCAGAGGAAAACTATTAATAATATGTATATATATATATATATATATATATATATATATATATATATATATATATATATATATATATATATATATATATATATATATATATATATATATATATTACAATTATTAAATGGTAGAGGGCGGTACGAGGATGAAAATGTATCAGAAATATTAAAAATGTACTTTTGTACAAACGGTTTCAAAATGTACCAGATTCGTACAATAATTGTACCAGCTCTGGCAACGCTGTAGATTGCCCCAACCGCCGGACAGCTCCCAGTACCGGACCGATTTATCTGTTCCTGCGTTATACTGCTACATCTCCGTATTATATTTTATTCTAACATCACGCATGCGCATGATACAATAAACGGAAGATATGATACCAAAACGTGTTAAATTCGTCCGGGTTCGCGCATGGCGTCACACTGTGAGTTATTTTTGAAATTTATAACGCGCAGTATAGAGTTTACGTTAGTTAAAGGCGATTTTATATATATTCTATTGGCAACATACTTTGCCTCTTGCTTATAATACAAATTTTAAAGTATGTGATTTAAAATAATAATGTATATAAAGGGATAAATTAATTTAAAATAATATGTATTGGTAAATTGCCTGCCAATTGCCTTCTATGTATTTATTTACATAAAAAGAAAAGGTAAATAATTTTATAAAATAAAACTATGCCTAATAATTAGGATAATAATTTTTATGTAGAGGCATATTCTTATTAAAATATATACCTACAGAGTCTTCCGAAAATACGTTATAAAGAAGAATTTTGTTTGATTGGGTATATAAATTGTCAATTTTTTTTGCGGTGCATAACATCTGTATGTTTGCAACGGAAATATGCTTTTAGGATAGATTTTTTGGGTTTTTTACACTTTAAATAGTAAATTATTAAAAATTATTGTATTTTGTATTCTTTGATTTTTCACATTTAAAAAATCTTAAAATGCCAAAAATTATTCTAAACAAGAGAAAAATATCTAAATTTATGAAATTAGGTAAAACAAAAAATTATTTTTTAAGAAAATAACCTTTTTTCAGTCTCTTTGTTTGTCGTATTTTCTCAATTAAAGTCTGGCGATTCGTTACCTACCGTGGAGATTTTTAGCCGTTGTTTGTCACAGTAAACTTTTTTATTGAATCGAGTTTGTAAAAACATTAAACACATTCATGACATGACACAATTTATCTTTTAAATTACCTTCATAATCACTTACATCAAAATGTCTAGAACAGATTCTAGCATTTTTCACATTAAACTTATCTTCCCGGTTGCACAGATGCTTCCAAACACTTTGTGATTCTTTGTCATTGGGGAAGCTAAAAACTTTAATACCGGGCATCTTGCATTGATTGTCCACATCACAACCATACACAACACACCTCATTTTCACTTTTAAACTCTTAAAAGTGATATAAAAACACCAAAAATTACTTTAAATCACAGCGCGATCTTTAACCAAGACTTGTCTCGTTTACAAAATATGGCCGAATTACTCACAGCGTGACGTACATGGCCACGCCTACCTGCGTGGTGTCATATCTTCTTTTATTTGTATCATGACGCATGCGTACTGTGTTTTGCGCCATTTTCGTGTCTTTCAACGGGGTGTAAACATGGTCGTGATTTTGTGATGTGTAGGTGTTTTTACCCTTACTTATCTAAAGTTTACTGTGTCTGTTGTGTTGTGTATCTAAAGGTAAATTTAATAGTTTTCTGAGTGATAATAATTAAAATTTTACTTTGGTAGGGGTCGCAAAATGCCACCAAATAAACGATATTATGTGATTTAATGAGTAACCTTTTTTTCTAACATGTCACGGTGCCCCAGTATCGGACACTGCCACTGTTTCCACTACTGGACAGTAAATAATAGCTTTCTTATGCATAATAGAGCTTATAGTATATTGTTACAATTACATATCTTCTTAGAAATATCAAACATGCCAAGTAAGGAAAAAGGAAAATGGGTCGAGTCCAGTATGAAAAAGGCTGTTGCCGGCGTGATGTCTGGAAAGTTTAGTATAGTCGCCTCTCACTACTCTCACTTTTCTTTTTCCAAAAGCTCTTTGGGGGACCGCTACCGCTCTTCGACCAGGAAATAAAAAGACCCTTCTATGCTCATTTATATTCTTTAAATTAAAGTTCTTCATAAAATAATCTAGTTTCATTATAAAATAGAGACTGTCCGGTACTGGGAACATTTTTTGAGAGGTGTCAATTGCAATACTTTCGTAAATTTACAATTACGCCACTACGTCAAAGTAGATCGCCTAACATGTTTACCACCTTTTTATATATACGGTCATCTATTAAAAAGTTTTTATTTTTTTCGTATTGTTCAAAATTATTGCAAAAAAATGCTTAAAGCTTGGGTGTCCGGCATTCGGGCAATCTCCCCTAAAAATCAGCAAAATCGTAGAGCGCATGGGATGGAAAATCGAGCAGGAATTTATTCAATTAATACTAATTATTATTTATATTTATTCTTCTAAATATGTTCTTTCTCATTACAAGAACATGGACAATAATTTAAAAAACATGACAATCACTTTTCTATACTTAGCACACAAGCCATGTAGTTTTCTTTGTTAAAACATAAAAACTGTTGGAAATTTCTAAAAGGCATGTTACCGCAATCCTTAAACCCATTGCAGAGGTTTCTCTTATATAGTGAAATGTAGAGTAATTTTGTTAAAGGAATACTAAAAGTTAACTATTGGGAGTTGTCCTAAATTAGAAATTTTGCAAATTTTTACACGTTATTCCTTTACTAAGAACAAAATCTTCCTGGTATCATAGGTCCAGAAATGCCTGGTTTCCAAAATACAGGGTGAAATTTTCCTAATTCTTTTCACTTATATTTTTCAGTTTTTAAAGATAATTCGTTCTTTCGTGCAGATCATATGTTGGAGATCGGATTATTTTAATGCTTATTTACAAAGGTTGTTTCAAATTAAATCAATATGATGATTATGCAATTTTTCGTTTCAAAATTAAATACGTTGAGATGAATTGAATCATAGAGAAGACGATAGTTGAAAGACGACCGAAAGCCTAGTTAGTTTTTCCGATACTTTTTTAAGTCAGATAATTGTATTAAAATTGTATTCTAGGACCATCTAAATAATTTAAGTTCGTTGTTCTTAAGTATTGTTCTGTTAAGCTACAGCAAACACCTACCACTGTAAAACTACAGCAAACCACATAAGCCCCAATTTGTTTAATAAATTTTGATAATAAAATTTTAAAAAATTAATTTGTTAACCTTGAAATGAATAATCAAATATTTTGCCAAATAATTAGGAAATGGTACAAGATGACAGAAAAATTCCAGGGATCAAAGGATTCGTGATCCCTGAAAATGTTAATTTTGTTAAAATGATAAATTCTGTAGGTAGGTACTCTAAAGATTGCAATTCAAATGACTTTATCATTCACTGTTTGATTTTTACCAGTAAAAATTTACTTTATTCTCAGATCCTTAGAATACTATAATATAGTAACAAAACAAGTAGACTTATTCATTTTTAAAATTATCTTAGAAATATTATGGTATAACCAAAACGTGAATGTATGTAAATAAGTCTTTTCGTTAGATCCAACACAAACACACTGTCTGAATACAAATCTTAAACTTCGTGACACTGCGCCGCCACCGAAATGCTAAAACTGCAAACCACAATACTTCGTCTAAGTACGCGGAGATTATGTGAAAAATAAATGCTGTTATACCGGGATATACGTAGTAATGTTAACAAAAGTATTGCATTTGCTGATCATAGGTGAATTTTGGTATTTCGATTCGATCCAACTGTTAGCGTCCGTCCCCGACCCCAGTTCTGATCTCTCTGAGGTATGATTAATATTTAGGGCTTTTTCAGATGTGGCCAACAAATTAGGGTTTTCACATATGCATCGTCCCGATTTATTTACCTTCTAGAACAGATTGGTTGTTTGTAAGATTCTATTATTAAAATTTTTAAAAAATCTAAGTACCTACATTACAGTGTGATAACTGATAATAGGCACTGCTGTTTATTAGCAGCGCCGCACTGACGCTTGTTAGTACTACAATTTTTTTCAGAACTGATATCGTGTGATCTATTTTTATGATTCACAACTTCTTGCCACACCACCTAAGATGACTTACTTATACTATTTACACGACATAATAATTAATAAAAAAGTAAAATCAAAGAGTTGCAGAAGAAATAGAAAAAAATAATGCAGTTTACCAGTGTTTTTAAGCCTACAATGCATAATAATAGGAATATCAAATATCCAGGAAGTAAGTTAGATAACATTCCCTTGCAAAATAAGCAGTGCAGTTACATACATATTATATTGCAGAGAAAGTAAATCTAAAACATAAACCCTGCGTAACGATTTCTCTCAAATTTGCTAAGTTAATAAATAGTACCTTAATATAACAACATTTCAGTAAAAAATTAGGATAGTACTGATAAAAAAATCAAAAATTTGTACTTTCTTTAAAGTGGTTTTAGAATTTTTGCTTAAAACTTGTATAAAAACAGTACAGGACATGACCTATTATAAGAATGACGTGAGGGATGGTTTCTAGTAGGTTAATATGATATCAATAATAATTTTATTACTGTTATAATTATAACTGTAATAATAAATAAACTCAATAATTAATAATTTAAAATGTTTTATAATAATTTAACTAAAACGAAATGGATTACTTCCTTGGAAATTTTTAAGTTTTGTTAATCGGCAAACCACATTCCCTGATGAAACTTTCCGGTAACAGCAAATACCACAATATACATACTTACATATATGTCAATCAAAATAAATATTGGGTTTTGTTGTTTGATGTTCAAGATTTAGGAGCAGTTTGTCGTTTATATTGTAGCACAGTGAGACTACATTACTTTAGACTATTCCTCTTGTGTATGGTCGCCATTTTATATATCCTAAGTGACATAGAAATCCCAACACCCAGTAGAAATGATTTTTTTCAATAATATCTTGCATAAATATTTAGGTCATAGCATAGACTAATTAATAATACATAGACGAACACTGGCGTGTAACAAAAATGGACCAAAAGCGGGTCACCCTTGAGACATTTTGGGGGTTTGCTGGTTATGGCTTAGGAATTTGTTTGTCCACCATTATATTTATATGAATATAAACAATGGCACCCCACACCGTAAGTCGATTAGTTCGATGCTCTCGAGTTAGAGGTAGCACCCAATGCGGACGGTATGAGAAAAACCGGAAACTACGTATCCGACCATAAACACTTCGCATTCCAATGGGCCGTCCATGCTCTGCAAACCAATGATTTGCAATTATGCAAAGGTGGTTAGATAGCGAAGGGATCTCTTAAAGCCAACAATCTTAGGCGGCGAGCTTGGCGCTCTGTTGTTGTGCGGCGTCGTCCTGTGCTCTTTATGTATGGCCTTCTTGAAGCCATGCCTGACATCCCACCACAGTATCTAGACTTCTGTGTATTCTAGCAACAATGTCCCGAAAAGAAAGTCCAGCTTTCCGTAGTCCAACTATCCGTCCCCTATATCAAACTAGCTAAGTTGGCGAAAGTTTGTATTTCTTCGCACTCTGGGCACGGTAAACACTCGTAAAACAACGTTTAGAAATGCACTCTTTGAAGGTTAGGCATCCACTGGGACTACAAATTTCACTTATCCAGCTAGTATAAAAAAATCAGAATACAAAAAGAAATGCGAAACTGATAAGGCTGAAAATTTAGTCACATAGTGTTTTTGTCATATTATACATGTATACAAATATTTATCAATCAAAATACAATCATTTTTACTAGGTGTTCGGATTTCTATTTCACTTAATATTGTGGTGATTTAGTGACCGATGCTGATGATGATGAGAGCAGTAGTCGGGGTCATTCGGATGCCCGCTGATGAACATGAACTGCAGCGGAAGCCATCTTTTTCATTGATAGCCCCATAGTAATGATTATATTATAGATTTAACTCTTTTGTTTCTCGGGCTTGTAGACTGGCAAAAACTTTCTCCGTATCTGGCAACTACCCAGAATGTCTAAGATCCTTGAAACATTGTGATTTGGTTAATGTGATACACTTTGTCTAGATGCTGATGATGAGTTAGTTTATGTGAATATTATATTTGTTAATAATGTAAAGATTCTATTTATTTTTGTTATTACATATGTTATATTTGAAAATTTATTGTGAATTTAAAACTTTTCTGTTATACTTTGAAAATAGGCCCAGCCTGTTAATAAATAAATATGATATAGGTATAACCGTTTAGTTACAGGCACCGCAACGCAATAAGTAGTACCAGAAGTCAAGATCACAAGTGTTGTAACGAAAACAGAATCTAAAACAGATATCAACAATGTGATATAATAAAAGCCCAGACAGAAGCGGAAACAAAAATGGAAGTTAAAGTGAATAAAAAAATTGTATTAATTTTTTACAAAAATGTGTAATTTTATGCTTCACCTTTATTAAAATAAAAATAATATCAATTTTCATCTAGTTCTGCAGGCGTAAAAAAAGGAAACAAAAATCCACAACAATGCAGAACCTTCGCATTTGCGGAAGCAGAAGCGGAAATCCGTTACATCACTAATACATACCGGTCTATACTAACAATTTTAGGCCTAAGCTGACAATCATATGTTTACAATAATAAATACCGGAATGAGACAACAGGCTTTGTAAAGTAATGGATTTTATCTTAAATTTATAAGGATTTTTTTTAAATATGTGAAGTGATTTTTTATAAAACTCTTTACATTTTCAAAACATCGTGCTGGTATAAAAAGTCTTTTTGTTAAACAACAATATTAAATAACAATTTTGTGACAAAATCAAGCATGTTGCTGGGACAATAAAAAATAGACAATATTTTACGAATCAAAAGGGAAATCTCTGGAAAAATACTGAAAATCAGGCTATGAAAAGAGACTCCGCCAGATAAGACCCAATCAGCTTAAATGAAATAAAAATGAACACAGCAACCTTAAACCAAACTGGCCATCTAATTCAAAAACTTAATTTCACAAAGTGGTTACGGCATTTGAGTATATGAGGAAGAAAACATATGTATTTTTTGTAGATATTGACGAAGATCTTTTTTGTAAACCTTAGCACTTGTATAAGTACGCCATTGGTAAAGGCAATTAAATTAAAGATAGCGATAAACAAAATCTACATGAGATAATAAAAAATACAACATTTATGACTTCTATGAAGGATCACATGTAAATATTGTGGAATAACAGATACTCTATGCAGTAATTAATTACATTCCCCAGTAACAAAAAGAAATCAAATAAATCTATTAAGACCTAGACCTGATCAACTAGATTAAAAAAAAAAACAACAACAAACATCCAGAACTGGTCGATACCAATTTTAATAAAATTAGGTATACAAGTAAAACATAAGGGACCATATCTTAGCTGTTGACATTCACAATATTCACATTAAGGGGGTAAAAATTACCTTAAAATTGAGCTAGAAATCACATTTTTAGCTATATCCCAAAACTAGAGCTGATATCGGAATGAATCAAGAAGAGGGAGAATTTTTTTAAATCTCTCACCTAATATATTTGTTAATAGAATCTCACCTTAATGTTAATTTGCAAATGTACGATTTAACACCAGGGGAGTAAATAACGCCCCCGCAAGCCCCGCGATGGGGGGGGGGGCACCAGAGCCAGGGACGCCCTCAAATCCCCCCTCAATTCGAAGGATCAAGACAGGTGCAAAATAGCAGGGCGCTATCACGAATCTGCGGGGGGGAGCACATACTCTTAGTTACGCCACTGTTTGACACTAACAGTGTACAACATTATTTAAAATAGTAGGCAATCCACTATCACGAGTGCCCCATCCTCCTGAGTCGGAGACCGACAGGACTGGTCATAATCGACTTTATATAATATGCATATAAAATTTGATGAACAGGTTGGACATCGTAAAATAATGGACACGTTTTGTTTTGTTCCTAATATTCACATTAAGGGGATAGAAATCTTTTTTAATTCGTTCTGATATCATCTCTGCTTTTTTAACTTTGATTAAAAATGTATTTTTATTCAAAATTCAAGGTAAATTTCAACCCCTTTAATGTGAATATCATCAGTTAAAATGAAATACGGGTCCCTTACTTTTTGATTTTCTACCTGATGAATCCCAGATTCCATTAAAATCAGTGATGATAAGTCAGGTCGGTCTCCTTCAGCTTTTAGGCAGCTCGCACACCAAGGATGCATAAAACATGAAACATGCGGTACGCGGTAAATACTACAAGTAGACGTGCGCCGCGCGCCGCTCAAATGAATGTAAATCACCCAATAATCGTACACCAATGCGGCAGCTCCTCGGTATATGCCTCGCTACCTAAACCGCATGCGGCATTCTATGCGTATCTTTTTGCGGTAAATGTTGCGCGTTTGACGAGGTAGTATAGGGTCTATTAATTGAGAAATAAATGACTTCTGGATTCAGAGACAACTGTTCCTATGCAACAGTTGCAGGACTATGTAAAATATTATGTTCAAGTAACGGGTGAATCTCGTTTACGTCTTCGCAGAAATTTCGATGCTACAATGCCATCGTCCTCACTCGAAGACATTTTAAATACTGCAAGTTAACGAAACCGCTGCAGCACTGGTGTACACTAGTAGGAGTTATGAGATATTTATCTTATGTTGCATGTTTCATGTCTTATGCATCCTTGGTGTGCGACCGGCCTTAGTGATTCGGTAAATGATGCTTGTCTCTAAGGCCTCTCGCACACCAAGGATGCATAAAACATGAAACATGCGGTACCCGGTAAATATTGCAAGTTTCTTTTTTCTCGTTTACTTCTTTGAAGAAATTGCCATGCTACAATGCCATCCTTCACAATAGAAGACATTTTGAATACTGCAAAATAACGAAACTGCTGCAGTATTGGTGTACGCTAGTAGGAGTATGTGATATTTATCTTATGTTGCATGTTTCATGTTTTATGCGCATGCTTGGTGTGCGCGCGGCCTTGGGCCGCACGCACACCAAGCATGCGCATAAAACATGAAACATGCGGTACGCGGTAAATACTGCAAGTTTCTAGTTTTCTCGTTTACTTCTTCGCAGAAATTGCCACAAAAAGTTTCGTCACTACTCAACAAATTTAAACTTTTTTTTTAGTAACATTGATGCTGGTCCCAAAGGATTTTCTTGCCCTAAATTCAAAAATAATACGTAAAAAGCTGTAACACGTGCAGTATTTTTTACAGGGTGGAGGGGGGACTTTCATTCAATACAGCTAATACCATATTTTGGTACAGTAATATTTATTGAAACAAAGTAAACATATTTAAGTCAAAAATTTTAACCGTAATTTAGGATATTTTATACAAAAATCCGAAAGTTTAGCAAAAAGTGACAGAATGGTTCATTTTTTGTCTTGTCTAAAGTCAAATCTTCTAGTTTTCAGCAGTAGTCGCCCATCATGGCTGGGTCCCAACGTTTTTGATATTTTGTTTCCATCGTTCTAATATCGTGATGAAATCTATCCCTTGTTCGTCACTGACTGCGCCCACATTTGTAGAAAAAAAGTGCAGATGTGAGTGCAAAAAATGGATTTTTAGGGACGTGACAGGCTTTTAAAAGTTATTTTACGAGAGTTTTGTAGTTATCATGTTTCTTGTTGCCCAAAAATCCTTTTACTACATTTACAAAACAATTCCAAGCCACCAGTTTTTCATTTAGTTTTTCCTTAAAAAGCGGATCATTTATAAGTTTCTTTATTGGAAGTCCACTTACACCTTCTTTCAGTTTTGCATCACTTAATTGTGGAAAAACTTCTTTTAGTTATTTGAAAGTTTTTTATATATTAGGCAATATATGAAAAAAATTTGTTCAAACGAACACACGGAGTACACAGGTACTTAAAAATGAGACGTGGTAAAACATTTTTTATAAATAGATATTTTAACAACTACTACCTAAAATGAATTACAATAATATCATTTTCGCGCTTAAGATTACTAACTTCATTTAAAAATGTACTACATACTATAAAATACTTGTCGCAATGCTTACTTTATATTTTTTTTTATTTATGTATGTATGTAGATATATGATTTGTATTGAAAAATAAAAGCCTTTACAAGTAACTGTAAAATGGGTCATATTCATCAATCATTGTTTTCCTAAGCGAATGTCTTAATCAAAAGTCAAACAGGCTAACTGTTACCTTGTAGCTTTGTAATGAAGTAGGGATATCAGATTAATAATAATTTTTTCTTAAACTATTGACAGTTACGAGACATACATATTATATATGTATACGAGAAATACATATTATATATTTTTACGCCCATTTCGAAAATACAAGCCAAATCAAAAAGCTATTTGGGGAAATTAAAATATACTATTTCAATATTTGTTAGTTAAAGTTGCTATAGATGTGTTGCTATATATGCTTAGATGTGATTTTCAATAAACGCTATAAAGCAAAATCCTCAAATAATAGACAATTAACATTTTATAGTATATTAAGTATTAAGGTCAGTTACTGTAAGTGTTCTTTACTGGCAGTCGCGTAGCAAGACTCTAGGGGCGGAGGGGGCGAAATTATTTATGGGCACCATCAGTGGCGTGAAGTACACCCCCGCATAGCGGGAGGGACTCCAATCACAGTATTAATTAATAAATATTCATAATCCTGAATGTTTTTTAAAATAGTTGTCTCAGGAAGCAGTGGTCATTAAAAAACACACGGAGAAATTTGAATTTGTATTTTTACTGATTTTTCAGTGTGCAGTTTTAGAACGCATGAATTTAACATCAAATACATTACAATATGTTGAAATAGATTTTGAAATCTACAAAACAATGTTAAATTCTAGTTTAACTTCTATTAGAAACCTTCGTGATAGTTTTGAAAACATTAAAGAGACAGCGCAGCGAGTTCTTTGGCTAGGAAATGGAAAATCACTCCAGAAATCCAGAAAAGGATACACAGAAAGGTTAACATATTTTTCGAGGAACTTAGTACTGACGAACGACTGTACAATACCGAATGACTATTTGAAGTTGATGTATAAAAAGCCAGTATTGATATTATTGTAACTCAATTAAAGAATTGTTTTGAGAGCACGAATTGCACATACGAAAAATTAAATTTATTTTCCAAAAAAAAATATTACAACTGCTGCTTATGATGAACTCTAAAGCTAGTGCTCTTCAACAAAGCTACAGTAGGCTTATCCCCTGAATTTCCAGCTCAAATCAGTATTTATGCAAGACTTACGCTAGTTGGCTTCAATAAATGAACTGGGTAATTTTACAAGCTGTTATTTAACTTCACTTGTTAGTTTGTATGTATGTATGTTAGTATGTTTAGGTCAAATATTGCAATCAAAATTGCGACTAGTTCTAATTAAGCTAAAGCTTTGAAATTTTGCACACGTGTATAAGTCCGGTGACAATGCATTATAGTATATTTAATATTGTTCTAAATCCAATATGGCGGACGCCCCAAGATCGCGGATTACCTTTTTCCATACAATCCCCTTGCTATGAGTATCAAATGAAATGGTTTGAAAAGTAGACTACGATAAGCTATGTGACGTCATTCTAAACCCAATATGGCGGAAGCCACAAGATGGCGGATTACCTTTTTCTTCACAACCCCCCTGACATGGACATCAAATGAAAGAGTTTGGCGAGTGAAATAAGATAATCTATGTGACGTCATTCTAAACTTAATATGGCGGACGCTACAAGATGGCCTGTTTGTTTACAATTCCATTGATATGGGTATCAGATGAAAGGGTTTGACAAGTAGAATACGATAAACTGTGGCGTCATTCGAAACCCAATATGGCGGACGCTACAAGATGGCGGATTACAGTTGCCTTCACAATCCCCTTGATATGGGTATCAAATGAAAAGGCTTGACGAGTAGAATACGATAACAGGTAAGATATCTTGAAATAATGATGCATTATTAGAAATGCATAGGTGAAAACGTAACTAAGAATTTAACAATAAAATCTTGTAAAAAATACTTTTTAAAAAGAAGCTTTTATTATTTAGATGAACTAAAATGAAAAAAAATAGTGTAGTTTTTTCATTGTGGCAATACTGAATGCTATTTATAAGCGGACGTGGTTCGCGTGGGTAGATTCTAATTAAACTAGTATCAAAGTTATCACTGAAACAGATATAATATGTTATGTTAAATTTATTGTCTTAAAAGCTTGTAGCGTGAATAGAAAAAAAAATACGTTCTTAGGTACTTACAATTTCTGCCAAACAAAATTAATGCCTGTATGTATGCGCGACGCGCTTTTAAGATAATAATTTTAACATAATAGGTATATTATATCTGCTTCAATGATAATTTTGATACTGATACTACTTTTATTAGGATCCACCCACGCGAACGTTCACTTACAAAAATGACATTCAGCATTGCCACAATGAAAAAACTACACTTATTTTTTTCGTTTTAGTACATCTAAATAATAAAAACTTGTTTAAAAAAAGTATTTTTTACAAGATTTTATTTTTAATAATCAAAACAAAGTCCGCAGAGCAGTGGCGCACCCAGGGGGGGGGGGCTGAGGGAAGAAATCCACCGAATTGCGCCACTCAGACCCCCTCCCCCGCAAGCAAAATCCTGGGTGCGCCCATGCGCAGCGTCAAGTTTACCTGATGTATATAATGCCATTGTATTGTTTATAACCTTACCAGTTACTGTGGCAATGGCTGAAAGATATTTTTATAAACTGAAAATAATAAAAAACTGTTTACGTAGTACGATGATGAAAAAGAGACTTCCAAATGTCTCTTTTATAATAAGCATAGAACAGCAAGAAGCAAGGGAATTAGAGCTGGACGATTTAATAAACGATTTTGCAAAAAATTTTGCTACAAAATCAAAAAACTTACATAAGTATTTGGCCAGATTCGAAATTTATTTTTTATGGCCATTCCGATTAAACTTTCAAAGTAGACAACCAGAAATACTTGCACAAACAAAGGCGGCTGTGATAAAATGTTTGATTATTCTTTTTTATTGGCAACGACATCGTTTTTATTTGTATTTTAATAATGCTCCTTTTGCTAACAAGGGTAGAAAGAAATCGGATTCCGTTGGGAATTTTATCAGGAAAAAATGAATTTTGTGATGAATAATCTTTCAAAGTATATAGCCAGCAATACTTCCACAAGCAAAGAAGGTACGATAAAAATTTGAACATATTCTTTTTTTATTTGTCTTTTTCTAATGCACTTTCGCCAATACGGATAGAAAGAAATCTGATTCTTCCGTGATTATCAGGAGAGAAAAGACGAATATTGTGATTACTACAATATATTCTGGTGTAAACTGTCCATGGAACTGACCAATACGGTGAATTCTTGTTTAATTGTTTTTTCTGTCATCATTCTCAAATTAAATTGGATAGAATATGTCAGTAAATACCTGAGCGTACAAAAATTCCATTAAAATCCGTGATGACAAGTTCTCTCGGCCTTCTTCAACTTTTTAGTAATTCTGTAAATGATGCCTTATGTTTCTCCTATAATGCTTATGTCTACACAAGAAAGTTATTGGTTTTCGATATCAGAAACTAAACAACAGTGTATTAAAAAAAAGACTGGTAATGGGAGCTGAATACTGCGCT
The DNA here is from genome assembly GCA_963971165.1 of Philopedon plagiatum. Taxonomy (NCBI): domain Eukaryota; kingdom Metazoa; phylum Arthropoda; class Insecta; order Coleoptera; family Curculionidae; genus Philopedon; species Philopedon plagiatum. Next base: position 28,111,325 of record OZ020194.1, read on the forward strand.
TCAGATTATGAGCACCATTTAAAAATGTACTAAGATAAAATACTTGTCGCAATGCTTGCATTATAAAAAAAAATTATTTACGTCCAAGATAAGGAGGGCCAATATGGGGATCTCGTTAATAGTTAGAAATATTGGTTAAGTGAGAAAAAAGTTGGGTAATTAAAGAACTAATAAAATGATGTTCCGAAATTCTTCAGATGATTTTTCATTTTCGAGTTATTTTGAAAAAACTAAATTTTAGAATTTTTAATTCAATTTTTTTTCTGGCGCTAATATGAAAGGGCAAAACTAATAACACTTCTTTATAGCAACTTTTGATGAACCGAAATATTACGTTATCATTTTTTTTATTCGAAGTTTCGTCTTTGGGCAGCTATCATCAACTTTATTTTTTTAAAAACGTTCCTGATTGTTTAATGTCAAATTTTAGAAGCTCTCTTTTCGTGTAGCTCACATCACGATAAAATAAGGTTTGAGTCTTTTTTGACCATTATTAAGAAATTTTTGCGATACGGACCTGTCTCCTAGATCATTTCATACATTATTCCAGCTATTGTAATTTAATGAAGAAAATAACGAAGCATACTCAACCTTTTTAATTGATTATTTTAATTATGGCTTGTAAATAAGAAAAATAATCATTTAATTACTGTTGAAAAATGTTCCAAGACCAATGTACCTACCACGCATTATGGTTTAATTCGGTTATGAGCACTTTTTGACCATTATTAACAAATTTTAAGTTTGTAGAGCAAGCAGGGAGTTGAACATTTTTTAATTCCATTAAAGTATTGAAATGCATTTTATAATTAGTATGAAATATCAATTTAAAACCAACCAAGTACTATTAACAATACATAACAAATAAATGAACAGGACATAGCTATGTATATATATATATATATATATATATATATATATATATATATATATATATATATATATATATATATATATATATATATATATATATATATATGTATTTTTGGCAGGTTCTTGGACTGTTGATATATATATTGTTTTTAATTTTGTTTTCTTGGGGATTTAGTCCGTTGTGAGGCAAATAAAATGTGGTGTTTTTGGTTACATTTTATATTACTAACGTTTCGGTAATAGATATATATGATAATATAAAATGTAACCAAAAACACCACATTTTATTTGCCTCACAACGGACTAAATCCCCAAGAAAACAAAATTAAAAACTATATATATATATATATATATATATATATATATATATATATATATATATATATATATATATATATATATAGTACACTAGTTATATTGGGTTGTGCAGCAAATGAAAGGATACTCTTTAAAGTTGTTCCAAGCTTTCGAAAATATTTATTTTCATCTTCAGGGAGACTACAAAGAATTGCTAGTATTACACATGGTTCATATGCTATTGACCATTGTTTTAAGTGAGATTATAAGCAGGTTTATTACTTACAACTTAATTGAGGATGTTCATTAAAGGTGTTAAAGTATTATCTAGGGAATTAGTGAAGCCTTCCAGGGTGAGGTCGAAAACCAAGGGTCATGAATTACTTAATTATTCTAAATTTACATTTATTACACAATAGCACAGACAGATTAAAATTACATGAAAGTTATTAATTAAAAATTCATTTCTTTCTTAGTTTCTTAAAATTAATTATGTCCATGCGGCACGAGATAACAGACTAATTTGTTTAAGCGGGAAACTCGCTATGGACTGTCAAAAGTCAATCATTAGCGACATCTGTGTGTTGTATTTAATTATATGTGAAACATGATTACAGAAGTCTGTAAAATTAGGTGTATTATTTACCTTGTTGAGATAACTTGTTAGATTTATACTACGGTCAGGAAGTAAACCCTAGCGGATGAATTTAAAGTTATATAATATATATATATATATATATATATATATATATATATATATATATATATATATATATATATATATATATATATATATATATATATATGGGTGGTAGGTACTTAGTACCAGTATTACCTAACACTTTCGTAAAATTCCTGTGGTGCTGTTTAAGAAATGTTTTTGAGGGTTAAAGCAACTCTAGATATTTTTAATTCTTACTAATCATCTGGAAAACAATTAATTACTGTTTTTCAAGAGTAATTAATTGATTATTTTTCGTATTTACAAGCCATAATTAAATAGGAAATTAAAAATATTGAGTATCCCCCATTATCTTCGTCATTAAATTACCAAATCTGGAACAATGTATGAAATGTTCTAGGAGACAGGTCCGTATCGCAACAATTTCTTAATAATGGCCAAGAAAAGGTTCAAAACAGAATTTAACCATGATGTATGGTACATTGATGAATTCAGAATAAAAAGGGCTTCTAAAATTTGACATAAAAAAACCAGTACCGTACTTAAAAAAATGAAGTTGCTACAAGGAAGATTTATCAGATCTGCCTTACCTTTTATATCAACGCCAGAAAAAAATTAAATCAAAAATTTTAAAATTTAGTTTTTTCAAAATAACTCGAAAATGAAAAATCATCTTAAAAATGTCAGAACATCATTTTATTAGTTCTTTAATTGCGCAACTTTTTTCCCATTTAACCAATTTTGCATTTCTAAGTATTAGCGAGATCCCCTTACCGGCCCTCCATATCTTCGACACCGTGTATATTTGATTTGTATTGGCCTATACTAGTAACTATAAAATGGGTCGTATTTATCAATCATTTTTTTTCCTAAGCGAATGTATTAATCAAAAGTCAAACAGACTTACTGTTATCTTGTAGCTTTGTAATGAAGTAGGGATATCAGATTATTATTAAACTTTAAAAAAAAATTAATAACAGTTTTATACAAATACCAGAAATACATATCATATATAAAATATAAATGGGCGTAAAAACAACCATTTCGAAAAGTACAAGCCAGATCAAAAACTATTTGGGGAAATTTAAAAAATATACTATATAAATATGTCTTAGTTAAAGTTGCTATAATTATGTGATTTTGAATAAACACTATATAGCAAAATCCTCAAATAATGGACAATTAACATTTTACAGTCATTAACCCAGTCATTAACATATTCTTTGCTGTGGACACCGCCCTGAATAACATGTGCTATTTTGTAAAGAATATTTTTTTAAAACAATGAAGGTTAACGGCCCAGAAATCGCGATAGCAGGGGAGCATCTGGACCAGATTTAAAAATAGTCCCGTCTCTGGTTTTTGAAGGCCTTTTATTGCACTAGCGAAGAATTCATTTGTATGCATTTTTAATATATAGGGTCCGACAAAATGATCTCCCATATTTTAAGCTTTAATTAAAAGGCTATAGTAGATGCTATTTAGAATTTTATTTTTTTAATGAGAGTGTATACTATGCCGTTTTTTTCATTTAGTTTTGAAAATTACAGAATCCAGGTGGCGACCATTTTTTTCGATACACATTTGTAGCTGATTTTTGAAGGTTTGTATCACTCGAGCAGGCCACCCAACGTCTCCACGTAACGCGAGTGTCCGTGAAATATTACCCCTACAACGTCCATTGACCTTCTTGCCATATATAGGTTCCAGAAAATTGCGTAGCATGTCGACGCGCGTTCACCCGATCTTGTCCCATGCGGCTAGCTAAGCTAGTTAACAGTCGCATTCGGAACGGGGGGTCAGCGAGTGACCCCACTGAATTATTTTTGTTATATTTTTATATTTTTAAATATTTTTTGGTACACAGCTATGACTTTTATTTCTAATGTTGAATGAACAAAATGAAATAAAGTTTATTCAAATATTTCTTATTTCTTTATTTTTTAAGTTTTTCTTCGTAAATAAGTGCATTCTTTTAAATGTCATAATAATATTTAAATAAACAAAATAAACTTATAGTACGTTCATTCAGTGGCTTTTTTATTCAAGTATTTAGCTGAAGCAAAAACCATCAAAGCACTGATGAAAAAATGCGGGGTCAGACACTGACCCCCCTGTTCTAGGTTTGGGGTCAATCGCTGACCCCCCCCCCCTTCCGTGTTCTCCCAGTACACGTTTATGTTCCCAGTGCGACTGTTAAAAGCTAATGCCTTTAAATACCATCCCCGAACCACTGACGAATTGAAAGTAGCAATACGCCAAGGAAGTGCAGCATTATTGCCTCAAATACCTGCTTGAGTGATACAAACCTTCAGAAATCAGCTACAAATGTGTATCGAAAAAAATGGTCGCCATTTGAACTCTGTAATTTTCAAAACTAAATGAAAAAATGGCGTATAAATAAAATTCTAAATAGCATTTACTATGGCCTTTTCATTAAAGCTTAAAATGTGGGAGTTCATTTTGCCGGACCCTGCATTATCAAAGTTTACAGAATATTCTATATTACCAGTGGCGCAACCAAACCCTAGGGGCGGAGGGGGCGAAATTATTTATGGGCGCCAATTCAGTAACGTAAAGTCCACCCCGCAAACTCCGTCTAGCGGGGTTTGCGAGGTTCATAGTACAAATCTTAGTTATTCTTATGCTTACAGTCGATTTAATACATTCATTGTTAAATCAAACCGGTCTGGTGTAGGTGAATGTATAATGTGGTGATATTGTTTAAGATTTTTTACATTAGTATGCAAACATTAACTATTAATCAAGTAATAAATTTAATTGACGTTTAGAGTTTAGAGTCATCGTTGGCAACGACATTGACAACAGTGCTGTCACATTATAAGTGTGTCCAGTTACTTTAATTCTTAATTAAATTCTGCAACCGGATGTTAAACTTAAACTAAAACCATATTATAAAAGTAGTCGCTACTTATTATAGGATTGGAAAAATCTAGTTCGTTATTCTTTGTGTTCTAAAGGCGTGTCCACACTGAAGAAATATTCAGCAACTTTTGTTAGTAGGCAGTTGTAGCTGATCTTCATTTGTTTCGTTAACTCATTCAACTAGATAAACAAAATCTCAATTCAACAATATTGCATGATGTTGGCATTTGTTTTATTTACATCCAATTTTACGTCTATACTAAAATAGTTATTTGTGACTCCATGGAGGAAGCAGATGTTTAATGGCAGCTGCAGCCTCTGTCATAATTTTAAAAGATTCAACAAAACGAAAACGAAAATGCTGGCCTCGTCTAAGTTTAAAAAAGAGGGGGAAATATGGCGGGAATGAGTTATTAGCAGATTTAAGGAACGATGATCTCTTATTGGGAGAATTAAGACTGTTCTTTTGCTTCTTTGTGACTCGGGCAATCGATACTTGAATATACTGCATTCCAAGCATCATTTTTACTCTTTGTACACCTATATTTTATATCTTTAGGATTCCAAAGACACGAATATTGCCTACATTATCAATTAATTTGATATAGGTAGTTTTCAACACTCCACTTGAACGTCATCAATGTCATCATTTACAAGTACCGACTGCTGTAACCTACCGTCGACATCTAAAAACGCTGGCAAATGTTTGACTGGGTTTTATATTTTCTTTTGATCTTTACCGCTAAAAACGGATTGATGCAGCATACGTTACCTTTTGTTTATTGCAATACCAACATAATGCAACATACCGCGACTTATCGCAAACAGACACCAACTTTACACATTTAAATATATTGTTATTGAACTAAGTTGCTGTGTTTCTTCAGTGAGGACCCGCCGATTTACTATATAGAATTTCCAGTATTTCCTTTTATATAAACTGCAAGGGACAAAACTTGGTAGTGCAAGAGACTTTGCTTTAATAATTAGTTTTTAGGCAATAAAATAAAATTAGTAAAGCGTGTTTGCCATAATTAAGAAGAGATTTTAGGGGCTTGAAAAGGCATTACCTAACCACGAAAAATGTAAGGAAAAGATAAGGTAAACTCCTAGGTCAGCTATTTACGAGTTTTTAACATGCTAAGACTACGTACCTGAAATATTTTATTAACAACAGCGTTATTCAACGTATCCGAGGACACTCCCGAAAGTACAAATTCTTTCGATTCGTACCGACTTTTCTCGCACTGCGCCCGGTTAACCGAAATATGCTGATCTTCGCCCGCATCAATAAATCCAAACTTTTCCTGACCGTTTGAAACCGCATTTTCTAAACCGAGAACTTCGTGATGTGTACCGGCAGAGTCCAAATTAAAAGAAATGTGTTTTTTTAAAATAAAAGGCCGCGGCGATTTTTCTTGTGCGGGGGCAACTGAATGCCTCGAGATTTTTGGAAACCGATAGCGCGTTGCCGCTGCCTTTTTTGCAAAAGTTTTCGTGATGCTTTCCTCCAAGACGGCTTTAGGACTACTTGGAGTATCAACCATTTCGATTGTCATCTTTTCTTATTTATACGTGTATTATGGGAGATAACACGCGAAACTCTACTGTTTACCAGACTCGGAAATAAACTAGGTAAAATACAACAGAGTCAGCGTTTAAATAAAAATGATGTGAGATACTGCCCGTTATCATAAAATAAATTTTTACTGTTGGTTTTTGTCGATACTACGGCTGACTAATGAAATGAAATGAATTTATTAATTTAATTGTTAGGCGGAGTAACGTTCCGTTAGGGTGAAACTGGATCGCTTTCACTGTTTTCCGGAGTTTTCAGGCTTTTTTCCAGGCGCTTAGACCTTTTCAAATGTCATTGACGTGCCGGCCTATAAATTAGGCCAATGAGGTTTCGCAACAGGTATAGGATATATGGTCTGAGAGATACTCACAGAAAGTCTGCGGTGATTAGATGATAGTGCTTGAAAACTAAATAATTCTGTCACATTCTCGATAAAAAATAAGGAAATGGTAGTATGAGAGCCAGCTCGCGGGTGGATCTCGATAAAACAATAACGTTCAGATTCACTAATATTGGTTTAAATTAAGATCTTTGATCTTATAGTTATTCAGTTATGTTTTGACAGGTTTTTGTCCTGTTTTTGTTAAGAGGTCGCCATTAAAAACCTTCTTATTCTGATATTTCAACAATTTGCTTCGTTTCCAAGTGATTTCCATTTTGAAATGAATTTAAATGAATGAATTTATTTCTATTATTGTCGAAAGTACGTTCTAAAATTGCCATTTCTTTATAAATTTGCAAGTACTAAAATTGCCCTTTTCTTTATAAATTTGCAAAAAGCTCAGAAATAAGTTCATATGATTAAACTTAGTTGTCTTATTCTTACACTTGTCAGTTTAAAACTTTTGGTTGTCAAATTAGACCGGACTAGCGTTGGAGAATCTGACTGTAAAATGTTAAAATTAAACAGGTTTCAATTTGTCATCCAAACAAACGGTTCAAAAATTTTAGAGTTCAAAGAAAACGTACTGCAAAAAAGGCAACATCCAAACTGTTAGTCAAACAACCTCAAAAATTTAGGAGTCTATCTAACAATCTTGATATGACTAAAAAGTATCCATTATAATAAGTTATTGGAAATTTAAAAAAAAAACGTAGGTTGTCTAACGGTATCTAGTCATACAAAATTTCCTGTTACAACAGCCCGGGCGGCGCACAGTGGGGCCCGGAACCCATAAACTTGGCATTTATTCAAAATATGAAATTGAACATTGAAAAATTCTTTGCTTACCTATATATATTTCTTAACTACACATACCACTGCATTATTTCCCCCACCCTAATACTATGCACGACCTTTCTTAAGCGAGAATATCTCACTATAATAGCATCTAGCCGGTACCGAGAATCTTTATCCCGAATTTTGCCGAACGATTGTTGATTTGATGAGTCGTTAGTGACTATTCATAAATTACGAAACAAATAATCAATCGCACTACCAAAACAATGCAATATAAAAAAAGACTAAGTAAAAGTGGGTAAAACCTGAACAAACCCCAGAAAACCTGAGCAAACAGTATACAGGTAATGCTAACGCATTTGAATGATTCAGCTTTTTACCTTCGGGATCTCGGTACCGGGTAGACGCTAAAGAATATCTCAGGCAAACACTAGCGTGCGATCAAATAGTAATCACTGATCAGTGTTAGATATTCCGTAGTTATTGGTACGATTTCGTATTTTGCGAAGTCAGTACTGATTTAGTATACGAGTTATAAACTTTGCTTAATTATGGATTCAATACCGTCAGGTATGTACGAAATATCTGTACTTATTTGGTTTATATTAGTTGTGCTATGGTTTTTCCATACTTTGTGTAAATAGATTCGTACAAAAAGGTTTCACAATTCATCAATTATACTTTTAAGGTAGTATTATAGTTTACTTCCACGCACTTCCATGCTGACCTTTTTATAAATTAATAAAGTAGGAATATTGTACTTTTAAACAGCAAAACAAACCGTTCCACATACTTGCACCTTTTAGTTTAATTACTCTTTTTTAAAGTGCGTTTCTTTATCCACGGGTCATTTTACATGGTAAAATATTAACCTGTAGGCACATTTGAACTAGAGCAATATTACCAATCCTTAAAATAGATGAAACTTGTGATGTAAAGACTACGTTTCAATAAAATTTGTGTCAACAAATGCCAGAAAATACCAAAAAAGCCCTTATAGTTTTGTAAAAATCTCACTTTTCAACCCCCTCGTAATTTATGTTATTAATTCCCTTTAAGGAAGGCAATAATTATAATAAAAAGATATCACTAAAAGGTTATTTTGCAAGCTGTCAAATTAGTTTTTTGCATCACGTGACCTAAAAAATGACATCGGGGGTAAAACAACATTGGCGACTGATTGATTTTTCGCATTTTTTCTCTTTTATGTATTTTGTTTTACAGGTTCAGGTTCAAATGACTTGTTTATAAAAAGAGTCGAATTATTTAATATGATGGTCATAACGAATTAGATGATCAAATTGATTTCCTAAAAAGTTATATTGCAGACTGCACCGATTGTCCTGTAGAAGAATTGTCTAGTCGTAATCATACAATTTCTCAGTTTGCACAAAGAGTTAAAGAAAAATGTGGCACTGCCATTAGTAACTTTAGAGCATTTACTCTTGATCCTGCTAGATATTTTGTTAATTTATATCCTTGGTTTTATATGCCACCTACCGTGCATAAATTGCTTATTCATGGACCAGATGTAATTTTGTCATTTTTGATACCAATTGGTAAATTGCCAGAAGAGGCTCAGGAAGTTCAGAACAAAAATGTCAAAAAATATCGTGAAAAGTTCTCCAGGAAATGTTCTCGTGAAAAATGTCATGAGGGTATTTTAAATTTTATGTTGATATCTTCTGACCCTTTCATTACTAGATTCAGTTAGTTTTTGTCCTGTCATTGTTAGTAACCGTCCCTAAAAACTTATGAATTATTTTGATATTTCAGCGATTTGCTTGGTTCAAAAATGATTTTCATCTTGGAACAGGTTGCTAGAATGATTTTAGTCCTATTATTGTCGCAAGGACGTACTTAAATTGCCATTTTCTTTATAAATTTGCGAAAAAGCTCAGAAACAAATTCATAGTATAAAACTTAGTTGTCTTATTCTTACACTTGTCGGTTTAAAACTTTTGGTTGTCAAACTAGACCGGACTAGCGTTGGAGAAACTGGCCGAAAATATTGCCTTCCGAAAAATAAGTGGCACGCCCAAAATTTTTGTTTTCAAAAGGGGCACATCTTACAAAAAGGTTTGCCACCCCTGTGCTAGAGAGTTCTTACCCAATGTAAAACCCTTTACACCGGGATTCACTAGAAGGGTTTAAGTCTGGTCGCCCACTAGGTGGTAACTGCACTTATCGGCGTTATCGCCTAATGGGCCACTACGCTAATACAGTACTGGTTTAAATTTAGATCGTCCAGTTAATCGGTTGGATTTTGAGATATTTTTGTCCCATTATTGTTAATAAGTCATCACTGAAGTCTTAGGAGTTCTTATATTATTTCTAAGATTTGCTCGGTTTCTAAATGATTTTTATCTTGTAACTTGTTGCTAAAATACGTTTAGTGCTATTATAGTGGAAAATACATACTGAAATTGTCATTTTCTTTACAAATTTGCAAAAAAATCCATACTATAAAACTTAGTTGTCTTATTCTTACACCTGCCACGTCAAGCGTTATAGTCATTTGAATATTTTTAAACCTAAAATATAATTAATTAAAAAAAAATTCAAATGACTAACTTCCTACTAACATATTTTTTCTCTTAACATTTAAGAATTGTCGACAAGATGATGTAAATTTTAAATAAAACACGTAAGCGTGTTAATTTTTTTCCCAGGTGGGTCAATTCAAAAATTCAACTTTTTTCGCATATTACAAAATGTTTTTTTCTTTACCAAAACATTCCTACTCCTAGTAGGCTCACTAATAAAAAACCTGAACTTGGCATGTGTCCCATAAGTATCAACAGAGATATAGGTACAAGTTTAAAATTTCACGGGCCGCGCCTGCTGTCTAGTCATAAATAGTCATGATATAATATCATTAGCAATGCATTTAAAATCTAAAGACCGTCAGCAACGTCAAAATAATTTTACTTAAAATAAGCCAGTAGTACATTGATCCATTTACTGCCGGCGCCCGGTGGCAGGTGTGCATTTGCCTGGGTCGCTGCAGGGGTCTCTGTCTGTAGTTTTATGGGCGTTTTTTCACTCGAAAGGGACAGAATAAATAATTTCAATTTTTAGTGATCGTAGGTACTATACAGAGTTGCAACATTTTCAGTTAATTGGAATTGCGTTTTATTTTTCACTACTTACTATTTTTCACTGGTCGACATGGTTTTAGTAACATGAACGAAAAGGATATTTTTGTAATTCACTTTAGTAGTTGTTAAAATATCTATTTATAAAAATGTTCTACCACGTCTCATTTTTGAGTACCTGTTTGCGGCCCGTGTGATTATTTAAAAGAAATGTCTACATATTATTTTGCTTATTATATAAAAACTTTGTGAAAGTTATGGACATAGAAAGTGATGGCTTCGAGTACCTAAAAAGTGTTTCCACAATTAAGCGATTCAAAACTGATACAAGGTGTCTTTATTGGACCTCAAACAAAGAAACTTATAATAAACGATCCTCTTTTTAAGGAAAAAATAAATGAAAAAGAGCTAGTGGCTTGGGTTTGCTTGTTTTGTAGATGTAGTAAAAGGATTTTTGGGTAACAAGAAACATGAAAACTAAGAAACTCTAGTAAAAGAACTTTTAAAAGCCTGCCAATCACTAGGATGTCTCATGTCCCTAAAAATTCATTTTTTTTTCTACAAATCTGGGCGCAGTCAGTGACGAACAAGGGGAAAGATTTCATCGGGATATTAGAACGATGGAAACTCGGTATTAAAAATGTTGGGACCCAGCCATGATTGGCGACTACTGCGGGTTTTTGAACTAGAAGATTCGATTTCAGACAAGAGAAACAAATTACGTAACTAGGTATTTTGCGTTTTTGGATTTTTGTATAAAACATCATAAATTACGTTTAAAATTTTCGACATATAAATGTGTTTACTTCAATATTACAGCGCCAAAATATGGTATTAGCTGTATTGAATGAAATCCCCCCTCCACCCTGTAACAAAAATACTGTAGGTGTTACAGCTTTTGACGTATTAGTTTTTAATTTAGGGCAACACAATCCTTTAGCACCAGCACTTTTCATCAATCTTACTAAAAAACGTTTAAATTTGTTGAATAGTGAAATAAGGCATAGAATAAACATTTTCTTTTACATTCTTTGCCTTGATACGCTTGAACTTTTTTTTCTTCAATTATATGAAAAAGGACATACTGATAAATCCTTCGTCTAAATCCATTTTGTTAAAAAGAACATGCAATATCTGCGTATTACCATGAGTGTATCGTGTGTACTGTCAACGATATGCCACCACCTTGTGTGTTTTCAACAAGTATCGGACGAATCGTTGGCCGATTCGTCACAAACCGCCTTATGTATTTTTGCCCTATTTACAGTCAGATATCATTTTAATAAAAATAAGGCAAATAATCTTATTTACCCAAATTTAAACAAATACCAAGTCACCAATGAAAATTGGGTATTACATTTTGAAAAGTTGATCCAAAAATGACTGATTTTAATACTTATTTACTCGCACTTTGTAGATCTACATTTAACTGATAAAAAACTGGCAAACCAGGGAACAGTACTTAAAAATATGTTCCAGGAAAAAAACGTTTTATTTATATGTAGGTATAATACTGACAGAACCCGCATACTTATGTATTATGTTTGCTAACGGAGTTGCTGACTCATTGATATTAAGGAAGGGAAATGAGTAATTCTTTCGGTCTATAGATAATGCAGTAAGACTATTTTAGAGTCTGGTTCCCTCCAGCTATCGCGATTTCTGGACCCTTTGCTTTTATCAGGCAGGAATATCCAAGGTGTCTGAAGAACAGACCACGTTTTACAAGACTCAAAAGCAAACTCTCTACATTCATCAATGAGTTTTGTATAGGTGAAATGTAGTGGCTCGCGCCAACTAGTTCATCCAGTGTTGTGTGCTCCGAAATTACATTCGGCTGCTAACACAACATAATATTATGTCGTGCACGTACTATCGAAGAAATTCGACATAATATGTTGTGTTAGCAGTCGAATGTAATTTTGGAGCACACAACACTGATGGGGAAACTAGTTAGCGCGAGCCCCCACATCTCACCTATACAAAACTCATTAATGACCGTAAAGGGTCTGATTTTGATTCTGGTAAAATGTGGTACTGGTAAGGGCCCAAAAATCGCAATAGCAGAAGGGCACCAGGACCAGAATCAAAAATAGTCCCATTCCCTAGAGTTTTTCGTAGCAGTTTTACAATACATTTGACATTTTCGACAATAACATTTTTACTTAGTTGAAGGTATTGAAAGTGGCTCGTACAAACATAATATGTATGTGTGTCAAAATGCTTACCATATAAATTTTATATTTGCCAAACATCAACTTCTCAAGAGATGTTGACGAAGGACTAGGTGGAGATACTTCATAAATTTCGCTCTTTTTAGGACAAACTTTTTTTCTCAAAATCAATATTGGATACCTTTTCGGCGGCTCTGGTTTGTCTTTGGATTTTTCTTTATCTTTGTTTGGTAGTCGAGTGTTAGAACGATTTATCGATAGCTGAGTTGTCGATTTTTTTTTAGTCTCAATTAACTTGGTCAGATGAGTTCTTTTACGTTTTTCTATATCACAATACTTCGCCGGACATTTTACAACGATGGGTTCATACACCTGAGATATAACGTTAGAGTGTAAGGAACTCTTTTTTTCGGCATGCAATTTGGAAGAACATTCACATCCATCAGTTTTTTTAAAAATAGCCGTTCCACTTGTCGTATAAGTAAGGGTACTTCTTGGAGACCGTCTAGATATACTGAGTGAATCTTCTTTAGTATTTGCATCGACTCTTAAATAAACTGGTCGGTATTTTTTGGGACTCTTTTTTTCTCCATTTTCGTTTAACGCAGGTTTGTGGATGGGTAAATTTTTATTGTCCTTGGGGCTTCCCTTTTTGGCCTTTGTTTTTTTTGGGGGCATGGCATATTTATCTAAGTACCCCAAGACGTCTCGACGTATGTAACTTTTATATTCAACGGAGTTTATATCTACATCTAACTTACGTTTGGCAAACTGCGTTTTTGGAATACCAAATCCTAGACATGACTGGGTGGTGCGGTTTAAGACATCCCACATATCTCATATTTTGCAAAAGTATTAAACGTGTAATTTATTTTCCAACATACAGCTTTTCGTAAACTTTATCTTTTAGAAATGTTTTGAATTTTGACAACAAAAAATAACAAACAACCTCAATATTTGACTTTAATAACAACTAACTGACATGTAGATTACGTCTAAAGTATGTCATTATAATGGAAACCATTGCTACCTAGATAGTACAAAATTCTTCTGCTGATGCAGGGCAGTTTTTAAGTATAATATTACATATCCAAGTGCATGGACAAGCCTTCGGCCTTTACAACACGTTGGTTACATTTACTAGTCAGTTCTAATAGTAATAAAGAAGTCATATTGTACTATATACGTTGCATGTTGCAAATATTTTTTACCGGGTTTGGTAAAATAGAAAATATTGAATCACAAAGTTTAATTTGCAATAGAAGGCTTCTATTAAAAATCGTGCACTAGGATACAGTTTAATGCTCAACTTTTTTGTAACACATTACGATATATTGGCAAATAAGACCTTTACCTCAAGTAAGAATGTGTAGTTGGCACCATCAGCACATACATATGTACACACATAAGGCGTTTACAGGACCAATGATATGGTTAAGCTATCATCAGCTGATGATTTCTTACAGCCCCCAGCTGGTGTTAACCCTTGGAGACCTTTAGAAATTCAAGTTATGATTATTAGGTAACCCAATGGTAGCAACCTTATGACACATATTACTTGGTTTTTGCTGGTGCTTGAGACTGTTTTGCGTGATTGAGCTGTACTTTGTTTTTAGGGATCTTGTTGGTTTTTAGCGGAAAAATTAATATCAAAAACCCGCTTTGATTTAGGTAGGAATTATGGGGGAGGGGGGGTGCCTTTAAATTGGATAACTGATTATTTATTTATTTTAATATAATAAATGCTTTGTGCAGTTTGGTCCCGACCAATCGACGAGACGCGTCTCGCAGACGGTTGGAGGGGGGGTTAATTGGTATTTTTTGTGAAATATATATATATATATATATATATATATATATATATATATATATATATATATATATATATATATATATATATATATATATATATATATATATATATATATATATATATATCGATACCGTAGTTCAATAATGTAACAACTCAAAATTTGTCACTTTTGAGTTAAACCCATAACATGAAAGCAAACATCGACTTTTACCGAGTTCTATAAAGAAACAACTCTAACTTGCAAATCTGTCCGCTAGATGTCACTAGTTACTTTATAGAAATATCCTAAAATAGAAGAGGATGATAGTTCTAGAGTGTAACAAATAGAGTTGTTACAGTATTGAACTTCGTCTTCAGTTGTTTATGCCCTGGAGTGTTGTGATTGTTACTCCTCTGTACAATAATGAGTGATTTTTGTTCTAATAAACCAAGTAAAAAGATCGGTGAGACGCGTAGCAATTTTCTGTTGCGACTGGCTAAAGCTGATGTGCAGAAAACAAGTAATAATGTTATGGTAAGTTTTATTTTAGTTATTTTACTAAGACATAACCTCAATTTCTAATTAATTGTAAGGTGGACTTTGCAGACAAATTAAGTTAAAATGATGTAACAAAAATTAGAGTAACGTAAATTAACGCTTTTCTTCTAAATTATGCAGACAAATTACGAACAGTTAAGAAAATTTTATCATTGACACTTTGTATGAAAATAAAAAATTAATAATAATTTTTGACGATATAAAAACGGCACTAGATATTTTTTTTATATTGTATAGTATAAAAAAATACCTTTTTTAAGCAAAATGTTTACAAAAATGCATAGGTTATACATCATAATCGCAGATAATGACCCGGAATCGGCGCAGAAAAAACAAGAATTAAGAAAAGATAAAAGTTGGTTAACTTCTAACTCTTATTCTTAATTTGTGTGCATAGTTTAGAACCATTGAATTAGACATGTTTATCTTGTCTTACTTTACTTTAACTTAACTTACTTTACTCTAATTTGTCTGCACAATTCCACCTTTATTTTCTGGTGGTTTGTAAAATACATTCAAATTGAATTCATTTTCGATTTAAGTACGTATTGTATTAGTACATGTTACACTTAAACCAATAATGCATTTCGTAAACATATTTTAGAAATAAAAAAAAATCAAATTTACTATTTGCCTTTAGGATTCGCCTCCCACATCTCCCAATTCCAGAATTTTATATGACACTGTGACAGATAGAAACTACGATTTGCTAAGAACCGAAGAGAATCCTTGTAATCCTAAGAATTCTTCAGAGATGCATGAATCCATTGGTACGTTAAATCACCTCGATTTCTAATTAATTTTATTTTCTGTTAGATTGTAAAATAAATTAAAATTAAATTAATTTTCGATTTACGTACGTGTTGTATACAGTACATGTTACAATAAACAAATAATGCAAGAAGGGGATATGTGCAAAAGTTTAAAAAATGTGGTTGTTGTTTTCTATAGGTAAAAAAATATGTTCTTTTAACGTGGCACAAATATGGTACCTGTGCATTAAAGGGTTACCGAGTTAACAATATAACGCACAGGAGCCATGTTTGCAACACGTTGAAAGAACATATTTTATTGCCTATAGAAAAAAATAATCTCATTATTTAAAATTTTGCACATATCCCTTTCTTGCACCAGAGTCTTCAATTCGTAAACATAAAGTAAAAAATCATAATTGGTTTTTCCTTAGATTTTAGCTAAAAAAACAAATTTACTATTTTTGTTTAGGAATCGCCCTCCACATCTGCCAATCCCAGAATTTTATGCGAAAACAATGAGAGTGTGGCAGAGAGAAATTACAATTTGCGAAGAACCGAAGAGGAACCTTCTAATTGTAAGAAATCATCAGAGATACATGAGTCCAAGAGGTTGTTAACTTTGGTACGTTACCTACTGGTAATAATTACCATCCATATCTTTTTGTGCAAAATGTCATAATTAATTTTCCTGGTTGATCATAAATAAATTTTTTTTTCAGAACCCCTCTACAAGTTTTGATCATTCCAATGGATATTTTGATAGTGACGACAGCGTGGCAGACAGAAATTACGAACCATCATCATCTTCAGGGAGTAGTGAAGATGAAACAGAACCAGCTGAAGATGAACCCGAACCAGTACCAATATTGCCAGATGAAACTACCCAAATTAAATCTAAGAAACTAACAAGAAAAAGATTAAGAAAACCAGACAGCTGGGAAAAAAACGTCAAGAAAATAAAAAGGAATTTAGGCCAAGAATACGTAAATGCTTCCAAGAAAAAGGTTGAAAAAAGAAAGATAAGAGAGCCTTGTAATGAGAAATGTAGACTTAAATGTTTTTCAAAATTCACAGAAACTCAAAGAGGCAGTATTTTTGAGACGTACTGGAAGCTTGGGTCAATAGATAAACAAAGAAATTTTATAGATAAACATATTATCTCTAAAATTTCTCCACAATACAGAAACACGAATCCGGGAAGTAATCGATCAAAAAATTTAAAATATTCATTTCAAATCGGAGAACAAGTAATTCAGGTATGTAAAACGTTTTTCAAAAACACTTTGGATATTAACAATAGAACTATTTTCACAATAACTAAAAAGAAAAACGAGCATGGCTTTCTAGAAGCAGACAAACGCGGGAAACATGGAAAACAGAAAAGGGTTGAGTCAGAGGTCATTAATGGGATTAAAAGGCACATTGACTCCTTCCCTAAAAAAGCGTCTCATTATTGTCGAGCAAGGACAAAAAAGGAATACCTAGATGGCAGTCTCAATATCGCAACAATGTATCGCCTGTATGTGGAGAAATGCACTGAAAATAATGAAGAGTATGCAAAATTCTCTATGTACAAAAAAATATTTAATACGGAGTACAATATAGCATTTCATGTCCCAAAAAATGACCAATGTCCACTATGTGTCAATTATGAGAATGGCAGTGAAGAAGATAAAGAAAAAATTAGAGATAAGTATGAAAAACACTTACAAGAAAAGGAACTGAGCAGACAAGAAAAACATTTTGATTCACATAGAACCGACAACGTTCTTGTCTGTTGTTTTGATTTACAGGCAGTTCTCACTACTCCCTGCGGGAAAATAAGTAGCTTCTATTATAAAAGACGATTGGCAACCTATAATTTTACCATCTATGACATTAAAAAAAAAATGGGCTCTTGCTTCCTGTGGCATGAGGGGATTGCGAAAAGAGGGGCCAATGAAATTGGAAGTTGCCTATACCAATATTTGTTAAGCGAAGAATGCAAAAGTGAAGACATAATATTTTACTCTGACAACTGTACAGGGCAAAACAAAAACAAGTTTATATTTACTTTCTATTTGTTTTGTGTACAGAATGTTGACAAAATCAAAACTATTACTCATAAGTTTTTAATAAAAGGGCATACCCAAAATGAGGGAGATAGCATGCATGCCACGATTGAAAAAGAAAAAAATCGCATGCTCAAGAGTGGCCCTATATATACTCCTGCCCATTGGGCAAGCATTATAAGATTGGCAAAAAAAACTTGTGCTCCCTATAAACTTACAGAAATTAGTACAAATGATATTTTTGATTTGAAAGCGTTATGTACTCAAATAGGAAAAAATTTTGTAAAAAATACAAATAATGAAAAAATTGTTTGGAATGATGTTAAGATTGTGAGAGTAGAAAAAACGCAGCCCAACATAATATTTTATAAAACATCCTACGCACAAAATGATTTTAAGTCAATTGACGTGAGACAATACGCCAAGCGTCTCAGGAACCAAGAGCAAATATTATTTGAGCTTGTTCCTGCTTATAAAAAAGCTCCGCCTATAGACTCTAAAAAAAAGAAAGATTTATTGGATCTTTGCAAAGAAAATGCAATCATACCAGTGTATTGGCCCTTTTATGAAAGTTTGTCAGATAATGTAAAAGACAGAGAGCAGGAGACAGACACCGAAATTTCAAATATTTCTGAATCAGAGTAGATGTAAGACTATATTTTCGTTTATTTTTGATTATCTAAAGAAACTTTGTATACCGTTGATTTGTTTAGATATTTTAAGTTTTTATAAGTTTCACAAAAAAAATTTTTTTTTTTTGATTAATTATCATTATCTTATTGTTACCAATATAAACCATTTGTATTGTAAGAAATGTTTAAATTTAAATAAAATGTCATTTTGGCAGCTATTAGGTATATTTGTTTTATTTAAGAAATCAAAGGTTCTGAAATTTGTTACAGCTTTATTTAATTCGCAAATTTCCAAAAATGTAATTCAATAATGTAACAACTCGATTTATTTCATCATGTATTTCGAAAAGTTCCAAAAATATAATTCAATAGTGTAACAACTTAATCAAATTTCAAAATTCTGCCAAGGCTAAAGTTTAAAATTAAAAACAAGATGACCGTTTTATCATGAACATGTCGTAAGATATTAATGTTTAGAGAATATTTAGATTTATTTAACAGTTAAAATATTAATTAAAAATTAATCACACAATTTTTTATTTTATTCATTTCCCAGCAATTACATTTTGTTGTTTACTATTGAACTACGGTATCGATATATATATATATATATATATATATATATATATATATATATATATATATATATATATATATATATATATATATATATATATCGCGTCGGTGCGGACAGCGGCGTCACTAGTCATTTGGTGGAGTTAACTGTGCGTAGGGATTGGTATTTAAAACTTAAGAAATTTTTTTAAGTGTATAAGAGACTGCGTCGTACACGGCCATTATGCGTGTTTCAAACATTGAATTATTTGGATTATTTTAAGAGTTTGTTTTAGAGTACATTGTGTGCTAGTTACTTAACTTATTTAATTATTTACAATATGTACAAGTTTTAATGTCAAGTTATGTTATTTATAAGTTTTTTTACATTTATGTATTTTATTTATGTCTAATTTACGTTAAGTTTAGATTTAATTTAGAATTAGCTTTAATTTTATTTATGCTTTAGGTATTTTTCCCATATACCTAGTAATTGTGCAGGTTGGTTCCGGCCAAGGGCGTAGCCAAGGGAGGGCAGGGGGGGCACGTGCCCCCCCCCCCTGGCACGAGCAAAAAGCCAAGATTTACCAATGTGCCATTCAAATTTCCCGTACGTCTTATTCCTAAATCAGCAGACAGCTGCGGCGCCTGCCGGTCAGTGCTGTCGCAGCTGATTTTCAAAGCGTACTGAATGTAGGGCAGAAGATTCAAAAATCGAAACGTTTAAGAATTTAAAACATTTAAAATAGCTTTCTCTGCAGTTTAAAATCATTGAGGGTGGTTAAATAAAACACTGTTTTTTTTTCAAAAATAAAAAAATAGTATTAAATTATTAACATTATATAAAAAGTTTTAATTTATACCAATAGACAGGTACAATCGGTACTTGTATACTACTTAATTACAAATTTTAAAAAATCAGTAGTTTTATGTATTACCATCAGTTTATTTCCTCAGATTTTTTTTTCAATCGATCAATTCATCGGCAGCCTCCAATGAAAAACAAGTATTGTTTTTTTAATATTTGTTTACAGTACTCCATCGTAGTTATATTCAGGCAATTTATATTTTCTTTAACGACACAAAGTAAAAAAAGAGTAGTACTCGTATCACACTAATTTCATCAATCGAAAAGCCACTAAACTTAATTCATAATATATTTTCAGTCACAATAATTTTTCAAAATTTTTTGTGCTTATTTGGTTTTAGTTTCGTTTTGAAAGTTCGTACTAAAATTAGTGGTTTTTCCAAGATCAGTACTGACGTACTGAATTTGGCCACTTTGTACTGAATTCAGTACAATTCTACCGAAATGGCAGCACTGCTGCATGTGGCGCAAACGTGTGAAGTGGTAAGAAAGCTTTTGCTGTTAATAAATAATAATAATAATAATAATAATAATAAATACATTTATTTGTGCCAAAGAAAAATAAAAGTACAATAATAAAGAATTGTAATAACAAGTACAATAGCAATAACTGTAATAGCCAAAGGAATTAAAAATTACGGGAACATACTAGTTGGCACAAATGGGTAGAAATTTTGATTAAAATTAATCATTCTTCCAATCCTACCCCACGCAAATATTTTTTAAGTTTACATTTAAAATTTATATAACTTAATTAAAGGTGGCTGCCGTGCGCTGTTCCTGCACTCTGTTTGTGTTCACGCAGATCTCAGATATAAAATAATTATCAAATTGTAATATAATTTTTCTTACAAAATTGGCCTAACAATATCCTATACTATACCTGCACCATAATCGACAATTTTAGCATAATTTCAAATTTTTTAAATTTATTTTAAATAAAACCGCGGCTTATTATGAAAACAATTTATTGTTTTTTTTGCAAAATAATTTGTTTTCATAAAATGTTTCGCAAAAATAAAATGTAGATAAATTTTATACATTCTTTTTGTTAAGCGATGTTCTGTTTTAGCAGGTATTCATTATTTTCTTTTTTAACTGATTCGAGTTTCTAATTTGCAATAATAATACGTATGTACCTACTATATACTATACATTATCTATGAATATATTTTTTTTTAAATAATGTTTTTTTTTATATTTCTTTACAAAAAAACTAAAAAAACTAGACTACGTACTACTACGTTGCGTCCTTGGGGTCCAGAAAATCTGCCCTTCCGGTCACCTAATTCTGCCCCCCCCCCCTGCTCAAAATCCTGGCTACGCCCTTGGTTCCGGCCAAACGTCGCGACGCACGTCGGCGACGGTTGAGGGGGCCAGGAGGGGTGGTTTGGGCTGCGCTGTGGAATGCGGTTGGCAAGGTAAGGTACATTATACTTGTCAATAGGGTTGGCTTGATGTAAATAAAATGATTTAAATCATATTCTTTATATTGAATTGATGTAGCCTTTACTTGATGAATAAGAACCATTATTAGAATATTTAAAAATACCTACAAAATTGTTTCAATCTTCACTAAATTTGGTGAAGATTGAAACAATTTTGTTGATATTTTTAAATACTGAAACCTTCCCTACCCAGGCGTTAAAGGTATAAATAAAAAAACGAGGTATAATAGTTTAAAAAAAAATAATAATATGTCTAAATATATGTATGCATGTATGTATAGGTACCTATAGGTGTGTATGTGTATGTCTGGGAAGAGGCGCGTGTATGTATGTATAAAGCTATTAATTAAATATCAATTAACCATGGGGTAATTTAATGATGAATACTTGTGTAAATAAATTACACATTTCTTTCCCGAAAAGAATGCCATCATTTAAATGAGAAAACGATTTTAAATAAAATTTGTGTTAGATTTCTTAAGATTCTTTTTCAGAGCATAATTTCAAACTACCAAGCAAGTTTAGCGGCGCGACCAAACTATTGATTTTAGTTTGCTCGTCCGTTTCGATAGGTCAGTGGTTCAAGGGGAGGCAGCAAGATGTCGCCGGCAGTAAAGCGCCACTGCTGTTAAGTTACATATCCGACACTTATAGAGGCTAGATCGAAGACCCCGGCAGTTCCGAATTGGTACTGAAAAGTCTTTCAATGGTAATAGGTAAAATGAACAGAGACATGGAGCAACCCCCCAAAGAACCGTCCACAGGTCCGTCGACTTGCGAAATTCCGCCTAAATTAATATGAGCGTTCTCAATAACTTCAATGAAAATTTGAACATATAATATGAAATTTTTCTTTGTTTATCTTAATTTTCTTTCAAAAGTTAAATTGCTCAGTTGTTTGGCGAACAAATTTATTAACTGAATTTTAACAATTGGAGTTTTTGCTTTGTTTCTTGCATTGATGTTTTGTATGTAGAGCCTAGTTTCGTGGGGGGTACTACCTGCAGGGCATCAGAAAAAGAATAATCCTGTACTACCTGCAGGGAACCGGAAAAAGAATAATCATTTCCCCAAAAGCGGAGCTGCGTAACTGTTGAAAGATCAATGTAAAACCAAATAGATAGTTTAAAAACAACTGATGTGAAAAATGATTTCTTATATTCTGGCAGGACAACATAATGTTGGTGTGTTCATAATTAAACCAAATATACTATTTTCGTATTAAAATTGGAGGCTGTGCATTTAAGTTGTACTGCTCTTGGACAGGTCGATAGACTCCACAAAAGTTTCCTTCAACGTGGGACAGTTGGACTTCGGTCCTCCAACAGCTGTGAGGGTGGCTTTCCTCCTTCGAACTCAAGGTGGTCCTGAGGCCTTCAGCTGTTGACGGCCACCGAGGAAGTCACTAATAGGGAAAAAGAATGATCCCTTAGGGAAAAAGAATTATCCCTGGAGAAAAGAGAGACTCCATTGCTCGTGGAAACGTGGCCAGGCCAGTACAGTTTGGTTGCTGTGATTCCAATCTAATTTAACCATAATTGTTTAAAATTATACCAGTGTTTTCTGCCAGTAATTAAAATTCTATTATTTTCATAAACTCCTTACTAATGTGGTAAGCTTTAAGATGAACAAAAAAGGGTTTAAAATAAAAAATATTATGTGAAATCCATTCTGTAACATTTTGAAAAGTCAAATAGAAATGGATTATTTAAATATATTGTTTTATTTCAATCTTCCAGCTACTAAACTTTATATCCAAAGAACTAAATAAGGTATATAAAAGTAACATAACGTAGGGTCCGAAAACGTTTAAAACAAAACAGAAAGAAATATATATATATATAGAAATATAAAACAAAAAACAGTTATTTGTTAGGAAAACTCTGGTTCATAATGAGCCAGGGGCCGTAAGGTTTCAGTGGTGCCGTGACCAGGAGATAAAGTATTAAATTAGTACGGGAGATTGATGTAAAATTTATGTAGTTAAAATGTATTAAACTTTATTAATATAAAGAACCGTCCACAGGTCACCGAGATCCGGCCATCGTACGAGTGGGATCCATCACAATTGGCGAATATTTAGAACAAATGGAAAATAAAATGCAAAGTCAAGCTGAAAATCGTCAGCGGTCTCTATTGGACGCTATAACCAGCTTGGGCAACAAATTCCAAGTTGACTTCGCCAACATGGGAAAAAGTGTTGTTGCTATTCATAATAATTTTCGGGAACAAGTAAATAACTTAAATGGACAAAGTTCCTCAAATCATAATAACAACAATACTACAGTACCCTTGCCCACTACAATCGTATATGCGCCGCCTCCGATTATCCCAAAATTCAAGGGTGACGGAAGCAAAAATGCTGTGAAGTTTTTGGACGAGCTTGAGGTCTATTTTCGGAAAGCTAATATTCCTGCAGCTCAGCGTCTGACAACTATACAGGAATGTTTTGAGGGACCTGCAAACGACTGGTATACTATTTACCGAATCTCATGGCAGAATTATGAAGATTTTAAGAAAGATCTCATTCACTGTTATTGGTCAGAAGTTGAACAAAATCAACTTCGCACTAAACTTAGTAATGATGTTTGGCAGAATGGTATGAGTATGGTTGATCACTTTTCTAAGTATGTGGGTTTAGCTCGTCTACTTACTGAACCTCTTAGTGAGGAAAGTCTAGTATCCCAACTCATTAAACATTTTCCCGGTTCTTTACAGTCACTGTGGCTACTAAATAATAATAAGACGGTATCTGGGACTGCCGATTTTCTGAGACAACAAGAGTCCGTTGTTAACCGACCCGTTAAGGCTTCCCCTGCTCTAATCCCTAGTAAGTCTCATCCGTATCAATCTCCAAATAAAAATTGGCGACGAATAAATTCTCAGAATATTTCTGAAGCATGTCCCAGTACTTCTGGTACAAGTAAATCTAATAAGGGTTCGGAAAACTAGAAAATGTCGAATTAATAAGGTCGTGTAATTCGGCACAACTGTTAGGTAGACGACCTCTTTCCAGCGAACACATCTTTTCTAATGTTGGGTGGAAAATAATGAACAAGATGGGTTGGAGATTAGGAAAGGGTTTGGGATTGCGTAATCAAGGTATTAAAGAACCTATCCGTGCTTTCGGGCAATCGCCTCCAGATACGACAGGTTTAGGTTTTAGTTTAAACATTACCAAAAATAGTAATGCTAATAAGAATGAAAATCTCTTGCCGGAAATTTTGATTAGCGTCAATAATATTATAACTTTAGCTTTATTAGACACAGGAAGTGAGGTTACTTGCATATCTTTTGAATTCTGGGAAGAAATTCATAAACAATTCCCCACTATTCCCACGCTCCCTGTCAAATCTCTTCAAATTCAAGGAGCATTTGGTAAGAAAAGTCAAAAGGTTACCAAACAAGTATTGACATCAGTCAAAATAGGCCAAAAGGAATTTTTTATGGGTTGTCTTATAGTGTCCAACCTTATTAGGCCCTGCATAATAGGAATAGATTGGATGAAAAAACATTTCTGTAAGTTAGATTTTTATCACCAAACTGTAATTCTTACTAATCAAGACAAACAAACGGTAAATGCCCCTTTTCACTACTCACATGAATCAACTAACCACATAAAACCAATTGAGGAGGTTCCTCAAACTACTTGCTTCTCATTAGAAAAGGTAAATATTACAGACTTAATTATTCAAAAGGTACAGGAAGCTGAATTAAATGACTTTGAAAAAAGTCAACTTAAATTGTTATTAAAAGAATTTCAACACTTATTTTCGGATAAACCTGGTTTAACCGATAAATACGTACACAAAATAATAATGAAAAATGATAAACCTGTTGTCAAACGCAGTTATCCTGTGCCTTTTGCTCTACGAAATGCGGTCGAGGAAAAACTGACGGAAATGGAGAGACAAGGAATTATAGAACGAGCCCCTTCAGCCTATTCCAGTCCAATAACGGTCGTACGAAAACGTAATGGTGAAGTCAGGATATGTCTTGACGCTAGAATTATTAACGATAACATGATCGCGGAAACTGAAACGCCCCCTGCTCCTGAAGAATTACTACAGCGATTTCATAATGTTAAGTACTTAACTACCATTGATCTAGTTGCGTCCTATTGGCAGATTCCCTTAGATCAACAATCTAAACAATTTACTGCCTTCATTTATAATGGTCGCTCCTATGTTTTTAAAGTTTTACCTTTTGGTTTAAAAACTGCTGTGGGAAGTTTTTCTAGGGCAATGGATATCATTCTAGGGCCAGAGATTAGGGATTTTACTTTTAATTACATAGATGATTTATTAATAGGGTCAGAAAATTTTAAGGATCACTTAAAACACATACGTGCTGTTTTAAATAAATTAAGTGAGGCCAAGTTGACGGTCAATTTGACGAAATCAGCTTTTGTCCGGAAACAAGTAAAATTTTTAGGCCACATTTTAACTCCAACCGGTATTCTTAAAGATCCTGAAAAAATACAGGCAATCCAGGAATTTCCAAAACCAACCAAAATTAAACAATTAAGGGGATTCTTAGGTTTATGTAATTATTACCGTAAATTTTGTCAAAATTATTCCACTCTTACTGCAGGGTTAAGCCATCTTCTTAAAAAGGGTTGTAAATGGTCCTGGGGCCCGCCTGAGGACGCTTGTTTTGAACAAATCAAAACAAAATTTTTACAAACAATAACGTTGGTCCATCCAGATCCCAAGAAACAATACATTCTTGAAACGGATAGTTCTCAAATTGGTATGGGGGCTGTTTTATATCAAATTATGTCTGACGGCCAACCGGGAGTGATTTGTTTCCTTAGTAAAAGATTTAATTTGGCAGAACTTAATTATACTACCACAGAAAAGGAGTTGTTGGCAATAATTTACGCACTTAAGAAAACTAGACTTTATGTAACGCAAAGCAAACTTTTAATTCGTACGGACCACCACGCGCTCACTTTTATTAAGCAGTGTCGTTTTCTTAATGAACGTTTAGTTCGATGGACGTTATTTTTACAACAGTTTGATTATCACATTGAACACATAACCGGAAAAGAAAATAAAATCGCTGATATTTTATCACGATTTCCTGTAGGCGAAAATATCACGGGAAAATCTAATGAAAACCCTTTAATCGTGTTACTTCAAGTTGAAAATACCGATCAAATTAAAAATTATTTAAAAAATATTTCTAAATATCAACAGGCTGATGAATATCTGAGTCAAATAATAAAAGCTAAAAAAGAGCACGATGTGCCTGATAAACATATTAGTCGTGTACTAGAAAACTATGAGTTTCAACACAATATACTTTATCATCTGGATTCTTTTAAACCACGAAAAACTATCGCACTTCCTGCAAACCTTAGGGAGCCATTTATTTGGCATTATCATCAAGAAATGGGCCATTTCGGTGGACCAAAAATATTTAACATCATGCGAACATTATTTTACTGGAAGAATATGTATAGGGACCTACAAAATATTTGTAGGACCTGCGATTTATGTCAAAAGGCTAAAAAAAAACCCAATAAAAGTTTTGTGGGAGAACTTCATCCCATCATTCCCAAGTCCGTGGGTGAGTTAGTTGCTATTGACTATTATGGGCCATTACCCAGAAGCATTGGGGGGGTAACTTATATCTTAGTAGTCGTAGATGTATTTTCAAAATATATAAAATTATTTTCGCTAAAAAAGGCAAACACTCAAGCCACATTAAATAGGATCGAAAGGGATTTTTTACCTCTTATAAAGGTACGGGCTATATTAAGTGATCATGGGACACAATTTACATCAAAACTTTGGGTTAGGCGTCTGAAAGAATTAGGGATTCAACCAACTTACTCGTCTATACGTCATGCTTGTTCAAATCCAGCTGAGAGATATATGAAAGAACTTGGTAGGTTTTTTCGTACGTACTGTTATAAAAACCATACGCAATGGGCCAAGTTTGTGCCAGACATAGAACTTTGTCTAAACCAAACTGTAAATTCTAGTACTGGATATTGTCCTTTAGAAATTGTTACCGGGCAAAAATCTACCATGATATTAGATAGGGAAATTGACCAAATACTTGTCCAAGATAATATCCAGGCCAAACCCCATACCCAAATAATACAAGAAGTGCACAAGCATTTAATTAAAATGTCTTTAAAAAGAATTAAACAGCAAAAAGTTAAAACTACCAATTTCCAAATTGGTGATTTGGTATTATTAAAAACCAATCCTGTGTCTAGTGGCGCTGAAGGAATAGCGAAAAAGTTCTGTCTAATTTATGAAGGACCTTTGATTTCTAAATAAACCTCATCCTAATTCTTATCAACTTGGTGAGATAGCTTCGGGTTCTATAAAAGGAACATATAATACCACCAATCTGATCCCTTATTATACTATGTAAATTAGTTATATTGGAAAAAAAAATCCCACGGAAGAGCCTAGCAAACAACATAATGTGTTTTCCATCCGTTCCACTAGTGGTGCGATTAACTTTACCCAAAAATTCCAGCTAATTCGGACCCTGTTTTATCTTCAACTCACCCCAATGATTCACCCTAATGACTCACCCTCGAAACAAAGATCTGGAAACGTAGGTTGTTTACCGTTCAGTTATCTCTAAACGTTGGCGTTGGCTAAATATTTCCTTGTGCGGCTCAAAACAATTAGTCATCCGTAATCATCAACAATGTCACATTTAGACGAAATATTCGCCGTTTTAGACGCACAATATGTGTATGAGTATATGCCCGATGTGCCGGGTTCCGATGTTATTTATTCAACCAGCGGGGTGAGTGAACAGTTCCCCAATGGTTTAGACCCCCGTAAACCCCCCAGTAATGCGGCGCGCCCTGTTTTGGATCTGCCACTGCCGGCATTTGGGTTGGCACTAAACAGGGCTACTAAAATTAAGGAAGCTATGGTCTCCTCAGTTTCCTGCGAGAATATGCCACTGGAGACAGTCAGTAATAGTGCAGAGGCCCCCAGCGATTCGGGAAAAACCCACAATCATAAGAAAAGACATAGAAAAGCCTACCGCCTCAAAAAACGCGGCCGTAAGCAATGTAAAGACATAACCAATAACGGCCCACTGCCAAAGAAAAGTGATTAAAACTACCATTTCGGCCAACATGACATTTTTCCGTGTATGTTGTTTGTTTAGAGTGAGATAATTGTTCATTGTTACTTGTTGTATTTTAGTTAGGTTGTTTAATGTTTAGTTGTTCTATTTTGTTTATTTGTTTAATATTTACTGTGCTGTTATCTTATTATTTTTGTTATTCTGTTGTTGTTCCTATTTGTATTTTGTTCCTATTTGTATTTTTGTCCCTATTTATATTTTTGTTCCTATCTGTATTGTTGTTGTTGTTGCTATTTGTATTTTTTTTTGTGGTTTGTCTTTAAATAGAAATTAGTTTTACTATGTCTTATTTTTCTTTACAACCAACTTGGTCTTCAATCAAAATAAGAGGGGGGGACTGAAACCTTCCCTACCCAGGCGTTAAAGGTATAAATAAAAAAACGAGGTATAATAGTTTAAAAAAAAATAATAATATGTCTAAATATATGTATGCATGTATGTATAGGTACCTATAGGTGTGTATGTGTATGTCTGGGAAGAGGCGCGTGTATGTATGTATAAAGCTATTAATTAAATATCAATTAACCATGGGGTAATTTAATGATGAATACTTGTGTAAATAAATTACACATTTCTTTCCCGAAAAGAATGCCATCATTTAAATGAGAAAACGATTTTAAATAAAATTTGTGTTAGATTTCTTAAGATTCTTTTTCAGAGCATAATTTCAAACTACCAAGCAAGTTTAGCGGCGCGACCAAACTATTGATTTTAGTTTGCTCGTCCGTTTCGATAGGTCAGTGGTTCAAGGGGAGGCAGCAAGATGTCGCCGGCAGTAAAGCGCCACTGCTGTTAAGTTACATATCCGACACTTATAGAGGCTAGATCGAAGACCCCGGCAGTTCCGAATTGGTACTGAAAAGTCTTTCAATGGTAATAGGTAAAATGAACAGAGACATGGAGCAACCCCCCAAAGAACCGTCCACAGGTCCGTCGACTTGCGAAATTCCGCCTAAATTAATATGAGCGTTCTCAATAACTTCAATGAAAATTTGAACATATAATATGAAATTTTTCTTTGTTTATCTTAATTTTCTTTCAAAAGTTAAATTGCTCAGTTGTTTGGCGAACAAATTTATTAACTGAATTTTAACAATTGGAGTTTTTGCTTTGTTTCTTGCATTGATGTTTTGTATGTAGAGCCTAGTTTCGTGGGGGGTACTACCTGCAGGGCATCAGAAAAAGAATAATCCTGTACTACCTGCAGGGAACCGGAAAAAGAATAATCCTTTCCCCAAAAGCGGAGCTGCGTAACTGTTGAAAGATCAATGTAAAACCAAATAGATAGTTTAAAAACAACTGATGTGAAAAATGATTTCTTATATTCTGGCAGGACAACATAATGTTGGTGTGTTCATAATTAAACCAAATATACTATTTTCGTATTAAAATTGGAGGCTGTGCATTTAAGTTGTACTGCTCTTGGACAGGTCGATAGACTCCACAAAAGTTTCCTTCAACGTGGGACAGTTGGACTTCGGTCCTCCAACAGCTGTGAGGGTGGCTTTCCTCCTTCGAACTCAAGGTGGTCCTGAGGCCTTCAGCTGTTGACGGCCACCGAGGAAGTCACTAATAGGGAAAAAGAATGATCCCTTAGGGAAAAAGAATTATCCCTGGAGAAAAGAGAGACTCCATTGCTCGTGGAAACGTGGCCAGGCCAGTACAGTTTGGTTGCTGTGATTCCAATCTAATTTAACCATAATTGTTTAAAATTATACCAGTGTTTTCTGCCAGTAATTAAAATTCTATTATTTTCATAAACTCCTTACTAATGTGGTAAGCTTTAAGATGAACAAAAAAGGGTTTAAAATAAAAAATATTATGTGAAATCCATTCTGTAACATTTTGAAAAGTCAAATAGAAATGGATTATTTAAATATATTGTTTTATTTCAATCTTCCAGCTACTAAACTTTATATCCAAAGAACCAAATAAGGTATATAAAAGTAACATAACGTAGGGTCCGAAAACGTTTAAAACAAAACAGAAAGAAATATATATATAGAAATATAAAACAAAAAACAGTTATTTGTTAGGAAAACTCTGGTTCATAATGAGCCAGGGGCCGTAAGGTTTCAATACATATTCTTTAATATTTTAATAACTTGAAAAATTTTAATATTGTAATGTTAAATTATATAGCCCAGCAACAGTGCGTAAATAATTTGGAAAGGCTGCATCGTTCGCTACCAGACAGGTATTATAAGTGTAGGTAATTCTCCGACTTTTAAATCGGCCAGCAATTCTCCAGTTCTAATTTTTCGCATTGCTACGCTTTTAATTATATTATGCCTGAAAGAAAAAATATAGTATTTGGTGGTTTGACCGTGTAATATCAAAAACGGAATGCCGTTCTCAGACGCAATGTAAGGTTTGTTTAATAGAAATGCAGGAACTAGTCAAGATTAACGAAACACCAGAACGCAAAAGCCAAAGGATCATGCAAACAGAACTGACAATCAACTTGGTAGTAAGTAGTAAGTATACACTTCATTATTTAGCATTTTTTATGTTAAACTAAAGGACCCGACACAAAACAAATGGAAAAGGACTTGCTGACGAATTGGTTCAAATTTTGGGATTAGGTAGTTTAGGTGATGTACATCAAAGTCTCCATGGGCACAACGACCGGCTATGGATAGGTTCCGATATATGTGGGCTTAAAGTGGGCAATATGTGATCCAATTGTAGTGCTTTATCGCATGGGTTTAATGTTAGTTTCATTAAGTTTTATACATGCATGCATTTTTGTGCTTGTATGCATATGCAACTAATAGCTGAATAATGTACATATACATATATTGTAATATACAGTGCACCTCTTTATGTCCCCCTCTTAATTTTTGAACCGTAACATTTAGAAAATTGAAAGTTGGTGTACAAATGAAAAATCAAAGATGGCTGCTGGACGCCATCTTGGAAAAAAAATTAATAAAAAGAGGGGTCTTTGATACATCATTTTAAAGATTTCACTGAGTACTTTATGGTCCTAGAATATTACGTCATTATTCGCCCTGAAAACAAAATGGTGGCTTGTTTAAACAAATAATATTTAAAAAATAAAATGTAATCAATATTGCTGAAGCTTTTTAACTGGCGGTTTAAAAATATGCTTCTGATTATAGCAAGAGGTTAAAAAAGCATTATTATTTCCCCCCCCCCCTCCAAATAATTGAAATAAAATTTAAAATGAGTTAAAAATTAGATCTGAAGTTATTGAAATTACATTGAGAAAATGGGGAGGGAGTAATAATATTTTTTAACCTCTTGCTATGATCAGAAGCGTATTTTCAAATAGCCAATTAAAGAACTTCAGCAATATTCATCATTTTATTTTAAAAACATTTGCTTCAACAATCCGCCGTATCGCAAGGCCCCTCTTTTATTAATTTTTTTCCAAGACGACGTCTAGCATCCATCTTGATTTTTCCTAGAGTCACTTGTGCACCAAAACATAGTGTTTTTGTACTTATTACTATATGCCAACTTTCAATTTTCTAAATATAACGGTTCAAAAATTAAGAGGGGGGACATTAAAAAACCGAGCTGTGTATAATATATATATATATATATATATATATATACATATATATATATATATATATATATATATATATATATATATATATATATATATATATATATATATATATATATATACGTAGTCTTTCACGGATGGAGAGACGTGAAGAAATGTTGATCCGGGAGTACATCCATTCATTTGTTAAATCCTATTGGAATATGGCGACGTTTCGCCAAGGTCTCACTTGGCATTATCAATGCTTACTCGTTGCTGTCAAGATAATGCCAAGTGAGACCTTGCCGAAACGTCTGCCAGATTCCAATTTAACAAACGAACGGATGTACTCCCGGATCAACATTTCTTCATATATATATATATATATATATATATATATATATATATATATATATATATATATATATATATATATATATATATATATATATATATATATGCCAGATTCCAATTTAACAAACGAACGGATGTACTCCCGGATCAACATTTCTTCATATATATATATATATATATATATATATATATATATATATATATATATATATATATATATATATATATATATATATGAAGAAATGTTGATCCGGGAGTACATCCGTTCGTTTGTTAAATTGGAATCTGGCAGACGTTTCGGCAAGGTCTCACTTGGCATTATCTTGACAGCAACGAGTAAGCATTGATAATGCCAAGTGAGACCTTGGCGAAACGTCGCCATATTCCAATGATTTAACAAATGAATGGATGTACTCCCGGATCAACATTTCTTCACGTCTCTCCATCCGTGAAAGACTACGTATATATATATATATATATATATATATATATATATATATATATATATATATATATATATATATATATATATATATATAATATAGTTATGAATGAATGATGTCGCCTCCTTGTGCTAAAAGTCAATATACCCACTATATCGAATGTACATTGTGGAGTTGGTGGGTGGTGGTTTCGAAAATGCCATTTTTGTAACCCTAATACTGGAATACTAAAGCTTAGTTTACACGGGTCGAGTAGCCGTTTAATTTACTTGAACAAATAACGGGCAACCAGTAACTTGAATCGTATAAACAGATATTCAAGCGCTTGATCAAGAACATCAACAAGCAGCTAAGCAAGTCAAGCAGGGCTGCCAACTGACCTTTACTGATTTACTGTCAAAACTTTCCTGGACTACTCACAATTACTCACAACTTCAACATGTCAATATCAAGACACCTTTTTTTTTGTATAAACCGTAAAACACCGTATATTTGTTAATACTAATAAGTGGCAACTGATGGCGCTTTTGTTTTTATTTTACTACTGTGCAATGTTGCTAAACATCAAAAGCTGGTGGTGCGTGTTGCTAGGGTTGCCAACTCGGAAGAAAGCTAAAGTAGGAGCGCTTTCACCATTTTGAAAGGAATATGTTTGTGTAAATCACACAAGATACAGGAGGGGAATACCCGAGACGCTGCAACACCTAGTGTTGCAAGTTGCAGTATCAAACAGACGAATCACTACTTTTTCATTACTTATCCTCTTATATTTTTATATTGGCTAAGCAAGAGAGGTCGCTAAAAGCAGTGCAAATCTAAAAACTGCAAAATTGTAATTACTGCTAGAGCGCGTAAAATTATGCCTAAATTTAGATTTTTAAAATTAAATTTTTAATAAATTATCAGATTAGAAATCTGCATAACTCAAGAATATACTACGTGAATATACGTTGATCTCTCGATTACTCAAAATTGCCACTTACTCACAAAATTACTCACAGACCAGCAAATTACTCACAAATGTGAGGAATTACTCACAAATTGGCAGCCCTGAAGTCAAGTGACTTGAAAACCGGCCAACTTGCTCAAGAAGGCATCCCCCACGACGGAACGCAATGCAGGAATGATAGTAGAGCAGCGTACTTGCTTATTATTATTTATTATTTACTATTATTATTATTATTATTATTATTATTATTTTTATTATTATTATTATTATTATATATTGCAGTTCAAGGTATTTTTCTTGGATGTCTTAAGAATGGATACGGGATGATTTAACATTCTTTGAAGCCAAAACAAACCATTCTAAGCGACACTGTAAACACAATTTGTAAAC
The DNA here is from genome assembly GCA_963971165.1 of Philopedon plagiatum. Taxonomy (NCBI): domain Eukaryota; kingdom Metazoa; phylum Arthropoda; class Insecta; order Coleoptera; family Curculionidae; genus Philopedon; species Philopedon plagiatum. The sequence continues at coordinate 28,145,538 of OZ020194.1, forward strand.
ATTGGCCTCATCTGATTTGACCTTGTATTTTTGTACAAAAAATACGTTAGAAGCATCACAAGATTTACTAAAAGTAATAAAAGCCCTAAAATAGTTTATTTTCTGCTAAATAATAATAAATTTAAGTTTAAAAGCTTTTAGATACATTATTTGTAAAGGTTTATTTAAAGTCGCTCCGAGTCATGTATAAATCTATAAGTCGCACTTTTTCTTTTCTAGTTCATTAGACAAAGACATACGTGTAACCGAGTGTTCAGACGTATTTCCTAGGCAACCGCCTTCGAATGTCCGTAGATCGTGCCCTACTGTCATTCATCCGAGAAATGACATTTGACATCTGTCATTTAATATCTCGCTGTGACAGTCGCTTCGTGTTTTTAGAAGATGTATTTGTGATTTTTTGGTATTTTTTTGTGCTATTCAAGACTTTTTTGTGTAAAGACAATATCTGGATGCTTCAAGATGGTTAACCAGTGCCATGTCTGCCGGAAAGTTGGCAGTTTAAATTCAGACTTATCGTTTCATAGGTCAAGGTTTTTTCCAATCTCCAGAGGTGTGCTAGCCAGTTTTACAGTGTTAAGTTTAGTATTTAGATAAAAACAAAAATTAAATTGTGTGTATTAAGAACTCTTCAATTCTCAAAAGAACACATACCTAATGTAGTAGTTTCCATTCAGTAAAAAAGAGGAAAACTTACCAGAAATGACCGAAACAAACCAAATTAAGCCCCTAAAAAGCAGAACTTCCTAAGTATGAATGAAACAGGCATGTTTCTCTTTGTGTGTAGTAAAACGAAACTTACAGCAGGGTTCATTAAAAAGCTCTAAGATTTAGTACTGATTTTAATTAAAATATTCGATCGGTTCGGTTTTGACAAATGTTTGTCCTCTTACTGTTTAATAATTCGTCATTAACAACTTATGAGTTATTCTAGAATTTTAACAATTTGCTGGGTTTCCAAATGATTTTGTCTTCGAGCTTATTGAAAAAATGAATTTAGTTCTATTATTGTAGAAAATACATACTTCAATTTTCATTTTCTTTATAAGTTAAAAAGAAAGTTGTGTTATCCTTATAGTTGTCAATGCAAAACATTAATTGTCAAATTAGACCTATCTTAGCTATAGTGAATAGTGGGGTTGCTATGCTATTTAAGAGCGTATATGTTTAGATTTTACGTGTCTGCTACGATCGTCTGTAAATAAAAAAAATAATTTGAAATTTCTAATTTATCGCTTTATTGTAGAACTAGTACGCAAAGCAATATTCATCAGTTTATAAGGCTTTCAATCTCTAATTGAATTCTGTCAAGAGTTCACAGTTCTTAAAATCAGGTTTTGCAATTTTTAAAACTGCAAAATAGAAATGCTCAGATAACTAACTTTAATTAGATGAAATGTAAAAGGCTTATCCACCTCTTTCATGTCCTATGTCCTCGGGACAAAAATATGTGGTTTTTAACCTATATCTTTGTAAAACCAAAAAAAGAAAGTAACTGCAATGAAGCCCTAGTTATTTATAGACGATCGCAGCTATTTGGTTTTTACATCAGCTATATCATTCAGAATACATTTTATTGTTGAAACCTCATATCGAAATTTAAAAAAAGAAATACTGCAAAAATTATAGATGTTCATACTTTGGTGTATTTCTAATATTGTGTGTGAATCATGGATGAAAAAAGAAATGTGAATAGTACCACAGATTTATAAATAACGATATATAGCTTAAGAATATTTAAAGCAAGTCTAGACGGCTGAGATCTGTCTTTGCCGAGTATTGTCGGAAGAAAGCGAGGTTAGCAACCGCTTCATTGAAATGTAGCGCTTACTGCTGCACACAGTTAAAAAAAAGTCTCTTTATTTTACAATTAAAACTGATTCTGATTCTTAATAACAATGACCAACCCAAACATATTTTTAACTGTCTCAGAAAAGAAATTTGGAATCGGTATGTTTTTTTTTGATAAAGTTTAATTCATTGAAGCATTCCTAGATTAAAGGGTAAACCAACAGATACGATAACAGCGCTTTAATTTGACAATGAATAATATCCATTTTGTGTCAAAATGTACAAGGTCAATGTAAAAGTAAAAATATTATGAGAAACGAAGATACAACATCGTAAGCATTATTTTCAAAAAACTGTATAATTAACTATCTTTAAAAAATGACAGTATCACTTATTATGCTATCTAGGATTTGAAAAAAATCAATGCCTGAAGCAAACCGTAATAAAATTTGCATATGGTACGATAATACCAAATATATTTTTAATTAAAAACAGTAGCAGTTTTGCTTCTTGTAATTTAAGCTTCCGTATTGAGAAACATACTGTTAAATTTTATTCTATAATCATGTAGTAATTAAATTTTCTGTGCAAAAAAACACGTTACTTTTATACCCTAAAAGTGAATCTATACTCCGCCCATGGACTTTTGCTTCACGTCATCGATTGGTAATTTTACGTTGAGAGGACAACAGTGACAGAAACACTCCTGAGAGCCGTTTATTCGATTAAATCGATTGACAAAAATTGGATCGATTCGGATCACGTTACGACACTCCAATGCTATTTCATCTCTTTCTACTACCATTGTTGATTCAATTCCGTATTTCCTTAAAGTTCGTAAACTTATCCGGATCGATCCAATTTTTGTCAATCGAATACACCTCTGGGGTACGATGTTTTCATAACAAACAACAAATAAACAGGTTACACGTTCGATACGCCCACAGTATACGGAAAACCGAATCCTTTCTTAATTCATCCAAGGTATTTTTAGTGTTTTTAAGATGAGGTGGACTGAGGAGACAATGAAATTTGGAAAGTTATAGGAAGAAAATACATGCCTTTGGGATGTGTCCAGTTCAGAGAGAAGCAAAGCTGAACCTTCATGCGTGTCTTTTCGTTGTAACCACTTTCGAACCCAAACCCTTTTTTCATTATGTTCACACTCGTCCTCAGTCATACTTTCTAACTCATTACTCATTAGTCTCATTACACAAACAAATGTGAACTTTTGAACAATATTTCGCAAAATTGTACGACGGCTTTTTCAGATCATTTCTGTCAGTTCTCAGCATTTTTCTCAGTACTTGAATAAATTTAAACGCTTACTTGCTTGAATGCCATTCAAACTTGAATACTTGTTTCCAGTTACTTGTTCAAGTAAATTGAACGGCTACTCGACCCGTGTAAACAAAGCTTAATGGATCTGGAATGGATAATAGAACCACAGATCTATGTTATATAGCTACGCAAAGCTATATAGATCTGTGATAGAACTTATAAATTTTGGTAACAATTAATTAACATTGGAGCCTGTCAAAACAACGGGTTTATAGATACATAGGTAGAAACATACTATAGGTACACTATAGCAATTTTAAAGTAAGTAACCCAATCTTTCTTGAAATTTACCAGTATTATACTTTTTGCAACAATCTAGTTACCAGTTGATTCAGAGTCTGTCGTGAAGGGGCCCAATTAATTTTAAACAATATTTATACCATGCTCAGCAATGTATAGCCACTGACAATTCAAACTTTCAGGTCGCACAGGAAAGTCAGAGTTGTCAATGGTTGTACATTTTAACTGATACAGTACTTGGTATAATTTATTCTTAAAGATCATTTCTTTTTATAATCAAGCCCCTTTGCCGCGGCATCTCCACCAAATAATTAATAGACTATTTGTTAATTTCTAGTTATTAAAAACTGATATTTATCGATCATGAAAATTCAATTTATTGTCGATAATTTACATAAATTTCAATAAAATAGTTTTGGAGTTGGTTCTATTGGACAAAATCATCCATGTGGCAGGACAGAATCTGGTTGTTCTTGGTTACCATAGTAATTAAGTGAGTACAAGTGGTTGAGCTTGGATCCGAATACGCAGTGACTGCAGGAGTCGTCTGTCCTTGAAAGAGTGAGGGTGGACAACTATTTGCAACAAAGTTATTACTTTTTGCAGGGTAGGAATCATTATTGTGGGGTTCTTTTTCCTTGTTTTTTTTAGGCCTTTTTTTCTTTCCGCATTTACAGCATCTTTCTACTGGTGGATTCGGTTTTACTTCTGTGTAGTCCCTTCCTTTGCACGAACATGGTTTTGGCTTTTCTCTAGCCCTGCAGTAACATATTGGTCTGTTAAAAGTCTGCTGCTGTTGTCGTTGTTGTTGGTTGAAATAATTATAGGGTAAAGGGCTTTTTTGTCGACGTAAGTTAGATGGACAACGTGGGTTAGGACATGGGCAGATTTGGACTCTTGGTGTACAAATACCTGCTCCTCCGATATTTGTTCCTCCGATTCCGGTAGTTTGATTTATGTTTTGGTCATCCTTATTTCCTTTGTTATCTCCTTGATCTCCTGTACCATCTTTATTGCCTCCTTCGCCACTCCTGCCTTCTTTGCCACCTCCTTCACCGTCTTTGCCCCCCTTTTCTCCTTTCCCCCCTCCTTTCTCGCCTCCACCGCCATCGTTACCACCACCTTTATCTCCATCATTTTCTCCTTTTCCTTTGCCTTTTCCACCGCCTTTTCCACCGCCTTTTCCACCGCCTTTTCCACCGTCTTTTCCATTCCCTTTTCCATTGCCTTCTCCATTGCCGTTTCCATTGCCGTTTCCATTGCCTTTTCCATTGCCTTTTCCCTCTTTGCCACCTTTACCACTTCCTCCTCCTCCCCCTGCTCCTCCTTTATCTCCTTTACCTTTGCCGTTGCCTTTACCCTTTCCACCCCCTTTTACTTTTCCATTGCCTTTTCCTCCACCTTTTCCATTTTTATCTTTGTCTTTTGTATCTGCACCACCCCCAACACCAGCCCCAATAAAGTCTGATATCTTTTCCTTTCGTTGTCTAGAAGGACTCTGGCAAGGTGTGCAAGGTATGCAAGGTCTACTACATGGTATGCATACAGATACACAGGGCGAACAGGGTATACATGGTGTGCAAGGGCTGGAAGACCTACTGTCAACTGATCCAAAAGGGTTACAAGAGCGACTGCATCGTGATCTGCAAGGACTAGATGATCGGCTACATGGACCGGAACAAGCACTTCCTGGTCTGCTCAGCTGACTGTCGCAGTTGGTATAAATGTACCAGCAAGGTGAACAACTCATTTGAGGATGGTCATCTTATTCATAGATAGTGAGGTTGATCTTACTCTATACTTTTATATTTTAAACTTTTAATTTTGATTAGCCATCATAAAAGAAGTAACACACGTCAAAGTAAAAAGGTTATGTGGGGTTTTGACAGTAATGTTAAGGTGTGGCGTTAACAATATAATATATCACGTAAATAAGTTATGTTTATTGTTAGCTTTAATTAATATTAGAGGCCTACCATATTGCACTATTTTTAAATTTTTAATTTACAATAATTTTAAAGTTTGTGTTTTAGCTGACTGTGATTACATAGGATTGTGCCCCTCGGGAAACTTTTTATTTCGAAACCCCAAAAAGTGAAGTATTACTGTACAAAAAAGTGAAAATTTCATATCCAGTTTCAATAAGTCAGCCTATTTATTAAAATAAAAATCTCAAGAAAATTTTGCTCGGGTTTCCACGGGTCATATTTCAACATTCAACAACAAGTGATGGAGAAAATTCTAAAATTCTGCATCCCTGTTAATATCGCAATAAGTGGTTTTGATTTTATCTAAATCGGTGCTTAATAGGGTATTTAAAAATATATTCTTGTTCTTGCAATCTCAATAGGTAGATAAACTTTGGAGTGTAAAGAAAACTTTTTAGTTTTATCTGTGAAAGATAATGCAAAAAAAAAACAAAAACTTTATTCACCGCTGTTCCTGGAACAACTACATACGTTAATCTAGGTCAAGATCAAGTTTGTTTTTGGTCTCCGGTGGTCGAGTTAACTGTTGGAAGGTGGTAGAGGAATTCTTCCTCGACCGAGGCGATTCCCCAATACACTCATGGTACATAGTACTTAGACTTCGGTCTTCGCGGGCTGTCAGAAGATAAATATATATATATATATATATATATATATATATATATATATATATATATATATATATATATATATATATATATATATATATATATATATATATATATATATATATATATATATATGTATATATATGTATATATATATATGTATATATATATATATATATATATATATATATATATATATATATATATATATATATATATATATATATATATAAGAATTAAATTCAGAAAATAAAATTTTAAAGTATCACCCCGAGAAAAACAAATCGACAAGAAGCGACTCGGGGCTTCCGCTAGAACGTTTTCTGAATGCGCACACTCCAGCTATGGTGTACGGCTTGTCGGCTTGTTTTGATATTTTAATCTCCGAAAGTGTACATCAGTTTTAGTCGGTTTGTAGCTGTAATTTCGCTCGTATCGAATTATCAAATCCGTTTTTTTTTTAATAAAATGCGCTTATGTGATAGACATGGTTGGATATTCGTGTGCAGTTCCTGGATGTTTTTTAACAACTGGCTCTGGAGTCAGTCTTTTTTCATTTCCACAAGGCTGTCGAAGGTAAGTACATACACTAAACATTGAATTATTAAATATATAGTTATTTTTATTTATTTATTCATTGAACCTGTGATTGAATTATGCAAACAGACAATTTGCACTTTACTAAATAGCAGGCAAATAATAAAATAATTTTTTCAATATGGCGGTCAACTTGCCGCTGTTGATGTTTAATCGTTTGATTTTTAATATGTATAATTGTGTTTGGAATTTCTTGTTATTTAATTTTGTTTTAATCAATAATTTTTGTGCCAAGTGTAAAGCTTTGAAATGTTGTATTATGTTAAATTACCACGCATGCCTAAAGAAACTCCACTAGCTGAATAAACCAGTACTAGTGAAAAAAGAAGACGAGAGAACTGATTTAACCGCCATAGTGTAAAGTGCAAAACCGCATATAAAAGGAAATATATTGGACACTGCCAAGCTAATGCATGTTTTAAAGTGGGTTTATTTTGAATGTAATGTTCAGCTTTGGGATCATCTATAGTGAAAACCAAGGTGAGTGGAGTTTCCGAATTTCTTAATCTTCCTTAATGTTTTTATTTTACTGAATTACTTCAATCTAGAGATTCATCAAGTCAAGTAGCTTGAAGTTTTTATAAATTACTTGACTTGACTTGAAATCCAAGCTTTTCAGAAATTCACTGCTTGACTTGACTTGGTTTTCCATGTTTACTACTTGACTTGATATCAAGCAATTTCAAGTTACTTGATATTACTTGATAACGACCCGATTATGTATAAAAACAACGCGGAAATAATTTCTGCAAGCTCATGCTCACATATATAAACAAGGTGCGGGGTTCCCCGAATCGACTGTAACAACTGCGTAGTTGCGTATGCTTAAACAAACCAGTATAAGAATAAGTGTATCAACCAGGGCTGCCCTAACTGTTACAAAAACCCGCAACCGATTAGGCGACAATTCTATTAGAGCCTTATGTGCCAGATCTTGGATGGCGAACGATGATATTAAAGACCTCTTTAAAATTTAGCTGTTACTATTGTGTTGCTGAATAAGATGAAGAGGACATACACTGGAAAATCAGTTTTATTATTTTGTATTTAAGAATAATATGTTAATTTATTATTTTTTATTTCCTAAAAATAAATTATTATTTCCATTTTTTACTTTTATATTACTTCTTGTTATAAATTTTGAAATAGGAATTTAAGATTTAGTTTTGTAAATAAATGGCTTTATTGCAAGGTTTCCTGTCATTTCTTATTTCTTGATTATATCAAATGTATTTAATGAAAAACCAAGTAGTCTTGAAGAACTACTTGATTTTTCAAGTACTTGAAATATAATTACTTGATTATTCAAGTACTTAAAATATAACTACTTGACTTGAACTTGACTTGTTTTCAAGCCAAGTCAAGTCAAGTAACTTGAAAGTCAAGCAGTGAATCCCTACTTCAATCAACAAACTATTTAAAAAGAACCAGCAAAGTACCAGGAACCAGCAAATCCTCGACCGAGGTGGTACCACCCCATACATCCTCTTAAAGGGCTGGTGAAATCCCTAATACGGATATTTTCACCTCTGGATGTGTGAATCGATTCCCCAGTACACCGACGCGCGACGGTACATAGTACTTAGACTTCGGTCTTCGTGGGGTGTCAGAAGATAAAAAAAAAATCAAAACCAAAACCATGTGTTCTCTTTGTTTATCCAACGTAATTAAACGTAAACAAACAAAGATAGTGCCACAAAAATCAAAACCATATTGTTATCTTTATTTGTATAATGCAGTGAAATGTAAATAAAGACGACAAGGGTAAACCCTTGCGTTTGGCTTTGATGGTTTTGAATCGCCAAAAAACGTCTAAGGTTTCTGATACAATTGATGATAACACTATCTTTGGCCGCTGGCTTCAGGAAGAAGTTTTTATATGTGCACAGTGCAGTAGTGTTATTCAGCATCACAAAAATCGGTTTTGATAAATGCATATTCTTACCTTTTACGTTATTTTATTAGAATTTAAGGGTTAGCGGTGGCTGGGTTGGTTAAGGCCCATTTTACGTTACGCGAAGTATCAAATGGGGGGGGGAGGGTTAAATAATATGATGTTAACATCGTTTATGCTGGTTAAAGGCCAGGTGAACTAGGATATCTCGTACGATGACGGCGCCGCCGTTTCACACTCCCCAATCGGTAGGTAACATATATATATATATATATATATATATATATATATATATATATATATATATATATATATATATATATATATCTATATATATATATATATCTATATATATATATATATATATATATATATATATATATATATATATATATATATATATATGTACGCCACTTTAACAAATAAAACTGCGCAAAAATCATCTCTTGAATTTTTTGCTTAGATTAGCCGTTTTCGATAAAAACGAAAAAATGAAAAGGTATGCATTACATTTAGTAGTGTAATTTGTTGATAATATCAAAAAGTAAGAGATCCATGAAAACAAAAACACTTCTTTAAACAAATTTGGCAACTAGCAAGACTCCCTTTTAAGCATTAAAAATTGTCACCAAGCTTCAACTGATACTAATTTGCGTCTTCTAGTTATTTAGGAAAAACCTTTTACAAAAATTCAACACTCTGTGTATTAAAAACAAAGTCGTTTAGGACCTATGTTTATAGGAACTATTTGTCTTAAAATTAAGTAAGGAATAATACCCTAAAGTTTGGCCACATACTTTATTAACACCCTGTATATATCATAAAACAGGCCAAAAACACTATGCGGAGTAGAGAGATGAAATAATGACCGATCGATTTCGATGGATCATTCGAAATAATCAATCATTCGAATGAAAAAAACATGTCTCTATGCGGATTCGCGATACAAGACCGAGATGATGCATGAGTCGGCGGCGCGGCGGCGTCATTTCGTATTTCGTCTCGTCATTCGACATGGCGAAAGGCAATAATAATTTCTCGGCTAAATCATTCGAATGATAGCGCTGACCTCTCGAGATATCTCGAGTGATTTCAATAATCGAATGATCGATTATTTTTCATTCGAGATGCCCAATCGCTAGTTTGAGGTGAGTACTATAATTTTTATTAACTTTATTAGTTTTGTGCTTGAAATTAACTTGGAGATAGTATTTTTGTAAATTTACTGAACTTTTGCAGATTTTTTATAAATAATTATACAAAAGGCATATTCGCAGTTTTAAAATTTGCACAGATGTTGTGTGTTTTTAGGGTTTTTAAATATCATAACTCAGTGCCTTTTTAACTATATATTACATACGTGCAGAACCCTGCAGATGGCTGAAAAACAATGTATGTATTTTTAGTTACCATGTCATTTACGACAAGAGTTGGATGTTTGGCGGCCGGAAGATACTTTGGAACGCAAAAATGCGACCGTATTTTCATACGCGACGTAAACAAATATGACCGCATTTTTTATTTCCATACGTTAAATGAAAATGAAAATACGTCCGCTTTTTACGTTCTAAAGTATCACCCTGTCGCCAAACATCCTACAGTTCTCTTCACGTAAATGACATGGTCACTAAAATACATTGTTTTTCAGTCATCTGCACGTATTTATTATATAGTTAAGACGACACTGAGTTAAGATATTTAAAAAACCTAACAACATACAAAATCTGTGGAAATCTTAAAACTACGAATATGCCTTTTGAATAATTATTTATAAAAAAGCTGCCAAAGTTCAGCAAATTTTCAAAACCACTACCTCCAAGTGAATTTAATGAACAAAACTAATAAAGGTAATAAAGATTATAGTACCTACTTACCTCAAACTAAAATATTTCACACAAAACGTAGCGAGCGCAACACACGAAAATATAATGCCGATGCACGTCAAACATAAGAGGCAAAAGTGACTTGACTGGAGTAAATGCAGATTATTTGTGGTACAACTACAACTTAATGCGAGCAATGCGGAGAAAAATATTTTCGAATATTGTAAACTAGCCTGTTCTTCAACAATGATTGTCAGGGGTACATGTAAAAATGTAAAATTGTTAATCAGTTCTCTAAATCACCTAAAGATGCCTTATCTTATACAATAAGGATTCGAACAAATAATGCTAAAGCAGCTATTCTTCGGGGTATATCCC